>BSAI01000030.1:7186066-7411610 GCA_036245035.1 Adrianichthys oophorus
GTTAAGCTAACGTTTTAGCAATATGCTAACTGTTTTCGCTAATTTGGCTTATAATGGGGTTTTTTGGGCTAATTCTGGGTTAAGCTAACGTTTTAGCAATATGCTAACTTTTTTCGCTAATTTGGCTTATAATGGGGTTTTTTGGGCTAATTCTGAGTTAAGCTAACGTTTTAGCAATATGCTAACTTTTTTCGCTAATTTGGCTTATAATGGGGTTTTTGGGCTAATTCTGAGTTAAGCTAACGTTTTAGCAATATGCTAACTTTTTTCGCTAATTTGGCTTATAATTGGGTTTTTTCGGGCTAATGCTGAGTTAAGCTAACGTTTTAGCAATATGCTAACGTTTTTCGCTAATTTGGCTAATAATGTTGTTTTTTGGGCTAATTCTGAGTTAAGCTAACGTTTTAGGAATATGCTAACTTTTTTCGCTAATTTGGCTTATAATGGGGTTTTTTTGGGCTAATTCTGAGTTAAGCTAACGTTTTAGCCATATGCTAACGTTTTTCGCTAATTTGGCTTATAGTGGGTTTTTTTGCTTCAAGGGCGGTGGGGGGGGGGGGGGGGGGGCCGGGGGGGGGGGGGGGGGTGCCTAGAGGGGGGCAGGGAGGGTACAGCGGCACGTAGAGGTGGGCGGCGAGGGCAGCGTGGCGTGTAGAGGCCAGGGCTAGGGCGACGGGTAGCGCCTGCGGGCCATCCAATGCCGCTCCTGGCTTTAATTTGTTTTGTTTTCGGTAAAAAATAAATAAATAAAAGTAGACTCCAAATAATTAACTTATTACGATAAAGATAATCAGGCGGACGCAAACATTAAGATTACACTCGCTTTCAAAAATAAAAAGTCCCAAATTTGTGCACGAAAAGCACAAATATTAATTATTATGATCGCTTCAAGCCAAAAAAAAAAAGATTTCGACATAACCAATTCAGGGTAGTCTACACAGATAATAAAATCAAATAGACAAAAAAGTTACTTTACTTTACTTTCACTCCCCCTGGCACATACAATTTTGCAGAAAAATATGAGTACAACATTAAGTTTTATATTTAACATGTCTCTTTTGAATATGACTTTTGTCTTGAATTAATCTGAATGCCCGTGGCCCCTTGATGTATTTTTGACAGTTTGTTAACAGGATACATTCATTTTCAAAACAAAGACAAATCGTATTCAAAACAGACCTGTCAAACGTAAAAGTAAATGTTGTATTCATATTTTTCTGCAAAAGTTAGCTTCAGAGTTGTGCACAAATTAATACTGTGTGCACAACTTTGTCTTTATGAATACGTTTCTTTTTGAAAGCTATCTGACCTCATATATGTTCAGCCTTTCTTACTCCATTTGAGCCTGATTATTTTTAATGTAATTTTGCTTTGTGTGTGTTTTCAAGATTTTATTTACTCTACAGCAAATATGTGCATTGGAAGGTGCTTTATCAATAAAATGCATTGTATTGCATTAGTAAAATGCATCTTCTAGTCTTGAAAGTACAAACATTTAGGTCTTTTGCAATATATATTTTAATTAATATAAACAGTATAGTCTAAGTACTGCTTTTATCATTTTTAGGCTATGTTGCATTAGTAAAATATATTGTGTAGTAAAGTAAAATGCTTTACTGCTTAAATGTACCTTGTATCTCAGCACAAACACGCAGGTCTGGTTAATTTTATTTTGAAAGTGAAAGCAGCCGAACTTCCGCTATAGCCCCTGTCATTTGTGACCGACATTCTGGCTGTAGTATCTGGGCGTGGATGACAAAGCGACCAAAACACACCGCGGCTCCCTACCTTTGTAAACGTCTTCTCAAAAAGTCACGCGCGGAGGCTACTGCTGCTGGACTCAAATCACAAATTTGAATTACTGACACTCGCACATGCGCAAACGGTGCTGTTTTCTTTTTCAATTGATGCTGCTGCAGCTGAATGGGTTTGGAAACAGGTGAAATCCCAAAATAATCCTCCAATCATGTCAGGCCATAGCTGCCTGGTGTGAATAATTCAGAGAGAAGGCAGAAGCGGAAATTGGATGTGTTTTCACGAAGAGGAGAGCTCCCTACTTCCTGACTTTCACCTTTTTGTAAGCAGACAAGATGCCATTTCAATTGTTTGTTTTATCAGAGGTCAGTGATCCTTTTGGGGTCTGAAATTAAACCATTTAACATTTATTTCTTGTAATCCTCAAGGTTCAACAAAAAATAATTTACAAAAACAATTTGATTAATGAACACAATTTTGGAAAAAAAATGTGTACATTTTTTTGTTTATTTTTAATGTCTTTATAGCATCATCTCTAATTTAATTCGCTCTTATATAGTTGGCAATTAATGATTTGATGGATTGTTTCGCTTTTTTTTTTTTTTTTTTTTTTGCAAGAACAATAAAAGCTCAAAGCATACAAATTCAACCCCTCGATGCAAGAGTGAGATAATTGGTTTAAGCTTAAGGCTAAGAGCTAATCATTAAAACTCTGAAGAATATCAGAGGAAACTAAACCAACAGAAGACCAAAAAGAGTATAAGTGCTGACATTTTAAATAAAATAAAAATACTTTGTAAAACTAACATCAATTGCAAAACTCAAGTTCAGTAACTTGATTTTTTTAAATCTTCCAATTAAACATTTAAATGGTTAGACACACAGAAAAAAAACATAAATTTTTTGAAATGATAAATTGCTTTTTTATTATTTCATCTGTATTTAAATTTTTAGCAACACTCCAAGTTCTGATAAAGATGTCTTGACTATTATTGACTTTTCTTTGTGAAAACCAAGTATGTTGTAGTGTTAAAAATTGTACTTTTCATCATCTAATATATAAATAATACTTAACACACTTGTAAGACAAAAAACAAGATTAGGCATACAGAAAAAAGACACCAAAGAAGGAACAAATTCAAACTGGAAACTTGAGAGAAACAAATGAAATAGATCAGTTTTTATTCCCATCAGTATTTCAGCAGCTTTGACAGACAAAATACAACTCATTGTGTAATTTTTCATCTTTAAGTGGCATTGAAATACATTTCTCATAGCAGAAAAATCAAACTTGCAAAAGGGAAAATTCTAAGAAACACAACCTGTAAAGAATTTATTGTTTTTAAGCTTTTCAAGTCTTAATTTGAAATGAAATGGAACAAGTTGGAAAAGTTTTGACATGTGTGCTGACTTTGTAGCGTTCAGTTTTATTGCGCCTTCAAGAAGCTGGTGGATTTCTAGCTTTCAAACAGAAATGAAACAGCATATGGTTTCTGAATGTCCTTAAACGGTTTTTCTTGAAAAATTCAGATCAAAATACACATGAAGTCTGGCAGCATCATTGTGCCAATCTCCCTTTTTTGTTAAAAGATGATCGCGCTTTTTGGTTTTTTTTTCCATTGCGTTCTCCTCTTGTTCTGTTCACAGTCATTGTTGTCATATTTACAGTGCCTCTGTTTTTAAAAGTGCGTGTGAAGTAGCTATTTACGCATACAAAAATAGAAACAAGGGGGTGCAGAGACGCATTTTGCGAGGCAAAGCTGTAAAACTGACAGAAATTTCTCCTTTTTAATTAATTAATTGCTTGTTTTTGGTCAGAAAAAAACAAAAACACTCTGGACAGAAACACTTCATGACCATTCGGTTCTGTAGAAAAAAGCTGTCTTCACATTCTTGTTGACTATACACTGTACAAACTTAGAGGGCGATGAGGAGCGTGATGTGCTTCTCTGAATATAATAAACACTAAAAGGAAAAAGTTTGACTGCAGTGCAAAATATTTTCTCCTTTAGAGACATTCTTTAGAAGTTTCAATATTCATTCAGTGTTCACTCATTCCATAAGGTTTGAATGAAGCTCATCTGTCAAGAGCTGCACTTCAAATTTAACAAGAGGGAGGGGTTTTTCTGTAGGCACAGCTAAGGTTATAAATTAATTTTTCATTTCCAGAAATGCATTTCTGCTCATTTTTAAGTGTTCTGAGTCATAAATGAAGGCGATATTTAAGACAGCTAGCGTATAAAAATGTGTATTTTCTAAATCTTCATACAGACTGAATTGCTTTCGATTGCATTTTTGATGGCTCACGGAAAACAGAGCTGCTGAAGTTAAAGAAACCTCTTCTTTTTCTCCACGTCCATCCTCGAGTGTAGGTGCTCATCACTACAGAGCCAGTAAGGCTCTGATGACTGCTGGAAATGAAACAGAAACCCTTGTCTAGCTGGTGTTCACTTTGAGGTTCTTCATGCGGTGAAGAAGTGAATCCTTCTCCATCTGAGCCTCAGCCAGAGCCATCTTGGCCCGGGACAGTTCAATCTTCAGACATTCGTTCTCTTCCATCAACATCTGAAAAGCAAACAATAAAAGGCATTTCAGAAAAGATATTCAAATCGGCAAAGTGGTGAATCCAAAGCTGGAATGTCTGCAATGTACCAAGATTGTGCTTTAGTGTCAGAGGAGTCTTATCCTCCCCCATTAAGACCAAGAACAGGGACCTAATAACACTAAGAAGGAAAAAAATCCATCTTTTTAAAATTAAAAAGCAATTTCTTTACATAAAACAGTTGACTTTTGACAATGTTTAAGGTTAAAAAGTTGTAATTTGATTTTTTTACACAATAAAAATGTAGAAGTATAAAGATTTTATCTGGAGTTTGGTTTCGTTTAAACTAAACGCTTAAGCTCCAGAGTTAGTTAAAGGCTGGTGTAAAACCCCAGTTGTCTGTGGTCACAATGAATAATTTAAAAAATGGAGGTGGAGGAGGTAAATGGAAACGACCTCTACAACCAGATCTATTTTTTTCTATAACTAATACCAAGCAGACCAAGGTGTGCAATTCTGAAATTCAACATCTGTGGTTGGGTTGACATTTTCTTTCTTCTTTTTTTTTGGTGGAAATCTCTGAAACTTAACTTACATGTTGCGAGCTGCTTGTGAATTTAAATTATGATTGTCTGCACAAATAAAAAACAAAAATTTCAGGCTAAAATGAGGCAGCAAAATGCCTTGGTGTCAGCTTCCTGAAAGGTAAATCTGATATATGTTAATGTTCAGTTAGGAACATCCCTGACTCTTTAAACACCCACTCTAATGACAATGGTGTTTTTATCACGTTCTCGTGGAATGTTTCAAATGGAGGACATATATTAAGAAAATTAGGCACAAAATTGCATTTCTGAGTTTTTCTTTATTCAAGTTGTTGTGAATCAGGAGCAGATGAAAAGAATCAAATAATCCTAATTAAAAGACCACTGGGAAAGCTTTTAAAATAGATCAAAAGATGATCGGAGTGGAACTTTAAACAATCCTCTCTTTGGATCTCACCTTTTCTCTGGAAGATGGCGAGGGGCTGGTGGGTGGAGACTGAGTCTGTGTTGCCGTTGACATCCTGCAGACGCTCTTAACCGACTCTGAAATTGGACTGAGAGCATCTACGGCCACTGAACTGGCTTTTATAGGGTTGAGCTCTAGTTGTTTGTCGACTGTAAGACAGAAGACAATACGTTTTGTGAAAATATTCAAATTATAAAACCATTATAATATTTTGGATATTTATCTGAGGTGAATCAGCGCTCTAGTGGAGGTGGAAATATCTGGCATATGAAAAAAAGAGAATATCACCTCCTAAGGAGAAGGAGCCATCACCTCTTCTGTGAATGACGAGGCTGTCCACGTGTAGAGTGATCGGCGTGGGCTCGCTGTCGGTGGTGTTGTCACAGGGATCGTGATCCTGCAGGAGGGATGGCACACATTTGTCAAAGTGTAGTTTAGAGATGAGTGAGAAAGCAAAAAAAATTTAATTCCAGTTTCTACACTAGTTGACAGTAGAAAAGCAACTTCTGTTCTATTTTTACGTAAATATGGTCATAAAGATGATGCAATGTTTGACAAGAAATGGGGGGAAAAAAGTCAGTCCCACCTTTAAATCGATGTGTGTGTCCGTGACACAAATCTCCATGGGCAGCACCTGAGAGGCAGAGTCGTCCTCCAGGAAAAGGGAGAGGTTGCGTAGCGTAGACATCAGGAAACTTGCGTGGTACCCTTGGAGATGCAGTTGTAGGAACCCGTTGCGCTCGGCCAGGGGAGAGTGGGCAGCGGCGCATGGCCCGCTTTCTAGGCGCGCCAGTACCTCCGGACGATGGGGGCCGTGTGCAGGAGCAGAGTGGCTCTCACTTCCAGCTGTCAGAGAGACAGCAACGTTCATTATGGGACGTCAAGCAAAGAAAAGTCTGTAGATTTGATCTAACACATTTACACTCAACATTAAAATGCCCTCAGCATGATAATAACTACAGTTCATATCTGCAGCTTTCAGATGAATCTACAACTAGCCTCACTAAGTAAAAAAACAAAAAAAGAAAATGTTTTTTCCCTAAAAACATTCAGATATTTAGGTCAACATCTGTAACATTCTGATCATATGTCTAAAGTGTTTGAGGAACAGATGTTTGAAGTCCCACTCGATCATTTTTTGATCTACCGTTTTAATTATGATTATACAATTTTTAGTCAAAATGCAAAAACCTGTGTGGTTTTCTGGTGCATAGTTTCTGCAGAGTGGCAGGAGTTCATTACAAATTAATGTCTGTGATAGGGAAGGATGGAGCAACACCGCCCCCTCTTTCCCTCCCCATTGCCGAGAGCTCAGAGCAGGGAGCTTAAGGCTATTTTCTAGGTCACAAATGTGCTGTTTTTCAAACACCATTTTTTAATCAACTCCTGATTGACCACGATTTGAATAGGAAAAAAACTCTACAACGCAGTTTTAATCCCAATTTTCTTTATCTATGTCCTCAATCATCAGAAAAATTCTACAAGAACATATTAAAAACACAAAACCTGCAATTGTCATTGGAGTGGATCTTTAAAATATCAAAAGAACTCCTTTCTTTTCTATGCTTAGTATTAAAATATTTTTGAAGACTAAAAACCAAGATACTCTTCTAGATAGAATTCACAGTTTAATCATGTGTAACTAATTAACTTAGCCTACAAAAAACTAAGTGTTTTGCCTACAAACCACCCAATACAGAGATTTCTGTACATAGATGTAACTAAATATACAAAGTATTTGCTCTCCTGGATTAATTTGAGTTAAGAGGGCATTTTGATGTTGAGTTTAAAATTGCGGAAAGAAAGAAGAACTGAATGAAAACAATTAAGAAAGACGGAACCAAAAAAAAAAAAAAAACTAAATATGCTCACAAAGTATGAAGAAATATTTGGTTTACAGTCTTACAAGCTCCTAATGTTCAGGGCTTTTATGTCGGATCAAATCTAAAGCAATTTAGGATATGGTTTGTGAGCCACACTTTAAAGATTGCTCCTTTTCTTAAACCTAAATTGTAGAATCCAAAACATTGTTTATAATTGGGCATTTGCAGGGCATTTCGAGTAATGTGAACAAAGTAATATAAAAAGAAAAGGACATCAAAAAAGGCAAATCCAGCTGATAAGGAAGAAAAAAAGAGGAGGAAATTGTAAAAACACACAATAAGCACGTTGTCAAAGGTGATGCAGGTGATGTTGCCTTGAGGAAACAAATTGGCATACCGGTAGTAATGTTGCAAGCACATAGTCATAATTTTTAATGGCTGAAGACAGAAAAAAAGATTCTGCAACATCCCCTTCAGATCCTCTCAAAGAACTGCAAAACAGGGTTAATGCCACAGCACATTTTAGGACTCGGACACACACACATACACACACACACAAATTCAATGCTGTCAGCTTTTCCAAGATAAAGTGACATGTTTTTTTCAATCATGAGCAGCTACGGGTTGAGGAAAATGGAGAAGAAAGAAAAAGATGAGTAAAGAAAGAAGGAGAGTAAGACAAAACATAGAAGAGTAGAAGCCAGCAGCCAAGGACTGAGTGACTGTGATAAGACAGAGAAAGGATAGAAAAGATGGCCTGGAGACAGAGATGAGGAGAAGGAACGGGTGAAAGACGGAGGATTAGAAGGAAGATGGAGTGGGAGCTGGAGGAAAGGTGGAGGACAAGAAGAAAGGGGGGGAGGTGGGGATGGTCTTGTGAGATAGAAATAGGTGGTGAGGGTAAAGCTGGCGTTTTCTCTCATTGCCTGAATCACTGGACTGAAACTGCAAAGTCTGCTGCAGTGGGGAGATGAGGCAGGCGGGGGGGACTTGGAGGATGAAGGGGGGCAAATTAGAGAAGAAGATGGAAGAATGAGGGGTTAAACTGTTCACGCAAAAAAAAAGAAGTTAATTTGAGTCTGACACACACATACGCTGAATTTAGAAGGATGGGGCCTAATGTAGCAAATAATGGGACCACGCACTCCATTACTGTCCACACTGCCTTCTGTTAAATACCACACACACACACCCACACACCCACACTGGTGAAACAGGAAAAAAAAACACATGCTTAATACATAGCAGCAGACTAGCTGCAGAGCATGCTGTCGAGTCAAGTCCTGAGTCTGGAGAAGACCTGACAGAAAAGTGCAGAAATGCACAGCAACACAGCTGGAAACGAACGCAGAGAGAAGCATGCGCCTCAGGCTACTGATGCTAGATTAACACAGAGCTGTTACCTGGGCTGCTCTGATCAGGTATTGGTAGTGAACACACCATATCTGCAGGGAGTTATGGAAGGTAAATAAAAAAAAAACCAAGATGTTCCCATATAGCTGTGCGGATTGTTTTTGACATTTGAACCAGAAGAAAAACAAATATTTAAGCAAAATACATTTATTTTAATGCATGATTAAGAATATCACATTTTAAAATGTGACAATATTGAAAAACTCAAAATGTTTGCATGAAAATAACCTAAAGTCCCGGTCCGATCATCTTTTGATCTATTGTTCCATCTATCTATTGTTGGGACAACACAAAACGTGTGCAAATTATGTACTTCTTTTAAAGCGAGAAAAAAAAAAGAAACTGGTTATGAAATGGCTGTTGTTAATGGCGTTTTTTTTTGCATTTTGTTTTGGTGATTCATTTTAGTGCTTCTTTTTTGGGATTTGTTTCAGAGCATTGCTTTGCTGATTCGTTTCAGGACTTTGTTTTGGTGATTTGTTTCAATGTTTCGTTTGGGTGATTCGCTTCAGTGTTTCATTTTGGTAATTCGTTTCAGTGCTTTGTTTTGGTAATTCGTCTTTCCCTTTTTTGCACATGTCAATCTTATGTATCCGATCCGTTTTCCTATACAATTCCAATCAATTGTTTTACCTTTCCAGCAATCTAAAAATGGGTGGGGCTGTGATGGTTTGCAAAGCTTCAGTCAGAAACCCGCAGGTCAAGTAAACAAAAGTTTTGCTGTACTTCAAATGAAAAAAATGTAATTCAGCAACTTGATGAATAAGAGTGATGTGTACAATGCACCGAAAGAAGCCAAACCGTCATGGCAATGATTGGTGAATTACGCGTTTACTTCAGCGTGTGTGACAACAAAGGTGCCGACTGAAAGAAAGAAGGAAATAAAGTATCTTAGGTGCATTCAAGCGCTCTTCTACACCCTGTGATGCTGCTTTGTCACACTTAAATGTTTATGGAAAAAAATTGGTGTGTTGTTTTCCACTGGTTCGAATACTGTTTAGGCACTGGAGCAGTTTCAAAAGTACTGGTTAGGCATTGGACAAAATTCAAACAGTACCCATCCCTATGTATCAGATACAGAGGCCTTCATTTTGAGTGCTTTATAGTTGGCTAAAGTAACACTGTTTTACATTGAATTTCTCACCAAGGCTGCGGTTGCTGAGGTACTGTCTGAGGCTGATGTTGCCCAGCTGGCTAGGAATGATCCGGCCCACCTCCAGAGCCACGGCTGAGCTCTCGCCCTCCACCTCCATGCTCACACACACCGGCTGCACCTTCAGCACCAGTACGGACACCTACAGGCCAGAACAAATACTTAATGATCGTCACTATTGGATACCAGCCCAGAGGCATTTTGGTAGAAACCAAACTGCAGTCAAATCGGTCATCTTAAAGTGACAGTTCATTAATAAACAGTGGATTTACAGTATTTACCCTTACAGGAAACAATCCGCTGGGTTCAGAACACCAAAGACAACATTTTTTTACTACTTCAATCTGCAAATTGCTGTGAAAAAAAAATGCCAATCTGTAATCAAAATATTGAAGTTAAGCATATCTGAAACTGGAATGTTATCAGCCAACAGTGCTGAAGTTTATGTGCAAGTTCTTCTGGACCCACAGAGGCTGCACACACATTTTAAATCACTATAACCCCATTATGATGCAGGATTGGGTTTTTAATCTTAGTTCTTTTTTTTATATAATAGAGTCCCTAAAGTCTTTATAGAGGAAAAACAATATATTAAACATGAAATTTAAATCAGAGGTAAAACATTTCTGATTCTATTTCTAATTTAAATTAAAAACCTCAACTATGCAGCTTTTGAAGAGTCATTCTAATCATACAGCCATAATAATAAAAGAGATGATAAATAGCAGCATTCTGCTGTTATTAAAAAGCTGGTACTCTCATTAGATTGAGAAAGAAAAGATCTGGCTATGTCCAAATTCACCCACTACTCCTAAACCCCTAATGCTATGTTCACACCTTCCTCTGCAACACGTGTTCAAGTGACTACTTCCAATTAAAAGTCTATGTAAAAGCACGTAAATGTGTATTTTTCGAGCTTCTCGAGGCTACACAAGTTTTTAAGTCGGTTTTCAAGACAGACGTTCAAGAAACTGCGTTCAGCACATTCTTGAATGTGCATTACATGCTGAGTGTGTATGTAGCACAGGAGACTATGTTACAGGACTATCTCCTGCTTACTTTCATTTTTAAATTGCAAATATGACCTCACCCATTATCCGAAGCAAAAACTTAATAAATATGAACATTTTATGTAGACTATTCATGAATCCAAAGTGTTCTGATGATGAAGCTTTGTTACATACATACATTTCTTTTTAATGAAAAATCGTTCGAAGGCACAGCATTATGGTCTCTATTTACCAATGTAATGAGTATTCATGTACACAGGTTGTTTTTTTTTTTTTTTTAATAACTGGGAAATTTCCAGGTAACTGGAATTTGGAATTGTAGATTCAGACATCCCCCAAAAAAATGACAAACGCCCTTTATTGTGCACTAACCGAGAAGTAGTGAGTGAATTCAGACATAGCTTCTGTGCACAAAAGCATGGTCAGGTTTGTGACTACCTGGCTGATCCAGCAGTGAATAACTCACAATATCTTTGGTGGGTTCATCAATGCTCTGGGATGCTGCGCTGGCACTGTCAGGCGACACGCCTCCTTCCTGCTCCTTGTCAGCCACTGCCTCAGCGGCGCTCTCTATGGCGGCCTCCTTAAAGCCGGAGATGGAAACATCATCTGTGGAATAAATCAAGACATTTAAACTCTCAGGGACAAGTACAGCTTCTCAACTTTCTCCTGCCTCAAATAAATCTGCTTTGATGTGGCTGTAAAACAGCTTAGACTAAAACCAGCTCAACGCTGCCATCGTTTGTTCAGAATAGTCAACTGCAACTGATCCAATGAGGTTTATACTAACAAAACATGTCAAGGTGAGCTATGTAACATAAAGACTATGCAAGGAAAAGTCAAGAAAAAAAAAACATGTTTTATTCTACCTCGCTCTAGCAAGCTGTATGTGTCTCCGTCCTCCATCAGACAGCTGTCAATGGAAACGTTGTCCAGCAACTGCAGCGAGGGACTCTTCTTCATGTTTTTATAAGACACTGAGAAGCTAGACTGGGAGCGGTCACGCATCAACCGTCCACTGGAACAGGAAAAAAAAACAAAAAAAAAACACCCCTTAACTCAACATTTTAGTTGCTGCACATTAAAGTACGCAAAGGAATTGGCAACAACCTCGTTTTTTCCACATTTTTTATGAATTTCATTAGATCTGCAAAGAGTACAGTTGATGAGTCATGAATTAAATATGTCCCCATTCCTCTGTTTTGTGTTGAAGGTCATAAAAAACCAGAGTATCAAAACAACCTCAAGAAAACTTCGGGAAACCACAGAACACAAGGCTGATGGAAAGCACCACACACGAAAAGGTCCGACTTCTACACTAAAAACCACCAAAAACCAGCACAAAGAAAGCAAAAACTGAAGAAAAACAAATGGCTTACACAGACAAGAACTTTAGTGTCATGCGCTCGTACCATTGACTGTATATGAGAACTGGACTGAGTGACCCCCTTGTGGTCCAAACAGGAAGTACCCACAGGCTCCAAAGAGGCCAAAATCCCATAGACTTCCATTGAGGATTAAACAGCTGTTATTCAGTCATTGTTTTTGTCAAAATGACCATTCTTGTTCTGGTACTTTTTTCAACTATTCAAGTTATAAATTGGCCTATCAGATGCCTTAATAAAAGTATGTGGTGCCTGCTGACCCTCTCGCCCAATGTGCAAAATGTTTGACAGATTCTTCTAGGGCTGGGCGATACAACCAAAAAAGAAAATCAAAAAATTTTTTTCACTCCAAATTTGTTTTCTGATTTTGATAAATTTTTCTACCTCCCTTTACTTAAACAAAAGTTACAAACGACAGAATATTAGAATGTAACAATCAATTAAACGCACTGATTTCTATTCCTAGAATCCAACCAGATCGACCTGTCTGAGGCAAGTTTTTAATCAAATCAAACTATACCATTAAAAAATGTTTCAAATGAGACAAATCAATTTTGGAAAATACTATTTGGATTGAGGCATGGTAGGGTTATGTTACTAACGTAAAAACAACAAAGTTCCATCACTGCAGACAACACACATGCGATGGCAGCAAAAAATGATCAACCATCATTTCAGTCTACTGAAATTTAGCAAAGACATGTGAGCATACAGTGTGGGAAAATGTTCTAATAATGTTCTCCTTGTATTAATTTGATATGGAAAAACAACAGTAGACTGAACTTTATCAAACTAAAATGTGAATGGATTTGACATTAATTCTTGTTTACTTGTGTGTACAGACACTGTTCACCTTCACTGTTCAGTACTCAGGTATTTATTGCTCGAGTCACACTGGTTGAAGTTTTGGCTAAAGATGTCCTAAATGGATTTTAAGTCGGTGAATCAGATCAAATTGGATCCTTCAAAGTGAAACAAACTTGACTATGAATTGGATCCGCAACCACAAATTATGATATGAATCATTGATAAAAAGAACCGTTACACCCCTACAGATTAAAAGTAACAATGTTTTGAAACATGTCCTTCGGGAGTTGACCTGAATTAAAAGAGCAACTGAATGCAAACAGATTTTGTGGCGTCTGTTTTTTGCTCCAAATCTAAAGTTCCAAAACTGAACTAGTTCCATAAAACTGATGAAACGGTTCCCTCTGTGGGAACAAGCTCCTCTTTGCTAGTTGCCATTCGAACGTCTGACCGTTGCGAGAGACGAGCAGGCTGACGTTACTCCGAATGATGAAAGCGCTACACAGAAGGATGTTGGGAAAATATGAAAAACAAATTCTCAAAAATGCATTTTTGTAAAAAGGCAAATTTGAATTAATCAATAAAATCAATTTATCACCCTGCCCTAGATTCTCCTAAGCCTGCTTTCAAGTGACCCCTATCACTTGATAGACCTCCAACAAGCTCACTCCTGATTGGCTAGAGTGGCTGCAATAGAAATGTTGACTGAGACAGACTTGGAGCAATCACTGCTTACTGACATCATCTGGTTCCAACATGGCGGCATCCATATCGATAAAATGGCAACTGAATTGATTTAATTTAGATGGAACCGGAAGCAAGTCATTTTCAATGAGTGACGGTCCAGTTCTCAGGTACAGTTAATGGCTGGTGTGAACCAAAGCCAAATGAAGAGTCAAAGCCACAAATCTGCACTAGGTTTAAACCACAGGTACGCCTCCATAAAGTACCATAGATTCAAAGCGAACAGCTAAACACAGATCCAGTTCCTTACATGTTGGACATGGAATAAAGGGAGATGGATCTGCTGGAGTTTGTGGAGCTGAGGAGATCAGAAACCACAGACAAACTTCCTTTCCTTGGTAGAGAGAAAAACGCACATACACACACCAGGCATAGGTCAAAGCGAAAGTCAAGAGGCAGAAAATGAGGGCAGATAGAAAACATGGACACATAGAAGGACACTGCAGCGAGAAGCTCAGCAAACGCTGGAAGATGTGAACATCCACCTCAACACACGGCCCTTGTGTTCAGTTCAGTTCAGTTCAGTTCAAGTTACTTTGAGAAATGCTAACTTTTCTTGCTTTAAGAACAGTATCTCTCATTTAATGCAATTTTTAAATGTATTTATTAGAGATGTTAACATTTCAAAGCCATACGAGCGATACCATCTTAACATTTCATGAAAGTACTTTTCAATACTAAAAAAGCTACATTTATCTATTTAAGGTTTATTAGTATTCAAAAAAAATATTGTTTGGGTTATTTTATTATTTAGGTTAAGTCATTGTGCAAAGATATACAGAGCTGAATATTTTTATGGCTAATGCTAATAATTGTTTCACGAATGAATGAACGACCTATGCCTTTTTTTTAATCAGAGATGAGTTTGCTTCTTTAAAATAAAGCAGCTGTGTTCATATTGGGATGTTTACAATGGATTATTATTAAGACCACCGTAAAGGAAGCAAAACAAACAAATATATGAGAAAAAAAGTCATAAAATCATGAAAAAAAAAGAAATTGTAAAAGAATAGGTCGTAAAATTATTAGAAAAAAAGTAAAAGTATTACGAGCATAAAGTCATAACATTTTAAGCAAAAATTAGTGCAATTATGAGAAAAAAATTCAACAAATTATTTAACAGGTTACAACATTAAAGTCGTAAATTTATGATTCAAAAAGTCATAATTTTGCAAGGAAAGTCTTGCTTTTTCAAAAATAAAACGTTAAGTTTAGCTTTTAAAATGTTTGAACAAAGTAAATCGAACATAACCTGTTAAATTTATGTTGTCAATTCAGAGAAATCAGATGGACATAACACTGCTCAAGAATCTCGCTGATTAATTTACTTTACTTTTTGCTTTGCTTTACTATTTTGTAAATGTTCACATTTATTTTCACGAAAGTGCAACTTTATTTTTGCAGAAGCATGACTTTTTCTTAGTAAAATTATTACTTTTTAAATCATAAATTTGGGACTTTATTCTTGTGTTGACTTCTATCCCAGAATTTTAGGACTATTTTCATATATTCATTTATTTTTCTTTTATGGTGGCCCTAATACTCCATGAATGATAGCTGCAATAATGCACCTTGAAAGGAAAAAAAAAGGAATAAAAGCTCAGTTCCAGTTATCAACTGTAGCTTTTAATTTTACCTTAGCTTTTTGTCAAATATAAGATTATTGTAAATGTTTGTAAACACAAAAACATGGAGCACTAACATCCCAGGTCAACTTTTAAGATGAAAATGCTGAGGGTGAAATAAAATTGCAAAAAAGTACCTTGACATGGACTGTGGCATTTTTCCAGCTGTGGTCTTGTCTCTGTCGCATGGATCTTTGCTGCCAAGTGAGTTAGAAAAAAGGTCGCTTAAGGGGGCTTTAGGTTCTGACCCAACAATCACTTCATCCCCTGCAGGCAAAACCTCCACTCTACCCTCCCCTCCTTCATTTGAACTATGCTGTCCAGTATTCTCCTGTATTGAGGTTTTACAATTTAAGTCAGAGGTGAAGGAAGGGACTAAAGGAGCGAGACCCGGTTTAGCTTCATCCTCTGGACCATCACCACACAACAGCTGGTCGACAGACTGCTTATTTTCTCCTCCTCCTGATCCAGATTCTTCGTGACCTTTTTCTACCCCATCTCCAGAATCTACAAGCTCCAGGTTTGCTCTGCTCTCTGAGGGAGAAAGCTCCGACTCCACAGGGGATCCCTCAGACTGGGGAAGCGGCTTCAGGAAGAGGGACACCTCTGCACTTTTGAGCATGAGGCCCAAGCAGAAGGTGAAGGGCTGGTGGTCTGCATTCCGCCGGGAAGTGTCCTTGTGTTCTCTTTTGGAGCCCATCTCCTCCAGATCTTGCTGGAGCGTCTGCTGCAGGGCCTTGAGGCTGCGCTGAAGATGCATCAGAAAAACATACTGCCTGTGGCTCACCTAAAGCACACAGAAACCATTATAAATGCTTAAAATTACAATGTAGAACAAGACTTTTTTTATCATCTAGGAATTTGTATTTGGGCTACCAATGTCTCCTTTTCTTTAAAATTAAGAGCAACAAGAGTTTTGCTCCACTTCCTAAATTACATGAATATTTCTTGTTTAATGACAAAAACTCTAGTTGATCAAAATTCATTAAGATTGAATTGGAGAACAAAAATATAAATATATATTATAAACTAATGAACACATATTTCTAAAAAAGAAACATACCTGAGCACTTAAGTGCTTCTGGATGTGGATCAACATGTGCACATCTGCATTTTTAGTGGACGATGACACAGATGAGGCTGAGGAACGCAGACTGTCCAGTGAAGGGGGTTTATGGAGTCCATTACTGTGTGGCAGTGTGGCATTATTGCTTTGAGAAGCTGTTGGTGTACCGTCAGTGCTGTAATACTCTTTTAGCAGTAGTTTCCTCTGCAGGCGTGCAACCGCCTCTGAAGATGTGCTTCTGGACAGCCCCGATCCTACTGAGCTCCTCAGTTTCTCCTCATGCTGAACCAGCTTTGCTGGCTGACACGCCCACACAGTGAGCGGGAAGGAGTCCACGAAGGGCTGAGGTCGCCCTTTACCTCCTCGGGTGCCTTCATAGTCCACCCAAAACTGGGAAAAGTGCAGCGCCCACACGTCTGTGGCGGCAGGCGTCTTGAGAGCGTCCGTGCACATCGTTGGCACCACCACCCCACGGTAGATCTCCCGCCGCTTTGTATCTTCTTCTTTAGCATGCCTCTGGAAGACTGGATGGAGGATGGGAATGGAGGATGAGGCGCGAGGGAAATAGTTTGAAGACGTAGAAAAGAAAACCTCCTCTTCAAAGGCCTGCAGCAAGGCCTTGAGGTGGGAGCGAGTGCAGTAAGTCGGATGCCTGGTGTTGGTGGCCACCATTTCTGAAGACTGTATGGAGATGGAGCGCGGCAGGTCAGCAGGACAGGAGGCATCCCAGTCCGTGGGAACCACCAGCTAATTGAGAAAAAAAACAAATGATCAGTTTTCTCACATTACTTCAAACACAGAAAGTGTCCAAGATCATCTTCACCTTGAGCATCAGGCCGTCGACCTTAATGTCCACGTGCTCGTCAGGCTTCTGTGAGTCGTTGAGCTTATAGATCTCCATGAACTGCTCCAGACTCTGCCTAAGGTCCAGAGCAAAAAGGTTGATCCACACCAGGCTGCGAGGATCCAGAACCAGCTGCACAGCATTGAGCTGTGCGTACAGGTTGGGACACGGAACTTGATGTGAAACGGGAAGAGAAAAATCAAAATGAAAATAATTTTTTACAGTATTTCTGTGTATAAAGCAAAAAATATAAAATCAATTAATAATTCCGTATTTTTTCATTTAAGGCACTTTAAAAAAGGGATGTCCCAATCTAATCACGTGTTTGGAAATTGGGCCAGATCCCATTGTTTAGAACTAGATCAGAATCGGATGTTGTATCCTGATCAAGAATTGGATTTTGTTACTTTGATGTGTTACAAAAGTATCGGATAGGGACTTTGTATCGACAGAAAATCAAATGACTGGAATCGAAGCCAAAAAAATCTGATCGGGACATCCCTGCCATTAATAAAATAAATCGGTGGCTTCTAAACAACATAGCTGACAAAAATTTTTTAAATCAGCTTTTACAAAAGTTTTCAAAACAACATGACCAGAAAGTACATTTTTGCTCTTACTAGGATAGTCTTTTCCATCAGGAAAATAATACTCTGTAAATTCAACGTGGATAGCAGGCATCTCTGGAGGAAGGTACAAGGACTTTTTATTACAGGAGATCATTGCCTTTGGGCTTGAGCGCCGCTGGTCTGCTGTTGACACCTAAAAAAAAATATATATATATATATATATTTTTTTTTTTTTTTTTTTACAGAAAGAAAAAAAAGGAGTCAAAGACGCATGTGATTTCAAAATAAAAGCAGATATTTGTTGAACTGACCTGGTAGATGCTGAAGTCAGCCATTCTTAAAACAACTGAGCTTGACATGAGATGGGTTTTTGGAGTTTGAGGGGGAGGAGGACTAAAGGAGGTGCTGGAGGATGAAGTGTTTATCTTGCCTAGAGAGAAAAGGAGATGCTTTAAAAATATGTATTTAAAAAAAAAAAAATCAGATTAGACACAAAAAGTTCACCCATATCACTCTACAGAAAAAAACCTATGTGCCTAGACAAAAGGTGTGCATCACCGCACCCAGCTGTGCGCACGCACACCGCGGTACCTGGCTCTTGGCACCAGCAACACTGGACTGGAGGCTGTGTGTGTGGGCTCCTTCCTAGGAGTCCTTCATCTGCCTCCCTAAGCCCTACTCCTCCTTCTCTTTCCTGACTTGCTAGAGGCTCATTTACATCCTCCTTAAGTGACACTGAATGACAGAAAACCCATACAGATGGCGTGCAACGAGGGTCAAAGAAAGAAAACTCGCAAAAAAAAGATCTCTACATCTGAACATGTTGATCGGTACTTTCATATATGATATACGAGTAAATGTTTCTATTACCATGTTGTGGGGAACTGCGTCCAGAGCCCGGGCCTTGCTGATCGCGGGCAGCACTCTTTAACATCTCCATGCTGGATTTGAACTCATCGAGAAGGCTCTTTGCCCAAACTTCCCTGGTTTTTGTGGCTTCGCTGTAGTGCATCCAGTGGACACAACTATCACCTGAAAGAAAAGTTTTAAAGCACAGAAATGAGCCGAAACAACAGTCCTTTGAAAGCAGTTCAACTGTTCAGTGTGGATAATTACTACACCTCAATCAGAAACAGGCGCACAGTGAATAAAACATGTATAAAACAATGTCTGACTGACACGACAGCAAATAAAATCAGGAATTGATGAGAGCAGAGACCTGGTTGAGCAGTTAAAAAGGCTGACCAGTTTTCATACCTGCTCTGTGGAAAGGGTAGTAATCCAGAGTGATGGAGTTAAAGGAAAGCTGCATTGCCCCTCCGGTTATCCTTTTATTGTTAACTGCCCGAAAAAAAGAAAAAAAAATGAAAACATAGCAGGTAATTGTTCGTGTCAGAACTCATCTTGAACCAAAATAACCAGGAGAGTTATAAGGGTTATGCCTTTTTACACTGGTTTGTCTGTGGTGCGCCTACATTGAACTGCCAAAAAACGTTCATTTATCAATCGGAATATTTACATTGCCTCAATCACGTCATCACCTCAGACATTTATTCAGTCAGACGTCTGTCCCTCAGTGACACAAGCTTTACACAGGAGTTCTATATCTAGTCAGTCGATGCATCAATTTTGCAGCAAAAAGCCAGGTTTCAAAATAAAAATGTTTGTTGCACTTAGAAAAATAATTAACACAGTCAGGCCCAGCAATATTTAGACAGCAACACATTTTTTTTATTTTAACTGTGTACAAAGACATATTCAGGATACAATTTTTAATCAATATGGACTTAAAGTGCAAAGTTTCAGATGTAATTTGAGAGTATCCACATCCAAGCTGAAGCAAGGGTTTAGGATTTACAGCTATTTAATTTGTAGCCGCCTCTTTTTTAAGGGACCAAAAGTAATTGAACAAATGACTTCGAAGGCCGAAAAAAGAAAATGCTGCATGGGTTCTTCCCTTCATTAAGCTGTCATCAATTAATCAGTTAAAAGGTTTGGAGCTATTTTCATGTGTGCCATTTGGATTCAGAAGTTTTTGCTAAAAACATACAACATGCAGAGAAAGGAGATCCCAATGGAGGTGAAACAGACCATTCTGAAGCTGAGAAAAAAGGAGAAATCTTGGAGAGATAGTCAACAGTTTGGTACATACAAAGAAAAACAGACGGCACGGTAAGCTTGAGTACTCAAAAAGGCCTGGACGTCCACAAAAGCAAACAGTGGCGAATGGTCGCAGAAGAACAATCTCTTCACAACATCAACTGAAGTGAGGAACACTCAAGGAAGTAGGTGTATCAAAAATAGAGCTGTCAACGTTAACACGTTTAACGAATGCGATAAATTTTTTAAAAAGTGAAACGTTAATATATATTAAAGCAAATTAATCACACTCGTGAAGCAACTGTTTTCACACGGTTCAGGTTTCCGCGGCGTGCATCAATTTCTGAAAATACACACTTCGTCGAGCACAATCCTGCTTATAACACGGTCACATACAAAAGAAATAAATATTGAATTGATTTTTAGTACTTTATTCTTGTTATTTTTTTAGGTTTAGATCGCTTTTTCACAAGAGGGGATTATTTGATACGTAATGCGGCCCGTTGTCACTGTGACAAGTCAATATGTTGCTGACCTAGCAGACCTTGACTGCAGTGACAAAGGAAAGTGATATATATGTTGATCGTCAACATAGGTTCAATTAAGCATCAGTTCAGAGAAAAAGTTCACCTCTGACTGCTTGTTTTTGTCCATAACATGAAGGACAAAATTGTTTTGAAGAATCCAGCAAATATAGAACATTGTGACTGACCAATCAGAATAGAGTATTCACCCAGACCATTGGACCATTTAAAGTGCAGAAACACAATATTTCTAATGACTGTATATCAGCATCTTTGTTTTCTTGGAGTAATGCTGCTGCCATTAACGTCTTTACAGTTCAGCTTATCTTACTGTTCATGTGTTTTGTGCACAAGTTAAACTTCTGTGTTAATACTTTATAAATTTAAACATTTCAGACAATAAAAATGAAGAAAACATTTTCTCTCTGGCCTTTTATTTTGTTCAAAAGCTGCATACTGTATAAAATTTTGCGATTAATTACAATCCAAATGTGTGATTTTTTTTTTTAATCAGTTGACAGCACTAATCAAAATCTAAGTCCACCATAAAGAGAAGACTTCACGAGAGGAAATAGGCCAACTAAGGATTCATCACAACATGAAAATCATTGATCAGCATCAAAACAGAAAGGCTAGAATTGACTTTGTCAATAACCACCTGAAGAGAGATTAAGCCAAATGCTGCAAAATTGATTGGACGCTGCTTCACAGTACAGATGGATAATGATCCAAAGCATACTGCAACAGCAACCCAGGAGTTTTTTTTACAGCAAACAGCGGAATATTTTACAATGGCAGCGTCAGACTAACCATCAGATCTGAACCCAATTGAGCATGCATTTCACTTGCTTAGAAAACAAAACTTAAGGCAGAAAGACGCACAAACAAACACAACTGAAGACAGTTGAAGTTCAGCCCTGCAAAAGCATCCCAAAAGAAGAAACTCGGCGTATGGTGATGTCCATGGGTTACAGATTTCATTGCCTGCAAAGGATTCTCAACAAAATACTGACATGTAATATTTTACTTAGACCTATTTTTTGTCCAATTACTCTTGAACCCCTGAAATGAGGAGCAATTGCACATAAATAGCAATCATTTCTACATGTTTTATAATATATTTAGGTTCAACCACCTGAATTAAGTCTGCACTTCAATTCTGTTGTAGTTGTTTTATTTCAAACCCAATGTAGAGGCCAAATCATTAACATTGTGTCACTGTCCAAATATTTCTGGGCCTGACTGTATTTAAGGTGACGTGCCCACGCGATAACGCACAATAACAATGCAGATAACACCATCGTCCATTTTTGACATGAAACATGCCCTTTACAAGGACTAAATGAGGAAGGAGAGGTCATGGAGCTTGACTGACAAAGTTTTGGATGTTCTTTTTTCTAATAGTTTTTTTTAAATGTTCTTATGGAATTTTTCTGATGATGGAGGACATGTATAAATAAAATTAATTCAAATCGTTGTGAATCAAGACC
The DNA here is from genome assembly GCA_036245035.1 of Adrianichthys oophorus. NCBI lineage: Eukaryota > Metazoa > Chordata > Actinopteri > Beloniformes > Adrianichthyidae > Adrianichthys > Adrianichthys oophorus. Next base: position 7,207,928 of record BSAI01000030.1, read on the forward strand.
ATATGAAATAGTACAGTTGGGATAAGAATGTATTTGTGAGGTAGAATATATATATATATATATATATATATATATATATGTTTGAACAAACTCTGGAATGGATGGTTGTGGCGGCCGAGTGGGGAGGGAAGGCAGACGCCTAAAAGTCATGGTTGTGAGTGTGAGTGCCATATCAGAGATGATGAACAATGTCTCAATGTTAAAAGTTTTACCCGAATTTGACAGGTAGGCGGGTATTAATTCAGAGCCCTGATTTTGTATTTATAGTTTTATTTTAATTTTTCGAGAACACAATAAATTTACAACTAAAATAAAACAAACACAAATAAAATATTGTGCAGTTTCGTGTCGCTGGTCTTTCCGCTCATGCCGGCTGCCTGCTGACACGTCAAGTGCTGTCAAACGTCTCTGAAGACAAATGCTGATCACCGAAATAGCACAAGGCTCGATGAAAGAAGCTTAAAACTTTTTTACACGTTTTTGAGAAAAATAAAATACACTTCAATCGGACACTTCTCATTTATTTTCCCAAGCCGCAACATAAGGATGAAAAGCCGTATGCGGCTCTGGAGCCACGGGTTGCCGACCCCTGGGCTAAAGCTTTAGAGGTCATTTGATCAAAGAAACTAGGCTTTTCATAAAGGAGCTCACAAAAGCAGGTTCTTTTGTATTAATAAAGGGTGAAAATACTGATGCATGAGCTGTGATTTATACGTCTCTGTTTAAGCCTCTTCATTGTTGCTCTCTTTTTTAACTCAGTGGCTCATTTCTTAAAAAAAACATCAATCAGACCCTCCGAAATCTCAAGTATCTGCCATAATATGTAGAAGTATAAAGACTCACCCAACTTGATAAGAAATGCTAAACTAAATTGTAAAGAACCAATGTGCATTTAACGCAGTACTTAAACCCAAACTCTTTGCAAAGATCAAGATGAGACTTGGCCTCATAACTTGCTACCTTTGTCTGTAGTGTGGATGTCATCGCAGATGTGCAGGTCCAGGTGTGTGATCTGGAGATGGTGGGATGTCTCACACACATCGTAGGCGTTGAACAACTTGGCCATGGTTGCGCTTTGATCAGCAGCCATGGGCGTCTGTTGAGTGCGGACCTGCTGGGCTGAAGGCGGCGGAGATGACACCTGACAAAAAACATTTTATTTTTATGATTTTAATGTTTTTAAACTATTGACTGCAGATTCTAGGCTTCTAGTGCATTTCAAATGCAGTAATGTTCTTGATGAGGTTTTCGTGTCCATTTCTGCCTACAGGGCCAATTACACTAATAAAAGCATGAGTCACGCAGTGCTCAGGGTGTCCACCAGATGGCATGTCAGACTCATTACAGAAAACATGCGCATTATTTCTGAGCCGCACACGGATTTGAGCTCAAGTGGGCGAAAAGTGTCTGTGCATCTGCATGTTTATTTGGTAAGATGAAAAGAGCATAAATTAGTTGCAGTGGAACCATAAAATGCCCATATGGCAGAGCTGCTCATCTCATATTCACTGCTGATGAGCTGAATCAGGCAATTCCAGGTTCTGGATGAACATCCCTGATCCAGAAATCAGCAGGAGGATGGCAACCCTGCCATTTGGCGTTGAGTGATAAAGAGTAGAGCCATGACTTTGAAAAGCTCAAGGACAATTTATTAGACCATGGCTTTCACGTATGTGATGGAATTAGAGCATGAACTACAGGAGGGAAAATACATAATTGCAGAGTTAATAACTTTTGTATATAAACAAGTTATTGTGAGGATATAAAACGCGCAGAAGTTTGTCTAAAATTGAAAGCTTCTGTGTCAAAGACATGTGTGTATTATAAACATTACCTGATCCTCTGTGGCCATGCTTTTCCTTTGTTGTGCAGACTTCTCCATGGCCTCGCTAAGAGATTTCGCATATTGAACCATAGCTTTCAGTTGCGAGTCTGTCAGCACCCACAACAAGTCGTCCAGGATAAGAATTAGCTTGGAAGCCACAACATTGCAATCCTTGATCTGTGTGAAGTAGAGACAGTTTCATAAAGAGAGTATTTCCAGGATGACTGGAAGACACATTTTCCTTCAGATTTAACATTTTAAAGCAGTTTTATGCATCACATTATTTGACCATCTAAAACTCAGTGTTGTCAGATAGTGTGACGGTTTTACAGACCCAAAGTCATCTAAAAACTGCCAAACTCCAATAAAGGAAAAAGAAAATAGGAAATGCCCAAAAAGTTAATTGATTCATTAGCACTAATCAATTATTCATTATCTATTACTTCCCGTTTTGATTGAAAGTCCAACTTTGAAAAATTTGTAATGATACTACATGAAATTAATAAAGCATTACATTTTTAGAATAAGTTGAGTAAACTAAAGGCAAGCATTCAACCCAATTTGCATAGGATTGTGCAATCTGGTATGAGGGTGTGCTTAATGCTGCTTCACCTCACAGCCCATGCTGTAATTGAACAGGAAATACATAAAATCCAGCAATTGTGATTATAAAAATGATTAAAATGATTAGAATTATAAATATATTTCACTTCTACAACAGATTGGTAGGCACCTATTTATTTTATCTCATGATGGCAGGTAAGAATGATGACAGATGAGACACTGCCTCACCTGACCACATGTCTCTGGTTGAAACTTGTTTCAACAAAAAACTAAAAACTTCCAAACCAACTTCTAATTTTGTCCACCTGCCCAAAGCAACCTGCAAAGAACCTACAACCTGTACAGAATCAAAACCACATGATCTGGCAACACTGAACTCAATCAATGAATCAACCGTCAACCGAACTCTATTTTTATTAAACTATGCCCAGTAAAAAAGGTTATAGAATCAAAGAAAGTCATTTTTGATGAAACATCCATATGAAGTAGATGTGTGTAAAGTGACAGGCTAACTCTAAGAAATGATTTTACTCACCCGTCTTTTCAGAGTAACTCTGATCTTAGACTGATTGGTGATGAGGCGGATAGGGGCGCTCAACATCTCATGTTCAGCACTCTGGATAGCATCCGCCTCGATGCGAATCATTTGCCAGCTGATCTCTTTAAAAGTCAGGATCTGGATAAACAGGGGAGAGTGGGAATTTTAAGTTTAGTGTAAAACCATCAAAAGGCCACCTCTAAAAAAACAACATAAACTCACCTCTCCCCGCTGAGGATCCTGAATGCGAGTGGAATGCAAGTCACCAGGGTTCCAGCTGGTATTGACGCTGTAGACCTGCAGCTGGGAGAGCTCGAATGAGGCGTTGAAGGCCTTGGCACTGATCCTTATGACGATGGAGTTGATTGCTAAGGACAGACCTTCTACTACCTTCTCAGCAAAGCCATATTCACTGTGTAAGAGACAAAACTTTATGATGGTTAATCATTATTTGTGGAATATGTGGTGGATTAATTTTTTTAAATATTATTTTTCAAAGAATTACATGATTAAATTGAAGGAATTTTGCCTAAAATGTTGTTACTAATGGATAATACGAAAGTTTTTTAGAATCAATTTTATGGTGAACGTGAAGCGCTCACTTTATAGTGGATTTAGCAAATTAAGAAGTGCACAACTGTGTCTGATCAAGAAGTGTGATGAGTCAGCTATATTTCCTTTGTTTTGTGTTAGCAAGAGCAAAAGACACCGTTTTATATATATATATATATATATATATATATATATTTTTCTCCTCATTGCTCTAGTCTAAAAGACTGAAAGAGCCTGAAAGCTCACCTTTGTCCTGATGCTGTTGCTATGGGAGATGGCCCATTGGGTGGCCTGGGCTCATCACAGGTACTCATCTCCATCACCACTTTATCCAAAGTCTGAGGAAGAGGAGTCAGACAAATGGTAATTAAAAAAAAAAAAAAAGTGTAAAAAGTTGTTTAGTGGTATACCCAACATTTTGGGAAGTGGTTTCTTCTGCAAAAAACTAGAGCTTTTACTATTTTCCACCACTGCGTGGTGTAAGTGTGATGATATTGTGTTTTCGTCTAGTTACACATTTTAATATAATCTACTGTTTATGTGATCCTAAAAAAGAATCTACCTTTGTTCAGTCCAAACTTGTGTTTGTCTCAGAATTCTCTGCACTAAACTCCTGTGTTACAATAAACATTTTTATAAAGTATTTAACAGAAGCGCTTTGGAACCAAACAGTACGTCCACATTTGGTGTAATAGAGTTAAAAATGGAGCAGATGCAAATGCTGGGTCTCATTTATTGTGTGCTGGTGAGAATAAGAGCAGTCTACGGACCGCCCTGGCAGGCATTCTGTCAACATCACACCTGCGCCCTGCAGGTCAAAGTGGCAGCCATGGTGTAGACTTGTAGCAAAATATACCACAAACAACAGGGCGTAGGAAAAGGCCCCAAGGTGCCTGCAAACTTGTCAGTGTCACATGACCTAAATAGGAACTAATACTTTCAAGTGTGAAATGAAACAGTTCATACATGGCATCTCCTCAGTCTGAAGGATTTATTTGTTGAGGGACATGTCAGGAATTCGTTTTGCTTCAGCGTAACAGCCCCCTAAACTATAGTGTGAAATCACCACTCGTGACTGTACATGAGAACTAGACTGAGTAACTCCCTCCCCCCCAGTGTTTCAAGCAGGAAGTACCAGCAGGCTCCAAGAAGCCTAAATCTCATAGACTTCTATTGAGAAAACAGCTTTTACTCAGTCATATTTATCAGAATAACCACTGCTACCTTTTTTAACACGTTATGCTAATCCTAATTTCTTTTTGTATTTTTTTCTGTAGTGCGAGTTATTAAACTGGCCAATCAGATGCCTCAATAAAAGTATGTGGTCTCATTTTGAACATTTGAAAAATTTGACAGATTTCATACAGGCCACTTTCAGTGGCAGGAGTGTGGTGATGTTGCATCTGCCCTCTTCTACACAGTGAGCTGCTGGGTGAGGTGGAACGCACCGACAGGAACAGGAAGAGGATCGACTAGTATGGAGATCTAGCTCCATTCTGGGATGCCCCCTAGAGTCTGTGACTGGTGGGTAAGAGGAGGGAGTTTGAGACCGAGGTGCAATGAAAAGCCCCTTCAGTCAGACATATCGTTGCAGGAAGTAGCGCTTTTGAAAATCTTTCTTCTCATCAGCTATTAAACTCTACAACACATCAGACGCAAGACACTACATCGTGTTGCCTATTATTTTATTTTACTAACAAATCTGTTGTTTTATAGAGCTATGGTAACAAATCAATTTCCATGTTGTGGGATCTATTACAGTTTTAGTCTTCTAATAAAAAGTTATTTTCAAATAAAGAGTTTTAAAACTTAACATAGACCCTGGCAAAAGATAATTGGCTACATGGCTGAACTGTATTTAGAAGTTTTTGCTTGTAAAATGGATTCTTATGAAGTGGAAACAAACAACATGGATTTGAAGAGAAACAAAACCTTACCAAAGTGATTGGGTGAGTCTTCAGTTTTGTCCATGGTATCTACCAATAAAAAACAAAAGGTGGCACTTTTTAGTCAATATGTTAACCTTTAAAGACAGCTTTTGACCAATTTCAGTATTTTGGAGCAACAGAATGAAAAAAAAACAATCTACATAAATGGATTCAAGACTAACTCCCTGCAGTGCTTCATTCACTGATGATCAAATCTCTTGATTCAAGTGTGAGTCACACTGTGCTGTAAATGAGATTTAATGCTCGTGTTCGGCTGCAGTTTTTATGGACGGACATGCTTTTAAATAAAGCATAAATCAGAAGTGCTGGATGACTACAGCTTTAACTGGAGGAAACATTAGGTTTAGAATTTCCTGCCAGGAGGTGGTGCTAGCTCATGTCTGTTACTTAAATTCATCAAAAGCAAATCATTGTTTTTCCATTTGTTTATTTTTTATGTTTTCCAGCAAAATCAATTAATTAATTTGTTACTAAAACAACATTTTAACAAAAGAAATTACTTGTTTAAAGTAGACAATTTGTAACATTGAAATACTGAGCAGAAATGAACAAACTAAAGAGGAAGTGAGATAAATATCTGCCATCTCATTTTCTTTTTCCTCAACTGTTTAACAAGTAAAACGGAAAAAAAAGTCGTACTCGTGCATCAAAATAATTTGGCACATAAACTTCTAATTACAGCAGCAAGGATGCTTGTAAAGAAAAGGGAGCATTATTTAATACAACAGAATAGATCAAAGGTTAAAGGTAAAAACTGAGAATGCAACTATTGGGAAATTCTGTAAAGAACTGGAGAGCGAAAGAGAAGAAAAGGGTGGAGAAGGAAATGTGGAAGGGGAAAATAGACCTTGACCTTAATGAAAGCATTTACAGAACAAATTATACAGCTCCATTCACTGTTTCCAGGGTGTGTCTACGTCTCCTGTTGGACATGTTGCTGACCAGCAGACCTGAGATGGAACCAGCAGAGAAAATACCGGAAAAATCTCAAGAAGCAATATCTGCCTAGACTCACTTAGGATGTCTTTTATTTTCTTTACCTACAGAAATGTCGCTGATTTGTAACAACTAAAAATTATATTTCGACTCCATTTCTTGTTCTTAAATTTGGAAGTTCGTGAACAGGATTGATATGAAAACTCCTGTCAGATTCAGATCCCCTCACCCTGATGGCAGCCTTGTTGCAGAAAACCCGGTTAATAGCCAGCCAGGTGGGAAGGTCCAGCAAACTCTGGAGGACCTCCTCATCCAGCTCCAGGTTGGTGAGCTGGCCCTCTCCTTTCAGCGTGCTCAGGTTGATCTTGTCTGGAGACAGGTTCTTTGCAAACCTACAATTCAAAGAGAACGGAACATGAATCCTCCATGCAGACAATGTTTATAGATACAGAGGCATGAATGCTGGGAAGAAAAACAAAAAACTCCTGCTAATGAGGTATTCAAAATTTTCAAAAAGCAATCATTCCAAACATGTTAACAAGATTGCAGTTTAAAGATAGAAAATGTAAGTAAATAGATTATAAAAACCAACAACTTCAAGAAACAAAGCCAACACAAACATATTAAATATTAACATCATAAATATTAACATATTAACCCCAATTAGGCTTTGAATAAATAAAAATATAAGTAACACTTTGGGGGATTTTCAGAAAAATATTAACTTTTTACATAATTCTTTTAGAATAGCTCAAAGATTGTGCTCAAATCTAACACTGGATAAGGATGTAAAAGTTTTAAGTGGGAGTCAATATTGTCTCAAGGTAACTTGTAGTTATTCTGTTAGTCTATTTGCTTTTTCTAAGCACAGAGGCCTTATCTTTTAAACCTAATGCCATTGACCGACTAAAAGTTAATCTTTAGCAGAACGCCTTGATATTAAATGACTTATTGACCCATGAATCTCAGCAGGCAGGGATAGTGGAGTTTCTTATAAAATAGGGGCTCACATTTTCCAGGGCCACACAATACTGACTGTGCACATTCTGAGAATGACGCATAGTAAATAATTATTCTTCATACATAAAAAGGGTTGATTCACTCTCTATTTTAAAAAATAATCATTAGTCCAACGGGTTGAGCTTGTTGATCATTTCATTATTAGAGTTTTACCACCAAGAAATGTGTGTCTGTCTATGATTTTTACTGTTTACTGTGATATAATAAAAAGGTGTTTTGCTTTTGTACTTTTGCACGAAGCTCGAGAAATTTTTGATTTTAAACATTGACTCTATATGAGAACTGGACCAAGTGAGTGTGACAGCACCCATAACAAATGGCTTACTTCCGGGTGCAACCAAATAAAGTCAATTCAGTCACCATTTTTACACAATACGGATGTCGCCCCTCCTGTAGCCAGACATTGTCAATGAGCAGTTTATTAGTTCAAGTCGATCTGAATCATCGTTTCTATGACAACCACGCTAGCCAACCGGGAGCGAGCAAGTTGGAAGGCAACACCCCTACTACTTGAAAGCAAGTCTGACCTTCAAATGTTTCAAATGTTCGAAGTGAGACCACATATTTTTACTGAGACATTTGATTGGTCAGTTAAAAACTTAAATAATTTGCATTACAGGAAAAAAATATAGTAAAAAAAATAGGATTTTTAAGAATGAAAAAAAAAGATAGCTGAGCAAGGGTATTGTGACAAACGTAATAAATGAGCTGTTTAAGATCTTGGCTTCTTTCCTATTTGGAACACCAAAGGGCAGCGTCACTCAGTCCAGTTCTCATAACAGTCAACGATTTTAAAAATGCCTTATGTTTAACATTAAAAACATTCTAAATTGATAGAAAAGGTCAAAAATTCTTCATCAGCAAAAAATTCCAGCAGAAACTAAACCAACTGTATAAAAGCTGGACCAAGCATGTGGTGATGTGACTCATTCAGTTTGATTGGGATCTTTCAAAAGTCAGTTATTTGGCTGTTGTGATTGTAAGCATGTTGCTGCATCGACATCAACTCGCCTTCGTGGAAATGTAAAACGAGGTGGAATAAATTGATACTTATAGCTGCTGAATTGAACCCAAAAAAACATTTTTAAAGCTGAGGGTTTGTTGGCCACATGTTATAAAAAAAAAACATTGCAACATTAAGGGGTGGGATGCATTTATACAGTTCCTTCAGAGCAGAGAGTTAGATAAAAATGTTTTTGAAACCAAAGTGCAAGTACGTTTTTGTTCCATGGTATTGTTGGAACACTTTCCATTCAGTAATTTGGGTTTGACTTGCTTCCATAAAACAAACCATCAAGCAAAACTGACCCAGCTTCAGTTACTTTTGTATTTAAGGACGCCTTTTACCGGAAAGTCCCAGGGTTGCTTCTTGGAGTGTCCAGTTTCTCCAGCATCACTTTACAAGCAGCACATTGTGCATCAACATTTACTTCGGGACTTTAATCAAGAAAAGCCCATTACCTTCTTTAGTTTCTTAGATTTTAAATGTAATCTGGAATATTTACCAAAATGTTCCTCCCATAAGAAAAAGCATTGTCTGATTTTTTTTTCCCCAACACAAAATTAAAATATCTTGGCAAATTTAACCTATGACTTGAAGTGTTAAAACATTAAAACAACCCTTTGGGTATTCAGAAGTAGTATTTATATCAAAGTATAAGTTGGCTGAGGATTCCCACCTTTATTTAATATTGTGGGAACTACCAGACTTCTGTAAAGAGTATGTTTTCTCCTAAATCACAAGATGGATTTAAAGGCAAAAAAATGATCAATTAAACAACTGAAACCTAAAACTATTTAAATATATGAAGTAAACTTCTTAAAAAGAACAACTTTTTCAGCTAACGAAAAGTGTGAATGTGGATTATGAAGTTACTCAGTAACCAGATCTTGGTCAGAGACATCATAGATTAGTGTTCTAACAGCCTGGGCCTTTTATTGTTCATTTTATTGCTGGGAATTGAGTATCAGGAGACACAAGAAAGTATACCATGTGCGTAACTACATTCTGAAAGAACTTGTTCTTTTAGTTTTGCCTATTTTGTTGACAGAATATTCCAGTAAAGGTTGAATCTTTCAAACTGACATCACCTTCCTCTCATTCTGCGTTAGAATCATCTCCAATTCAAGATCCCCATAAATTATTCAGCAACAGAGGCATAAACACCGTCTGAACACAGCAGAATAAGACTAAAAAAGAACTACAGCAAGCAAAATACAAATACTGCAATGTGCTAGCCTTTATCTGTACAGGAGTACACTCAGTAAGAACCCTGAGTGATGTTGGTGCAGGAGCCTCTTAGTCTTGTGACCAGTGAAATATTAATTTCTGCTGCTGATCAAGTGTCAGGCAGCAGGGAAACTTCTTTGGCTTGCTCTCTGGTGCCTTATTTGGCCTTCAGACCTCCCTTTTTGCCTTACTCCAACAAAAACTAAGTAAGTGTAGTAAAAAAAAAAATCAAGGGTTTTAGACTGTAAAAGCCAAATGAACCACATTTTGATGGAAAATCCTTTGTCATCACAGACTATAGCATTGAGAAGGAGATGATTAGTAGAGTATCAGGTTTACACTGGACGTTTGTTTTCTTTCTGCTCCCAATACGGTTTCAGCCGTCACTCCCATCAACTAAACTGAGCTCACTGAGCCAAATCCTGTTCAATAAAGAGATTAGAGCAAACCGTTCATTTTTCATGAAAAAAATATTAATCATGACAACATTATCAAAACTTCAGACAAAAATGTATTAATTTAAAGCCCTAACATCAGATGCTAAGTCTTTTAACTTAATTACAAGCTATGTGATATGCATTAGTGCTATCTAAGCCAAGTTATAGATTTATTTCTAGAATACTAAGAACTTAAATGAAGGTTTATCAGTAATGTTGTTCAAGCCGTTGGTGTTGATAAGCTGTCTTCAACTTCCTTACATCTGCATAATATAATCTAACTTTCTATGCAAATCTGACAAGATTCTTCTGTATAAAATTACGTTATGAATATATTTAAAATTAAGTTCATCCATCTGCTCTGGACTTTGGGAGGAAAGCAAACAAAAAAAATGAATTTTTTGAAAGAACTAAACTTAACGCCAGTGTCTGAATACACTTCCTACTCCTCAACCACAAAATGACTGTAAAGCACAGTATAAATGCCAAATATGAGTTTGGCATCGGGCAACCCATTTGCCCGACCGAGTACATTTAAAACTAATCTCCCTCACACAGTAATCTCCCTTGTTTCAGTCATCTTTCAAAAGACAAATCGTTCAAACACAATGCATTGTGGTCTTCTATGTTTTCCTATCTATTAAGGATCAGTCATTGCTTGTGTATGACAAATGGACTAAGTGCCCCCTCCCTCCTGCAGTTAAGTACCTGCTAGCTGCAAAAAGTCAAGAGTCCACAGACTTTTTTTTTTAAATAAACAGCTTTTACTCAGTCATTATTTTTGTCAGAATAAATATTTTTTCTCCGCTTCCTTTTTTTAAATCTTCTTGATAATCCTAATGATTTTTCATGTTTTCTGTAGTGCAAGTTATTCAAGTTATAAACTGATCAACCAGATGCCTCAATAAAAAGTATCTAGTTCCTGCTGGCCCCCACGTCAAACGTTCAAAACATTTGACAGATTTCATGTAGTGCGCTTTTAAAAGGTAGGGGTGTGGACTTCCAACAAGCTCACTTCATGATTGGCAAGAAGTTGCCAATTGGCAAAAAGTTGCCATAGAAATGTTAACTTAGACCAACTTCAATCAATCACTGCTCATCGACAACATCTGGCTCCAATATTGACAAAGTCCGTATTGTGAAAAAACTACGTATTTGAAAAACTGGATTTCAGCTGAAATGCGGCTATGACTCAAGACAAAACATTTTTCAGATGGTTCAAATTACTTAACTCTAACAAGGCCAAGCATGGACGTACATTCAAATTCCAAGTGCAACAAGAGCTGTTGTTTTGAAGTCTATGTGCAGTGTGGTTAAAAAAAAAATCCCAATAACATCACTAACTGAACATCAACTTCAGCTCGCTCAACTATGAGCTCATGTCTTTGGGTTTGGTCAGCTGAGATGGATTTTTTTCCAGGCTCTGGTGATGCGTTTGAGGCAGAGTCTAATAACATGGATGCTAGTAAGGGATTAACCTGGAAGAAAATAGCACGAGTGACTCAAGCAACAGCCAACTTTATTTAGAAAGCAAAGTGGAAACACACGACAAACCAGAGAAACAAATTTAAAATATGTATAATTTTATCTTTTTTCTGTTACAATGACAGAACAAAAAAGAACAAAAAACTGAGATGTTAACATACCCTACAGCATTAGATGTGCCAGAAAAAAAATTGACAATATGTCATTTGCACTGCTTCTAGTAATGCTTAAACAGATCCAACCTTTCAAATTAAAACCATGTGGTCTCTAGAATAAGGACAGCATGATCATGCGAGCTGCTCTAAAAACAGGTCTTCTTTTATTTTCTGCTAAATTTTTACTGTTGAGTATTGTTTTATAAGAAATATTTTTAATTTTCTTTATTATTGTTTACTTTGTCCAAGAAGTCTTTCAATTATGCATTTTTATTTTGAAGTGCCAAAGACAAGTTTTCACTTTGGTAGAGAAAATTGACACAAAATATGGTGTACAAAGTAATATAAAAAATTTAATATGAAAAATGAAAAGTGAATTTGAAACATGTCAATGTTCCAGCCAAGATGTTTTATGTTTTTTTTTTATTCACTACAGAAAATGAGTTTCTGTCAAATATTTGTATGCACTTTACCTGTAGTATTTTTTTTAACATTTAAGGGTGATTAAAAAAAAAGTTGCTTCCAAAGCTGTGGCTTTTTTGGAAATACATCTAAAATGTATAACTTTAAAAAACATTGAAAAACTTTGACTTGTTTGTATTAATGATGTATTATGTATTCATGTATTAATATCTCAGAAACAGTATAAAGAAAGTCCTTTTTCTTAAAAAAAACCCCTCAACAATAAGGTGTAAAGACCGGTTGGTGGCCCTCAAAAAAACATCAAAAAGGCAAATTTCCATTTGCAGTTTTCTACAACCTTTTAATCTTGAAATTAAACCGAAAAGGTAAACATTACTCAATACTTGAATTCTACCACACTGAGAAAAGAACAATTTCCTGAACACCTTCACACATAGTCTGCAGCACAAATGTAGTCTCTCCGCATTAAGAAAGTCTGTTTTGGTGGATAGAAAACCATTTGTAAAATGTTTTTTAATTCTGCCAAGTGGAGGCAAAGAGATTTAAAAATAAAAAGGCAGAACAATCAAACCCAGATTATACAGCGGCAAAGACTGCTGAAGTGTAGAAGAAACCAGGCTACATGTCATGCTGTCACACACAACAAAAAAACCCTTCACAGACACCCACCACACAGCACTCAGTCATGACTCATGCTATGATAGCTGTCCTACAAACACCGGGAAGTGCAGCATTCATGAGTGTGGTACATCACCCAGCTGCAGCAGAATATGAGGAGATGATGAGAAACAGAGGGTGCCATTTTCAAAGTTGCAATGAATGTGAAAACCTCCAGCGGTGAAAAAGCAAGACTGCCATGCTTCACACAGAGGACACGTCACCATGGCAGCAGACATTTAAATAGTAGAGTGCTCAGTTTACAACAATGATTGAAAGATCCTTGAAGGATCAACCTATGGAATCATAAACTAATAAAAGGGTGATGATGCACATCTGGTTCGTCGCTGAACTTTATCAACACATTTCAAATTCTAAAGGAGAATAAAGTCATGCGGGATTGAGTGGGTCAAACTTCCAAAAGAGTCTTACAGGCTGAACTATAGAGGCTCTCATATACCACCAGCCAGATTAATACCTTCATCTCTCAGGTCATGAACTCTTTAGGTAATGATAACATTCCCTTTAATACAAAGTCATTTGGTGAAAGTTTGTCTCTAACTTGGTTTGTCTAACCACCCCTTGAAATTACTGCATTCCAATGTGGCAGTGGGTGGGAATTATGTGGTCCCAACATAGAAATCAGTGTTACAAAGATGCAGTGGAAAACACTAGGTTCTTTTAAAGCAATTTTAGCCATTCAGTTTAAAACTATAAAGAAAGAATATGGTTGAATTTTTTTTTTATTTTGCATTTCTTTTTAAAATAAAACCATTTATGTTTAGAAAAGGCATCACATTTTTCTATCACTTTCAGGTTATAACTAATAGAAAGCGTGAACTAATAATATAGACCACTTTGGATCCAAACCAATTACATCAACTCAACTTCTAGCTGGGTCGTTCCAGCCAGAACTTACCCACATCTGTAACTTTTATTTTATTGGGACCAACCAGACTTTTTGTATATCTTTTTTGTCTAAACAGAAGGATTCAATCTTTTTCTGACAGCATGTCATCATTAAAAAAAAATCAAGCATCCATCTTCAAAATCCAGCATTCAAACAACATGTTATAGTTCCTCAAAATACCACAAGAGACTGTAGTCAGAAGAGAGAAATTTCACATGTTAAAACACCCAAACTAATAGCAGAAAGCCCAGGTCTTCATTAAAAATATTTTTTTGAACGGCCCGTCTCTTTTAAACACCATATTGCCTTATGGATAGATTGCTAATAGATGGAAATGGTGTTCATTTGGCTGTAAAATACAAAATGGAACCACAGTTTTATTTACGTTATCATGTACTGTCTGTGCGACTACAATTCAGCCTCTTCTTCTCTGGTCAAAGGAAAGAATTGACATGGTAAAAAGAAAGACAAGTTGAAATTGCAATTTATTCATATTATCACTCCTTTTACCAACCTCTGAGCGGTTGGTCATTGAAATGTTTTTAGACGCCATTTACTACACACAGGCACTTAGAGATGACAGGCCGCTATTGGAGACCCGCCACCACTGGAGACTGGCTACTTTTGAAGTGAAACTGCTATTACCATAGGAGTGAAGCTACTTTTGGAGGTTTCTTCAAAATCTTCAACTTAGAAGAAAATGTTCTTCTCCCCTATAGCCCTTTTCTTTGTTCGGTATGGACACCAGACACCTTTAAGGTAATCTGTTAGTCATTTATATAGATCATTATCCTAGAATTAAGATAACGTGGGCTTATTTGAATTTTTTTTTTTTGCGTAGCCCTTTGAGATGCCACCAGTTTTAAACTGGTGCTTTATAAATACACTGAATTGAATTAAAACAGTTGTGTATCAGATCAAACCAATATGCTTCAGTGGCTACATGAAACACTGACAGTCCAATGAACCTTTGCACCACAGTAAAAAAAAAATGTTTACAGTCCACACAACTGTTGATTTGGCTCCTTGCGGTGTTCCATGTCTGCTACTATTGCAAATACAGTCAAATCTACATGGGGAAATGCTTTCTATTCTCTGAAATGTGGACATTTTCCATCCCTGAGGTCCAGTTGACATTGTCCCCAGACAATTTCACAACAAACATTTACAGCATTGGTGCTTATGGTGAAACAACTTGCACTAAAGGACATTAAAAAGGTAAAAAACAGAACTGTGACCGATACTATATCACAGTGACCTTTGGTGTCACTAATGCCTGACTTAATGCCTAATTGCTAACTTTGGTTTGTTACTTGATCCAACTGGAGCAAACAGTTTACTAAGTCTCGAACATTCACACTATCAAAATAATACTTAAGAATAAACAACAAAAACATCTCACTTGGGACTAATTTAACAGAAAAACAACATTCTGAAGTGAAGAACTTTTCTTACTTTTTTAATACAAGCAGGATCTACAACATATAGTTTGAAATAAGAGTCAAAACAGCAAAACTGATTATGATGGATGTAAGGCTGTAACGACGAGATTGATTGACAAGGTCAACAGTCAATCAGGATGCAGAACACAGTGAATGCGCTGTAAAAATGTGCCAAGCGGCAAAACTGGAAAAGGTGAACCACAATATAGCAGAATACGCGACTATAACAGTAAGTAAATTAGGTCAAAAGCAAAGTAAAGTTATCAAGTATTTTTCGTAGATGAAAAATATTCTATTGAAGTTCCGTTAACTGAAATAATTTCTGGAAAAACGATTTTGTTTTAAATACAGTTAATAATTTAATTCTAAAATATAATAAATATGTAATTAAGAACATTACCTGATTTGATTTGTGAATTAAAAATGATTTAATCACTGACAAAAAGGGGAATGATTAATTAAAATCTTGTGTTAATGGAAGCATCATGTTCCTGAACTTAACACTTTATAAAGAGACTTATTCCTTAGACTTTACATGCTTAATGTTCAATGTTTGTGCTGGTTTCGATCAGTATATTGCTCTGGCTGAGTCTGAGTCAAGGAGCTGTCGATCCTAACAGTCCAATGTAACAGAAACGCACACAGTTTCTGTCAACTCGTCCGCGGGGAATATCCTTAATTGGATCCTCTTTGAAACACTATTGATCAATGCCCATATGCATGCTGCTACTTTGAATATTCTGAAACTGATGCAAAAATCAGACGCACACATTTACTTTAATAGGCAGCATTGTTGGAAGCAGGAGTCGCTCTAAATGAGTTTTAACATGCCGGGCACGCTTCAGGGAACTTGTGTTGGCCAAAGGGGGAAAGAGTTGTTGTCGACTTTGAGATCGGTCAAGTGTAAGGACGCAGCCTGCAGTAGTGTTTCGCTAACAATATCACCACGGTTACAAAAAGCTTTGTAAGGATGTATGTCCTCTGCAGCACAAAGGCCTGGAGGTTGAGCTGATGTTGACAGCCAAAAGCAGGATCTGTAGCTGGGTAAGCACATTTATGGCGTGTATAAATACGGTGCATCTATTTCTGGGTGATGCTGAATCAACACTATGATGTAAATGAACAGAATTACACAGACAATGAGGTGTACTATGTGAGTAAATGAGGTAACGTCACTGACACCCAGGACTTCTGCCATGACATCATTGACAAAAAAAAACTAGGATTGGTCGACTCGTCTGTGATACTTTCAGAAACAGACCAATCAGTCTCGCACAAGCATCATGACAAACCCAAAAACAATCAGGACTTTTGGGTCTGTCTTTGCTGATGAGAATTTGCCAAGGGCAACCGGACAAACTACAATAACTGCAGGACGCAAACTGCAGTTTAGTATTTTGTTCAATACAAGCAAAAAATTATTTTTATTCTAAAAAAAAACAAACAAAAAAAACAGATCAAATGAGCAGAGTACTGATTAGATTCTTAAAGACCCTCTCCAATTACCTATTGTAGTCATCTATCTATCAAATCATCTATCTATTGTAAAAGCATTTCCAGTGGTCTTTTAATTAGTTATGTTGTTTTTAGCTAAAATCAAAAACATGGGTCGTATTCTTGGACAGTTTCTGCAGCACTGCAGTAGTGATTCTCCTCTGAGTTGTGGGTGGGAATATTGGCGAGGAGTTAGCCTTCCCTCATTTCCCATCATCCATCTGTTTACACTTTCTACCACTAGATTACAGCAACAATCTACCGGTGCATCAAAAATGGCAAGCAATATTGGAGCCATCAGCTGTACTGTTTTGAGTGAGATGCCAGCTTGGATTCTGAGTTCTATAAATATATAGATTCAAAACAATCCCCGATTTTTTTTTTTTTTCTGTTTGTAAAAGTTGTAAACAAAATAGCTAAAGAAGGAAAAGTATAATTTTCAAAATAAAGATTGAAAAACAACCCTATGGTAGATTTTAATATTAGTCTTTAAAACTGCATATATTATTATTTGTACAAGTTACTCATTTTTCTACGTAGACAGGATTAAGTAGACCTGATAAGTTATGGATATAGATATTTATTGTTGTTGTTTTGCAGGGTGACTGGTTCTCATCAAGTATCCAGGAATTAGCCGTCACCTGCTAACCTACATGCTAACATGTTAGCAGCTAGTTAATGAGGCTGACATCAACACAATACCCGCCGCTGACACCAACAGTCAGTGTGACTCAACTCTAGAAACCGGATCTTCTCTCATTCGTTGTTTTATGGACAAATAAACGTCATATTTCATTAAAATGAAGAAGGAAAAAAATCGACCAACAGCCTGACATTTGAATATCTCCCCAATTTTAGATGAATCCCGGTTGCTAGCGTCCCGACAAACCTGGAGAGATGCTTCAGGATCTGCTTCTTGATGAGTCCAGCCATGGTCAGGATAATCCAATAACAGAGCTTCCGCTGCCGCCGGGTGTAAACTAGCCTAAATGTTAACTTCTCCTACTCGACCTATAAAATAAAAGCCGCCTCAAATTATCATCGCCGTAAGTATGTTTTCATTTCAGCGGCGTAAACCGTGTTATCCTCCTAGAGATGAGAGGGGACGTGAACGCAACATTTTAAACGTCCGAAAGACAGCTGGTCCCCGAGACAAAGCTTAGCCAGGAGGCCATCTCAGTCATAAACACCAGTAACGAGGCTCCAAAACTGTGAAGAGGATCGCTGCAATATCGCACACCGTACACCTGGATTCGGCGGAGGAGCGGCGGCTGATGACACGGCGTTTGGGCGGAGATTCGCGCTGCGTTCAAGTCTACTCGGAAATTCCACCACAAGCAAGCCCTTCCTCTTTTGCCCTCTCATGTTTACGTCAAAAACAGAAAGTGTGTTTTTAATTAATTAACTTCGAATAATACTCTTTGTAATAAATTATTCAAAAACCTGATTCATTTTGGTAAACATAAAATGTGGTAATTTATTTGGCAAAGATTTGACAAAAATGTCATTGTTGCAAATACAAATGCATGATCTTTACAAATGTGGCACATTTTAAAAGGTTAAAAAATATATATATATAAAAGATTTTTCCAAAAAAGCATCATTGCAATAAAGAAAGAAATTACCAAATGCAAATTTTCTTACTTTTGCGCCTATTATTTTTACTTTTACAGTAAAGCAATGTTTCCCTGTTGATTGATTGATTGATTGATTGGTTAGTTGATTGACTGGTTGATTGATTGATTGATTGATTGATTGATTGATTGATTAAATTGTTTGTTTTTCAAATTTTCTACTGTTCCTGAATTAGATCCTTGTAAAATTTACAAAAATAAAAAATGTAAAGTTCTGAAATAGAATATTGCCTTTTCTAATAAAAATACTACAGCATTAACTTCAAAACAGGCATAAAAAATTGTAACAAGGCACAAAATTAATAGAATAAGCTGAGGAAATATTGCAATCATGCTATGAAAACTGTGAAAATTGAACATTTATTTTTTTCAAGCAATCAAAAAAAATCCTAAAGAAGATAAACTAAAGAGACACATCTCTATGCATAAATTTACCAAATGTAGGAGGATTAGTCATGATTTCATTAAAAAACGTAAAAGTAAAACAGATACATACATACGTACATGTGTATATTAATGGTTTCACTGTGTCATGTATGCCTGTGGTCTAAAAATTGTATTTATTATTAGGAGTAATTGTAAATGCATTATTTATATTTTATGTGTAAATGTATGTATAAATATATTCTAATCAGTTTGATATATCTCTTTATAGATATCTATTCCAGTAAGTTTTTCTCCTTCATTCTTTTGTGTTTGCTTTGTTTGGATAGGTTGAAACAAACAATTTCTAAATCTAAATTTTTTATGTTAATTGCTTTTTTAAAAATCTGCTTGTTAAATTTATGTTATTTTAGTGATATCTAGTGGTCAGATTGGGTATTGTCAAACATTTTAGAGTTCAGACAAAAAACACATTTGAGGGTTTTTATTTGAAAATATGCAGATTTGCTTTGATAAATAAAATGAAAATATCAAAGATATTTTAATGAGAAAATAATATATATATACAAATGCTGCGTTAGATGTTCTATTGAACAATACTTTTTTTCCCCAAAAATTGAAGCTTTAAAAATAAATAACAACAGTAATAGACTAGAAATATCTGAATGTAACTTGGGCCCACTTCTCAGCATGTGGGCATCTAAGTTTTGACTTCTCACATGAGAAGCTCTGCGTGCTCCGTGCAATCAGAGGATGCAGCAACTGCCACGTATGAAAGGAGGAGCAAGAGGAGGAAAAGAGGGCAGACCTCCCAAAGTTTCACAAAAAATGTACATAAAGTTTGTTTCAAACCTGGAAATTTGTACAGTCATGTTTTTGCAAAGTTTTGGACTAAATAAGACACGTTGGGTTATTTGTTTGCACTAAACTTGCTCATTAACCTTTAATTGTCAATAAAATTAAAATAATCCCAAAAAACGAGTAACAGGAAGGTGCGATTACTTTTTGCACTTTAAATGAACAAATTGGTGTGCAAAAGTGAAACTTTTTTTACAAGGATTTTGTTCCATGCAGAGTCTGGGTTTGCGCATAGAGGACAGCCCCCATCCGCATACCAAACCCCAAAAAAAGCTCCGTGGAAAGACACGCCGCGCTCACTGATACGCTGCCGGTCCAGCCAGTGGGGCTGCCTTCCCATCCACGACAGCACTACCGCACTCATCCACGGAGCTCCCAGTGAGAATGACGAAACACCGCCAGAAGAGCAGCGAGAAGAGCGCAGCGCCCGTTCCGGAGGATGCGCCCAAGAAACCCCAGAAGAGCAGCAGCAGCAGCAGCAGCAGCAGCAACGGGGGGCCCGGCCCCCAGGGGCCACGCTCCTCCAGCGGCTGCCTCGGAGTCTTTGCCACAACGCTGTTCTATGTTGCGCTAATCGGCGCTGCTGGGTTTGCGGCTTTTCATTTACAGCAAGTTGTGGAGGAATTCCGTCACGCAAACGCAAAACACGAGGAGAGCGCACGGCACAACGCGGAGATGAGCGGAAAAATGGAGAGTAATGTTCAACAGGTATGCAAAAACCTGCAAATACAGAGAAGAGGAAGTCATTTCAATGTTTTCAACTGCTTTAAAACTGTGCAACCAAGTAATTTCATCCAATACTGTTATGTATGTTACACAAGTAAAAAGTGGTGCATGGATTCAGTTAGAACAACTTTATTCTGTTCATTTATTTTTTACTTTATGTCCCAATATCAAATCTTATTGACCCACTCCAATGAAAATCATATCATTGTAGCATTTGTTTCATGATGGAGGCCATATATAAAGACAATTTTGCTTAAAATTGTGTGTCGGAGTATTTCCTTATTCAAATCGTTGAGAATCAGAAGCAGACAAAAGAAATGCAGTTGGAAAAAGCTTGTAGGTGTGACATAGAAGCTACTACAGAAATCCATGAGCTCTCTGCTTCACTTGATTCTAATGCATGTACTTGCAGACAACTAGATCCGTGTACATTGTCGATTTCCTCATCTGAGCTGAAATCTGGCTCAACATTGTACAACAGGTTGGCTCCGTTTTATTTGTTTGGTGTTTTTGCGCTGGTAATGTTGGGTTGGGGGCGTGAGGGGCTGTAAGCTACTGGAAGAACTGGAAAGTGAAGGCAGGCTTACTAGTCCCACCCTCAACTACAGGGTGAATTTCTAATGAACTACTGCCACTCTACAGAAACTATGTCCTAAATAGACTGTTTCTGGTTGCAAATCCCCATTTTTACTGACACTAGTACTTTAAAACATAAATGCAGAAAAAGAAACTAATTTGCATAATCTTTAAGGACTGTTCATTCATTCATGAATTTAAAAACTGGATTTTTAATTTGTTTCTTTTCCAAAGAGCATGGAAAAACTGAGTAAGGCATATAAGGAAGCATGTAACTGTTGACTGATGGGTGAGTCAGCCTCAATAAAAAGGAAAGGCTGACAGACACGGAAAGTCTTTCACCATTTAAAATCCAAAAGACGCAACTAGTTTTTAGATCTGTTTAGAGAAAAATTCCCAAAAAGTCTTCGTAACATGTGTTTTCTCTAATTTTATCAGGTGGACTCTCTGAAGAGCGTCGTAGATGGGCTGGAGTCGTCACTGGGAATCACACGGAGGGAGCTGGAAGCAGCTGTGACCCGTATGAAGAGGGGGGAAGTGGAGACCAGGAGGGTTGAGGAGACCCTTCAGAAACTCCAGAATGATCTCCTCAAAGATCTCTCCGATGGCATCAAGGAGGTGAAGGAAGCTCGAGAGCTGGATTTCTCCTCCCTGGAGAAAACGGTGGAGGAGCGCTTGGCTGAAGTCAGTCAGTCCATCACAGCCAGTGTGGTGGAGTTCACTGAAGCTCAGGGCGAAGTGCAAACTCAGCTGGCGGATCTCAAAGCCCGCCTTGGTGGCATTGAAGACCCAACGCTTATCAAGCAGGAGCTGTCGGCCATCGTCAATGTTGTGTCTGAAATCAAAACGGCCAATCAGGCGGCTGATGCCACCGCAGATTCTCTGAGACAGCAGATAGGAGCTGTGAGGGAGGAGATCCAGACTCGCAACCGGGAAGTTTCTTCCCTCGCTGAAGAGATTCAGTCCATCAGGTCTTTGGTGCAAGAGACAAGTGGGAGTCTGAAGCAGTTGCTGTCTGCAGCAGAAGCTGAAGTTCAGGCGGTGAAGGAGAAAAGCGAGGCTCTGCAGAGCGGCGTGGAGCAAGCCGCTGATGCTGCTCGCAGCCTGGAGGAGAAGGCGGATGCAGCGGCGGCTCAGGCTCAGAAAAAACTGGAAGACCTTGATGTGAGGGTCAAAGCCTCAGAGGAGATCTCTGATTCACTCTCTGCTTCATTATCTGACCTCACTGTCAAATTAGAATCACTTTTTGCCAAATACGACACTCACGAGAGCAGCTTTGCTTCTCAGGGGGGTGCAGTAGAGAAGATCAAAGCGGACTTGAAGCAGGAGCTGGAATCAGTGAAAATCAGCGTGGAGGAGCTCCGATCCAAGATATCTACAGGTGGAGAGCTGATGGAGTCTAAGGACTCCATCTCTCAGCAGGTGGATGACTTGGAGAAGAGAGTAGCTGCTGTGGAGGCAAGCAGCGGGATGAAGCCCGAGCATCTGGAGAGCTCAGCAAAGAGCAAGTTAGAAGACCACGATGAGGCCATTTCCACCCTGCAAGAGGCCTTGCAGAAAACAAGCCAAGAACTTGCCGGTTTGTCTGAAAGCATGGAGGGCGCAAAGAAAAGCAGCGTGGAAGAGCTGCGCTCCGAAGTAGCTGCTCTGAGCGGAGAGCAGAAGCAGTTACACACCAAGGACTCTGACTTGGATCTGCAGATAGACGAACTGAAGGGTCGACTCGCTGCTTTGGAGGACAGCAGCAGCAGAATGAACCCAGAGCAGTTGGAAGGCCTGAGAACAATGGTGGATGGACTGGAGAGCAAAGCAGCCAAACTTGAAGGCCACGATGAGGCCATTTCTGCACTTCAGGGCGAACTGCAGACGACCATACAGACACTTCATACTTTAGTGAAGGACAAGAGTGAAGAACAAGATTTGTAGTTTTGCAAAAAAAAAAAAAAAAAAAATGCAGTGACGGTGATCCCCAAGCAGAAATGTTTCTCCTAGTTGGTGTTAGGACACTTCGATAAAAGGGAACAGTACTAGACTGTTGATCTGTGAATTTAAGTGTCATTAAATCTGCACTGTACTTTCTTATTCTCTTGTTTTGATAAGAAGTTTTGGTGCCAGAAGTGTTTAAAAATTCCTTGTGAGCACTCATTTCTTTATCTGTTACATTTTTTGTAGAATAAAAAAAATCTTGATTAAAATCATCCATTTTAATTTATTATTTTATCGAATCATATTTTGATCTATTTTCAAAGCGTTTCCACTGGTCTTGTAATTATGATTATGACTTTTTTTTTTTTTAGCAAAAATAAAAGAAAAAAAGTATTTTTTAGGATACAGTTTCTGCAGAGCTGCAGTAGATCAAATTCACCTCTGAGTTATGGGTGGGACTGTTGCCATGGAGTAACCCCGCCCCCTTCCAGATGCAGAGAGCTCTCTGTCTACAGTCCCAACCTAACATCAACATTTCCCTCCATTATTTAGTGTATATTTCTGCATTCTGATAAATGTGTAGCACTTTTAAATGCAAACACACATCCATTAGGGCTTGTTACTCAGGTGACTTTTCGGTTCATAGGTCAAAACACAACTCTTACTATTCAATATATCATGGTTGAATGGTGTGTCTTTTACTGAATGTATGAAAATTACAATACGTATATAAAACCATAATTTATACTTCTACTTAGCAGAGAAAAAAAAAAAGTAGCAGCTGCATGGTTAAGTCGACTGAGTGTAGGACTAGCATGCTGGAAACCAGGGTTCACCCCCCCAGGGGCACAATGAGCTTCATCCAGT
Organism: Adrianichthys oophorus; assembly: GCA_036245035.1. Taxonomy (NCBI): domain Eukaryota; kingdom Metazoa; phylum Chordata; class Actinopteri; order Beloniformes; family Adrianichthyidae; genus Adrianichthys; species Adrianichthys oophorus. Next base: position 7,231,516 of record BSAI01000030.1, read on the forward strand.
GTGGGCCCTTAGGCAAGACCCTTCACGCCACTGCCTACCTATGTAGTCACAAAGACGGCTGAGTCTGAGTCTCCCTGCACCTGTCCCCACCAATGAATAAAATACAGGGTTGTGTCAAGAAGGGCATCCGGTGTAAAAGTCTGCCAAACCACCTGTGTGAAACGGTGAAAGCTGATTTTCTGTGGCGACCCCTGACGAGACGGCGCCGAAAGATGAACGACATTTAGAACAGAGAATCAGCAAAATTTAAAATCAGACCGATTTTGAAAGAAATGCAGTTTGCCACTTTAAAAAACATCACACTTAAAGGTTTTTCGGTCAGTACGGCTTCTCCATAATGTTTTCAGACATATGATGTCACATATATGGTAACGAGATTTTTGTAATAATTACATTTAATATTTATGATATTTTTAATTCAAATTATAGACTATGTGGAGCAGTGGTTAGCGCTCCTGCCTCACAGCAAGAAGGTTCCCGGTTCAAGTCCTGGCTGGGGGACCTTACTGCGTGGAGTTTGCATGTTCTCCCCGTGCATGCGTGGGTTTTCTCCGGGGACTCTGGCTTCCTCCCACCGTCCAAAAACATGCTTCACAGGTTAATTGGTCACTCTAAATTGTCCGTATCCGTAGGTGTGATTGTGGCCCCTGCGACAGACTGGCGACCAGTCCAGGGGTGTCCCCTGCCTTCACCCATGAGTAGCCGGGTTAGGCTCCGGCAACCCTGTGACCCCGAAAGGGATAAAGCGGATTGGAAAATGAATGAATGAATGAATATAGACTATATTTAAAACCAAGTTCTTTCTGAACTTATTTCAGTGAACTGAACTTCTATCATTCTTTTTCATCCACAAACACTTGATTTAATGTAAAAACGTTCTCAGTGGTCTTTTAATTAGGATTATGCTATTTTTAGTTAAACTAAAACAAACAAACAAAACCTGTGTTGTTTTCTAGGGCGTAGCTTTTGCAGAGCAGCAGAATACACCCCCTCTTCCCCTCCCAATTGCTAAGAGCTCTCTGTTTACGTGCTCTCCTGCTAGCTTACAGCCTCTCACACCCCCAACTTAACATTACAAGTGCAACAAAATGGCGAGCAATAATGGAGCTATCTAGCCATACAGTTTTGAGTTAGATGTCAGCTCAGACCTATCAGCAAGAGGATGAGCAGGGAACGATCGCCGCGCCCCATATAATTTCTACGTCACAAATGTGATCTTTTTTAAAATGGCATTTTTTCATTTGTTCCTGATTCACAGTGTTTTGGATCACGAAATATTAAGAAAAATAATTTTGAGCTTAATTGTTTTTCATATATGTTCCAAATCATCATAAAATGCCTCAAGAACACGTTAAAAACATCAAAAATACTTTTTTTTTTTCCCAGATGAAACATTTTCCATGTTTCCGATACACTTAACTGATGAATCCGTGGAGACAGATCAAGCCGAGCAGCTTAAACTGCTGGGCGTAACTTTTATTAGACACTAAGAACAGGTTTGCCATTTCTGGTGTTCTTTCTCTTTACAACTTTTGTCTGTTTGAGGAAATAACTGTTGCCTGAAGGCATAGGTAGAATCACAAGTAATGCATGCCGTTCATCCAAAAGAACTGGGGTTTCAAGTCTTGCAACAGCTTGAGAAAGGTTGGGAATGTGTGTTCAGTTGTGTGCACAAGTAAGAAACACAAGTTTAGTTTTTATTTTGATTGGATTTAACCTGAACAAATGAAAACACATCCAAGATGAAAAAGTTTTACGTTTTCTTGTGTATATCTCCAATGTTGGACATATCGGCTATGTTGCTGACCTGCTTGGCTGTAACGCTTAAATCTCCTCCCACTGCTGTCAGGTTCGATAAAGTCTGCCGAAGTTCTGTGATCTCCTGCTCTCTTTTTAGCAGATCTTCTGCCAATCGCCCAATTCGAAAAGTTAGATCCGACAGCTGAGGCTCAAACGCTCCGAAGTCTCTTTTAATTGCAGCCACTTTTGGTTTCAGATCACCTGCAAACGTCACTGTTCTGATGAGGCGGGCCCGACCGCTCTCCAGCTCCCTCAAACGCTCCGATATCTGCGCGTCGGCGGCAGTGAGCTCCAGGATGCGTTTGCGGAGCTTTTCTATGGCTTGAGAGTTGCGTTCGCTCGCAGATCGGAGGCTGGAGATTCGGTCGACGCTGCTGGCCAGAACATCTCCGATGCGTTTGATCATACTGTGCTCCACCTGAGTGCTCTTGCTCTCCAGATCTCCCACTTTAGTCAGCAGAGACTCCAACTCGGACTGAAGACCGTCCATCCTGCGCACATCTGTCCTGACTGACGACACCTAGAGAAAGGAGGCCAGAAGACACCAAGATGTTTGGCAAAAAGAGAAACTGTCATTTACAACTCAAGAGATGCTTCCAGGTCATGTGAAGAAAGACAAAAAAGCCCAAACATTTTTTTCCTAAACTTTTAAATATAATTTTGTAGGGATTAAACCTTGTTGACGAAATCCTTTGTGATGGCTGAGGTTCGAGCCTCAATTTGTTCAACGGCGCCCCGCAGCGACGCCATGCTGCTCCGAAGCTGCGCTCGCTTCTCGGTCAGACCAGACGCCCACTCCTTCAGATGTCTGACATCCTGCTCCAGACCCTGCAGCTGAGGCTGCACCAGCCCCTGGTGACCCTCAAGACCCGCCAGCATCCGCCGGACACTCTCACACTGAAACCACACATAAAAAACCCTTTGAAGTCACCAAACTTTTAACAAATGGATGTTTTATCCTCATGATATAATCTACCAATGAAAACGGTGGAAGCTTGAGCTGAAAAAAACAAGTTAAGGTGATTTTTATTCTTTAATTTAAGAACAAAAAAAAAACGTGGCTTCAAATGAGAACAAAAAGTTCAGATGCACAATTCAAGTCAAAATGAATTAATCAAAACAATATCAGCCCAAAACACATGATTTTTTTGTATCCGCATCATATTTTAGACATTTTTTAAATTAAAATCCTTGTTAAAAAAGAAAGTATCAGTGCAAAAGACTAACTAAGGTACAATGTTTTTTCTGGTTTAAACTTAGTTACAAATTTAACAAAACTTCAATTTCAAATACTTTTATATTATGGCAACTGAAAACATTTAATCAGAAGGAGGTTCAGTCGTTTCCACCAAGTCCTCTTCCTGCCATTCCTCCTCTTCATCACCCCACTCCTCTACATCTAATGTGTCAGAACCCCCTTGGCGCTCAGCCCTACTTTCTCTCAGCACTGTGGTGAGTTCACGGACTGCCTCTTTAATAACAGACAGCTCATTTTTCATCTTCAGAATGCTGTTCTGAGCGTGCAGAGAGTCCAGCTCTTGTCTGATTTGCAGGATTTCATTCAGGGCTTTTAGCATGCTGTCCTCAGTTCCGAACACCTGCAGGGTCACTTCTTCCAGCCTCTTCTCGGCCCCGCTCAGATCCCCGCTCAGCTTCAGGATGGAGCGCACAGCCTCTTCTACCTGCGGCAGGTGTTTTTCACACTCCCGTGCCCGTGGAATGTGCTCCTCCAGCTGTGAACTGAGCTCAACCTCCCTCTTGGTCAGACTGCTGATCTGCTCCTCCAGTTTGTGAACCTGCTTGGTGTTCCAGTCCAGCTGAGCTTGTGCTCGCATGGCGTCCTCCTCCTCAGTGCGGTCCAGAGCTCGGCTATTCCTCTTCGTACTGTCTTCAAGCTCCTTTAACTTTTCTGCCAGCAACCGGGCCCTCCGCTCAGCCTCGTTCACCCGCTCGGTCGCTGCGGCATGGGACCCTCGTGACTCGTCCTTGAGGGCAGCCAGGTCGGAGGTGACGGCAGCCAACTTCTCTTGCCAGGTCTCCGTTACATTGAGGAAGTGGGCGTTGACGGCTTGCAGGTCGCGGGAGGCAGAGTTCTCGTCCGCCTGCATGGTCATGACGATTGCGTGGAGTCCGGCGATGTCCTGCTGCAGTCTTGTTGCCACGGAGACAGTGGACAGGGCATCATGAAGGTCATCTTCAGAGGAAGCAAGCTGGAGCCGTAACACAAAACAGGAGGGCCATTTCAGGAGCTCAATGTGCCATAATGCGTGAAACAACTTTTGGGAGAATTTGTCTTTTTTCAAATATTTCTTTGCATATAAAACAACTTATAAATGTGTAGTTTTGTCCAAAATGCAATTGAACACAATTGATGCTAAAATGAACTTTAAAAATAAAGAGCAAATCTGTTATGTTCTTGTGGCATTTTTCTGATGATGGAGAACATAAATAAAGAAATTAAGCTCAAAATTACCTTATTTACAAAAGTATAATTAATAGTATTATTATTATATATAAAAGTATTATTATTATTATAAAAGTGCATCTTATTTGTGATTTTTTCTTTTTTATTATGCTTTTTTTTTTCCTAATACGACTTATACTCCAGAGAGACTTATAGTCCAAAAAATACAGTATTTCTTCATTCAAATTTTTGTGAATCAGGAGCAGACCAATTCTTTTTTTGAAAAAGATCATATTTTTGACGTAGAGATTCCGCTGGGCGGATCCATGTACGTTTTCCTCCTCCGAGCTGGCATCTGGCCCAGAACTGTACGGCTGGACAGGTTCAATATTGCTTGCCATTTTTGTTGGACCAGTACCGTTAGCTTGGGGGTGTGAGGGGCTGTAAGCTAGCAGGAGAACGTGTAAACAGAGAGCTCTCAGCAATGGTTTACAACTGACCCACAACTCGGAGGTGAATTGCTAGTATACTCATGCCGCTCTGCAGAAACTATGTCCTAGAAAAGTACTTTTCTGTGGCTAAACACGACATACTTAAACCGAAATGAAAGATTGACCTTTTTAGAAACTTGGATGATCTCCTCCTCCATGACCAAGAGGCTGGACGTTTTCTCATGAAGAAACTTGTATTTTTCTTCCATTTGAGAGAACCTCTCATTCTGCTGCAGCACCGCCCTAAACCAAAGAGAACACGTCCTCAGACACGCAAATAAATGTAAAAATAAGTCACTGAAACATGTTTAACGGACTTACCAGCTTAAAGCTCCGCAAACTGCAAACAGGAAAGCGCAAATTAAACTTTTAATGTCGGGAGCCGAGGAGCTTTTGTTTGGTCTCGAGTCTTGGACTTCCTCCGTCTTCGAAGCTTCATTTTTGCAGGTCGTGGACGATGTTTCTGTTTGTTCAGCAGCGCATTGTTTCTTCGCCTGCGCCCTTTTTCTCTGCTTAACGTCAGTAGACATTTTTAATTTGGATTTTCCGACACTCGATTTGGCCTATGAACTAATCTCAGCACACCAACAACAAAGCGAACTATCCGCGAAGTGTTTGTTTAGTCAATATTTTGGGCACAAACACACGCTCATAACGATTAACACATAAATTACTACGTTTAACTTCATTACCGTTACCATTATCACAGCTTGAGCTGTATTCCAGTTTTCCAAGTAAAAAAAAAAAAGTTGCCTTCAAGAGCTGGAATGAAAGTTTGAGTGCCAATTTAACAAACCGACTTAATTGAATTCATGTTTTAAAAGCCCCAAATTCCATATATTATTTAACACATGTTACTATTTATTATATGTTATCGAAACTTTTAACATATTTACTTAAAATTTACACAATTTCTTTGGAAAGGGTGATTAAATTCCGACATTGGATGTTGAACCCTGAACGCATCTCCAAGCCACGTAGGCGGCTGCCAGGATTTGCCCTAAATTAGGCATGCTCATTTTTTAACATTTAAAGTCTTGTTGTTTGTTAAACAATGGTTAGAAATAACTTTATTTGAAAATTGTATAGATACTTAATGAAATAACAATTAATTAGTACAGTTAATCTATAAAAGCACATTTGTTACTTTTTATTTTTTCACATTACCACATTTTTTAAATTTGTTTGATAACATCGTTTGAGAAATCCAAACTTGCTTGTAAAAATTAATATTTTTTTAACAGATATTTTAACAGTGCTGGTTCTCTTTTTTTTTGTGGTATTTTACATTTTGAGTTTCAAAAGTTAATTTTAAGGAGCTTTCTATGAATAGTAACGTACAACTGAATACAATATTGTTTGTTGTAGTTCATAATATTTTACAATTTACAGTTATAATCAAAAAATGTTTAATTCTGCTCAGTATTCTATGAAACACAAAAGTAAAGTTTAACAAACAATTTAATTAGTGTCTCAATGTGAACAACTGCAATTTGGACCAAAAAAAGTCACTTAAATAATGTGACAATTTAATGGTCATAGTTTTGTCTTAAAGAAACAAACTAGTTTTGATTGTTTCTCTCGCCTACCAAACTGGATTTTTAGGAATTAAAGCACCACCTTTTGCTCAAAACAGGTTCTGGTTCCCTGTGATTGCTAATGTCCCTCATAGAAATTTGGTTTGTTGAAACTTATGGGAATAGTGCTAAATGCAAAGGATGAATGGTACCAAAATTTGTGTCCATGAATACAGTAAGGTTTTGAGAACACAAATTAGCATTTTTTGGCTACAGTTTAGCATTTTGTGCACACAAATTTGTTTTTCTGCCGACACATTAGTATTGTGTGCACACAATTTAGCATTTTGTGCACACAAATTAGTATTTTGTTGCTGACATATTAGTAATGTGTGCACACAAACTAGCATTTTGTGGCCGCAATTTAGCATTTTGCCCCCACAAATGAGCATTTTATACACAAACAAATGAGTGTTTTGCAGACATTAGTATTTTGTGCACACAAATTAGCATTTTGTGTGCATTAATTAGCATTTTGTGGGAATAATTTAGCATATTGTGCACAAAAAATAGCATATTGTGCACACAAAAAAAGCATGTTATGTACACGAATAATATTTTGTAGACAGAATTTAGCATTTTGTGTACACAAATTCATATTTTGCATGCACATATTTTTGTATGGCCACAAATAAGCATTTTGTGCCTACAAAATAGTATTTTTGCATTTTCAATTCCTACAACTAATTTGTGTGCACAAAATACCAATTTTTTTCTATAACATGCTAATTTGTGGCCACAAAATGCAAATAAACTGCTAAATTGCTGCCACAAAATACTACTGGTAATACTTGGCCACAAATAATTTATTTGAGGACATCTTTTTTTTTATGTCATGTCCAGGACTCCTTAGAATGGAAATATTATTCATTTGAGGAGCCAATTTCTTCTTATTTTAATGTCAGGTCCAGGGCTCTATAGAATGGAATAATTGACATAAATTAAAAATATCAAAACTAAACATGTGTTGAAACTTTACAGTTTGGACTGAGTAATTGCCTCCACTTGCTCAGGTGTCAGTGTTATATTGTAAGGAAAAAGACTACAAATCATCTTTTAAGCAAAATCGATCTTCCAAATAACTAAATGTAAACTAAAATACTACCTATAATTCAGAACAGTGCGATACCAATTTAAACGATTCAATGAAAAATCACCTGAAAGTCTCTTGGAAACTCTGAATGAAGCACTGAGAGGAATTCTTACCGTTGAAACCAATGAACTAGAACACATTACAGCAGCAGTTATACTAGAGATATTTGGCTACCATGGGAGAAAACTATTCCCACTAAGAAAGCAACAGTTGGAGCTAAGATCAAGGCAGCTAAATAGATTCAGAAGTTCAACATGAACGAGATTTATGTTGGCTCAATTGGGAAAAAAATGCGAAACATGAAACTTAAATTACTGTGGAAGCATTGGCCAAAAGACCAATATATGTATAATTACTGTACATGTTACTGCAGAAAACAGTTGGATAGTTTTCATTAAGAAGGAGCCTTTACTCTCATTGCTTCTGTTAGAACAAAAAAAAAAGAAGATGATTCCAGTGTGGTAGAAAATGCTTCACTTTTATTTTCAACACACTAATGAGGACCCACATTCATAAATACATCAAACACACATTTTATTTCATTTTGTAATAAGCATTATTTAAGTGAACCATGGACAGAGAAGTTCCATATAAAGGAACATTTCTTTTACGTGAATTTGTTTTGTGTTTCTCAGAGACACTTATCACTGAACATCTGTCAGTAATAGCATAAAGAAAAATAAAACAAAAGATGCAAACATCTTGGTTCCTGTTACGTTCTGATTGCATTTTGGGTACGGAGCGGTGTTCTCTTTTAGATTTCAGCATTAAAACAAACAAAAGTGGTAACAATATTAGCTTGCTTCTTTTTAAATATCCCTGGTTGTCCAGCAGATGGCAGCATTGTGCCAAAGTTCTTCCAGTTGAAGTGCATCATCTTCACAGTGTCTGATTCTGGTTGCAGCTCTTATTTTATCCTTTTGACTTGGGTTGACTCCATCAGACTCAAAAATTATCATAAAATAGAAACAGAGGAAAAAAAACAAAATAAAGTGAACGTTAGGTCCGCTCACCTGCCAAAGAAAACACGCTCCTTGTTTTACACTCTGATAAAAAAAAAACAAAAAAAACTATTGATTTAAAGAAATAAAAATGTTTCTATTAATAAATACAACAACATTTGATAAAAACTGGACTATTCATGTGTTTATTTTTGTGGTAAAGTTGAACCTTATAACACAAGAGCCAAAATAACCACCCGCTAGTGGTTAATTAAGAAACTACAATGGTTTGTGTATATTCAGTTATCCATAAATTTAGAGGCAATTTGCAAAACTGGAATTTTTTAAAATACCAAATAACTATCAAACTAAACTAGTATCAATGTACCACTATCCAAAATGTTTAGATGATTACAAAAAAAAAAAGTTTTCAACTGAGTGGACGTAGTAAAAATTTAAATCAGGCTGCTTAAACCAAAAAAGAAAAGAAAGCGTGGACATCGCTCAAGTAAAGTATTCAGTATATGAAGACAATGTACAAAGAAATGATCCTGGGACAAGGGTTGCGTCTGGATCGTGATTTCCCCTCTATAAAGTTCTATTCCATTCTGATTATCAATGGTTTCTCTGGAATTATTATTATTTTTGGGGAAACATGAACATGTGTGTTCGCATGTGGATTGAAAACATATCTCCAGCATTAATGAATAGCAATGATTAAACTTAAAGTTTTCTATTCACATATTACAATTCATTTATAGTGTTGATTATAGTACTACTATAATGCAAACACAAAATAAAGGCTACGAATACAAACAAATTCTTTCTTTGCAGTATTGTAACATTTTTTGGTACAGTTACTGTCTGTCCAGCTTTTTAGATAAATAAAGCTTTACAGCTGGTCTGAAAACAAATATTTGATGGCAAAAAAGCTGCATGAAAGACTAAAGTTGTGAGCTGTAGTAGCTACATAAGTAATATACTTGATAACATAATAAGTACCTGCCCCCAAAACTTCTTCAAAAAGTTTTGGTCCAGTTTGTGGAGGAGCAAATGTAATTGCACTTTGGGGACAGAAAGGGCACTTTGAAACTTCTGTGAATGTAAAGCATTATTAAGTATTGAGTATTGTATATATGTATATAAGTATTGAGTCTATCATTCAGTTTGCTAAAGGACAGTCTTCATAAGTTGGAGTCTGGTCATTCTGAAATTAAATTTATCAAGGAAAAGTTCTCTTTCATTCCAATTCTACAACAGCTTCCCCAATCTGTGAAAAACTCAAAGAAAACAAAGAGTCTTCATAACACACATCGTTCTTCAGTGTTTCTAGGGGAAAACTTCACAAAAATTCAGAGATTGACAGATTCAAGTGATATTTTAATGCGCCAACACAATCCCTAATAACCAAAAACAAAGGAAATGAAAATAACTTGATAAATCTGATGACTTGCAATGAAAAATGGTCTTCTCTTGGATGAGGCCCCGTACATCTTTAGAAGTGTTTCCATCTTAGGAACTGTAATGGTCCTGAAAATATAAACAGAGATTAATCATAAAGGATAGATCAGGGGCAAGTGTTTTTGACCTGCATTTGTGTGATGCAAAAATGACTGACCTGTATGGAGTTAACTACGCCGCTCGCCATCACGGAGAGTTTTCCTGCGACTGAGCGCACTCCCATTTTGAGCTGCGACATGTCGGGAGCGTTGGGCAGCATGTTGGTCAAACGGTACGAACTTCCTGTAAGCATCAGCACAAAAAAACGCACATCAGTCAACAATTCTACGCCACGGTGGCAAAAGGAGTTGACACTTTTTCTTATATAATGTTTTTAGGACAGGTTAAGTTTAAACAATCTCTTAAGTGAATAAGAACTTTTTTTTTTTGCCAGAAAAGAACATTTTTAAAACAGTTTGAAATGATTTGACGCTTGTGCTTAACTCAAGAATTGTTTAAAGATGTAAGTTCAATGAAAAAGGTTGTGCTTACCCGTCTGCTTCTTTGGATCATCAAACAAATCTGCTGAACTTATGGAGGCGCTTCCTGAAAACCTCTCCAGATGAGTTTTAGCTTCATACTAAGACAAAATAATAGAGACAGACGTTAAACAAAAATGAAGACAAAAATTAAAATAATTATTTCAATTTTTAAAAAGTCCAGAAAAATGAAAAGTTGAAATGAAAAATTAGTTAAGAAAAAACATTTAAATCTCACATTTTTGTGATTTATTGTTTCAGACAGGCCTCTGGAAGTCATTGCCATAAAATCCCAATAAACTTCCATTAAGTAAATGTTGTAATGTGCTTTTGTGTACTATGTAATGTCAGGATTTTGTACCTCAGAGTCGTTTTGCTTTCCAAAGTACATGTCAGATGAGATGGCTTTGACATCATTTCCAAACTTCCTGCGAGCTTCATCTGAATCCGAGACCGGCGCCGACTCTGATTTCTTTCTGGCAACAGCCCTGATGAAACTCATAAATAACATTCTCTGTGTTTTCCAAAAGTTTTCAATTAAGAAAAATTAAAACAAATAAAACAGGAGACAAACCATTTCCTCTGTGAAGCAAATACTTTTCAGGTTTAGAAGAGTCAAAACAACCACAAATTTGTGATAATCTGATGGCTGCCCCGTGCTGTTATAAATCAATCCATCCATTTGTGCTTTGAGCTCCTGAGAACAAGCAGAACAAATGGAGGTCCCACCTGTCATCAAATGAAGTTACGGTGGAGGACATGAAGAAGTCTGGCTCTGGCGTCTTGCTCTCCTTCATCCAGCCTCCACCATCACCTCCATCAGTCCAGCGTGAAAAGAAAATGTCTGAGTGGTCCTCATACCGAGAGAGAGATCTTTAAAAAAAAAAAAGAAAATTGTATTCATTCTACTGTATTAAGCTTCAAAAGCACCAATATTTTCAGATATGGTGCACAAGGTATCACATTTAGTCTGTCAACTAACTTGTTCTACAGACTATTTCTTTCACTAATTGCACATTTATTGTTTTTTATTGGGTATCACATGATAAAATGTTAAAATTAGCAAATGTTTGTTTAAAGAAAAAAATAGCTTTTTATTAGTGTTTTTAACATGTTCTTGTGGAATTTTTCAAATGATTGAGGAGACATGTCAAGAAAATTATGCTTCAGACTGCATTTCATGTAAATCGGGAGCAAACAAAAATGCTGTATGAAAAAGATCCTATTTGTGATGTGGAAAGGTCTGCAAGCTCCCCCCACTGATCCATTTCTGATGCATCCACTGGCAGTCAATGAGATCCGTGTACGTCCATGTTTTTCTCATCTGAGCTGGTATCTGGCTCAAAATGGTCATGCTAGGTTGGGATTGTGAGGGGCTGTAAGCTAGTGGGAAAGCGTTTAAAGAGATGAAATTCTGCCGCTCTGCAGAAACTATGTCTGAGAAAACTATGATTTTTTTTTAAATTATTGTTATTTTGACTAAAACCGGCATAACCATAAATAACTAAAGACAACTGGGAATGCTTTTAAAATAGATCCAAAGATGATCGGGGTGGATCTTTAAATTTAGTTCCTACTATAGAGACCAGTTTCCAAAGCAAAACTATAATCTGAACTGCAGTGTAAACTGGACAAAAAAAAGCATCAAACAGTTTTTATTGACCTTGAACTGAAGGAACCTTCATCTGCATCGTCATCAGTAAATCTTCGTACTTTGGTCGTTTTGGCTCCAAGTGGACTCTCCTGTTGAATGATGTGCATCTCAGATGTAACCGAGTGAGAAACTCCGCTAAAGGGTCAAGCAGAAGAAAAAAAAGACAACAGTGGAACAGAGCAAAACCCCAAATAAATGTTGGATTGAGCTCTGCTTCTATCTTCAAACCTCCTGATGCCCAGACCCATGCCCAGTCTGTCTGCTTGCTCCTTCTTCTTGCCTTCCAATCCCTTCAACTTTTGATCTTCAAGCTTTCTCTGCTGCTCAAACTCCTTATAAGCCAATCGCAGAGACGGAGCTCTGAGGGAAAAATGAGATGAGTCACAAATATACCCCCCAAAAATCAATGTATATGGAAATTGCCAATTTCAGGTAGTAAATCGTTAAAATCTGAATAACTGGAATGCAGTGGTCCCACGTTCATCGTGGAAGTTACGTTTAAAAATTAATCCACAATAGATGAAATCAAGTAGTCAGTGTTATTTTTACTGTTATCGATGTTTTAAGGCTGCACTTTTAAAAAACTGGAATTTCTATTTCTGAACCCAATAAGTTCAAGCATTTGTAGGAAAATAAGTCCAATATTTTACAATGAAAATTGGGACCTGATCGTGTTTGAAGATTTATGTAAATTTGGAAAGCTAAACAAAATCTGTACAGGAGATTGATTGACATGATCTACAGCCAATTGGGATGCAGAACACAGTCTGATGTCAAATAAATTTAACAAAAAGAGACTGAAAAAGTGATCACTGAACACAGAGATGACGTCTCAACAATAAATGGTTCATTGTGGCTCTTTCAATTTAAATAAAATCTTAATTCTTTTAATAAAATCATCACTGGTTTTTGCAGTCTGGGTTAATTTATTTCAGTTTTATATGTTTACATGTCAGATAACTGAGCAAAACAATGTTTAAAGGTTAAAGGTTTAAAGGTTTCATCTACTTTCAGAGTGGTATAGTATTTTTTCTTTATACGATATTTGTGTTATGTTGATATATATTATACATGTATATATTAAAATTTGATTCCACATCAATGTTGTTATGTTTATAAATGACAGTAAAAGAAGAAAAGTATTAAGGTGCTCCAGTCACTCATAGACACATGTCATGCTTGACATATTTAATTCAAGCAAATCTGCTTCAGCAGGAGAATCTTATTTAACACTGGGGGTATTTTATTTTGAAAGGAACTAGTAGGCGCTCTATCAAAAGTAAAAGAAGCTAAAACTCAATTTATAATTTTGTTCTAATTAAACTATTCAAAAAATTTTAAAATCTACAATTTAAATTTTGGCCACCAAAACCTAAATTAAGTGTAATGTTCTAAACGGTGAAGGGTTTTGGTCCATAAGAAACGAGCCCAAATGGATCTTATAGCATTAAAGGTTGCAGACCTTTGGATTAGCAGGACATTTTAAAATAGGCATAACTTTATTCCAAGCAGAACCTTACATGGACTCTTCAGAGGCGACGTCCTTCTTGGCAGGAGTGGAGCTTTCTTCTTTCTCTCTGCGTTTGTCTGCAGCCTGAGCCTTCTTCTCAAGCTCTGAGAAACTCTGACTGCTGACCTTCTGGGCGCCCAGACCACCCTTCTTAGCTCCCAACTACAAGTCCACAAAAACATTAATTAGTCCTGCTTCTGACAAAAAAAAAATTTCTCCCAGAAATGTATATTTCTAAATATATGACTTTGCACATACTGCTTTTTTGGTGCCTGCTGGCTTTTTCTTAAGCAAAGAGGAGGCTTCTGTGAAAAAGTGAAACAATTAATCTTCATAATTTTAGCCTTATTATTAAAGCAAATATAAACCAACCTGGGTTTGCTTTTGGAGAAACACTCAACATTTCCACACTGGGACCCTTCTCTACATTACCTAAAAGTGACAGGTATGTTAGCAAACCAAATAATAGAAATGTAACAAGTTAGAATCGCTATCAATCCAAATACCATTTTGGTCTTCGTCCTTTTCCACAGTTGAAGGTTTCTTTGTAGTTGAGGAGCTGAGAGTCATTTTGTCCAGGTTCAGGTTATCAGGAACTGTCTGGAAAGAACACAAAAACCACTCAATAGTTCTGAAACACACACAGACACTCACACAAAAGTATTGCATCATCTTCTTAGTTCAGGCTTCTCTGCTGGTAACTTTCCACACAAAAACATTGAAATTAGTTTACATTATTTGGATAGATTCTTTTCAAAAACAACTGAGGTGATTTGTTTTAAGAAGTTCTTCCTGCCTGAGAATGGTTGGTACCAAAGCCAGATTTAGGCATGGGCAAGGGGGGGTGATGCCCTCCCAACAAAGTCACAAAAAAGACCAAATGGACAGAGGATGGATGGAGACAAATAGACATAGAAAAAAGATAAATGTAGCCTCAACATGCCACAAACTAGTATCCTGCTTGTGCCGGTCCAAAGCCCGGTAAAAGCAGAGGGGAGTGTCAGGAAGAATGCTCAACATTGAACTTGTGACGTATCAAAAGAAGAAGTAGCTTAAACAATCAAGTAAAAACCTGGAAGTCCAAATCTGTGAAAATCTTGCTAATCTGTAGTGCTGATCATGATCAGAATAAATAAAAAAATCCTGATCTGGGTTCAACTTCGATCCCGTCCGACACCAAAAATGTAAAAACCTGTGTCAATTTTTTGGACAAATTTTCTGCAGAGCAGCAATTGTCCAACAATTTGAATAGAGAGATAGTCAAAAATGCACATTTTATCTTAATTTTCTTTATATGTGCTCTCCATCATTAAAAAAATTCCAGAAGAGCATGTTGAAAAGATAATTTTCATTGGAGTGGGTCTTTAAATTTAAAAAGAAGAGATAAAGAAGAAGAAAAGTTCTACCTGTTCCAGAAAAAGGTCGGACAAGAACTGTTTTCTTGTTACATTAAGTAACATTTCTATATGGTCTTACTACAGATGATCCAGTTATTTGTTTGTCTTTGTCCTATTGTCTCATCATTGACGTTGAAGACACACACAAGAAATGTTGAGCCTGAAATAAGCAGATTTCATACCTGTGAAAGAAAAGCGAAGAAATCCACCTGCTTGTCATCCGGTGACGTTGGAGAGAGCGGAGCTTGGCTGTCAAGCCACAGCTGTGGTGAAGAGAGAAACAGCCTAACTCAGTTTATCAGTTAAATAATTACAGACTGGGTTCCACCAGGTTTCAGTAACCCACGGGGTTTCATTACCTCTGTACCATGGCGTCTGGTAGCTTGCGTGGCTAATGTTTTTATCTTTTCTCTGTACAGCTGTGCAGCTCTGCAGTTATACTTGGTATTGGCAGCACTGGACGTGCAGCCATGCTGGTTGAAGAATGTAATCTGTCACAAAATCAAAGAGCACGTAATAAAAAAAGGTGAAGAAACTAAAAACTTCTCGGGATATTGTTGATAATGTGTGGTACTCACTGCACTAGCATTGCCTCCTACTTGCATACATCTTAGCTGGAACCAGGACCAATTAAAATCCAGTTCAGTGGACCTGTCACAAAGGTTCAACTAAAATTAGAAATGTCTATCCTATAAGTAAAAATCATATTTTGGGGTTACATTTTTTTGATTTGTTGAATTAAATCTTTGGTTTAGGTTAAGATTGTTCCGAGACGCAAAAACTACTTTATTTCATTAGTTTTTTTGTCAAACAGTTTGATTTTGTTACATTTAAATATTTAATTGAAGGTAATTACTTGTTTTTTAAACTAAATAAACTGCTTAAATTCAAATGAATTTAATAAACAGATAGATGAAAGGTTGAAAGAGATAGCATTCATTGCTTCAGTTCATAAAACTTATCTTGGTTTGTGCTACAATTCACGAAAAGGTTGCAAAAATAAAATTAAAAAAAAAGTCAACACATAACATTTTTGATTGCCGTTCAATTTAAATTAAAACCTGCAAAATATCAATTTTAAAAGAAATTGGAATAATCTACAGAAAGTCTGATTTAGATACCGGTATATAAGTAACTAAAACTAGAAAAAATGTAGTGTTAGCAAGAATTTGAGCATGAATCTTGACACCTGAAGTGGGTTACAAGATGAGCGGATTGCTAACAAAGTCATTTGGTATTGAATTTTTCAAAACATACACAAAATACCTTATAAAGGACAGATGAACACCCAGAGATCTATGAGTCCCAGAGCAGTCTATACAGAGAAACACACCATAGGTGATGCTGGCCCAGCTGGGGTTTTTAGCAGCACAGTCAAAACAAACCTACAGGAAACAGAAAAAAAACAAATAAATAGCGGTATACCGAAAGAATCAATTTCTATTCCAATGATCCAAGAAGAATGATCTGTGTGAGGCAATTTATTAACTGAATTCACCAATACCATTATGAAATCGTTTCAAAATGAAATAAATCTGTTATTTTAATATTGGAAAATACCATTTGGATTGATGTATGGTACATTTATTTTATTATTATGTAAAAACGACCAAGTGGCATTACAGTGGACAACACACCAAAAAATGATCAACCCATCATTACAGTCCAATGTGTGGAAACACTTTGAATTTGGCAAGGACAACATTTAAACTTGATTTACCCTGCAAGAAATACAAGGAATCTGGAAAACTTCTGCTGCACAGTTCAGTACTCTGGTATTTATCTCTGAGTCACATTGGTTGAATTTTTTGGCTAAAAATGTCCTGAATGGATTTTAGGTCAGTGTATTGGATTACATTGTTCAAAATGAACCAAAATCGACATCTAACCGTATCAGCAACCACAAATAATGATATGAATCGAATCGTTAAAATTAATTGTTACATCTAAATAAATAAATAACGTATTTTACAGTTAGTGGTAGTGGTGGGGTTTTACTTTTAATCAATCCAAATTTCATTTTTTGTTCAGTTTTTAGATCAACAGTTGGCATCCTTTGTTTGGTGTCAAAGAAAATCAAGAAAAGCCAAATGGAAGTCTGTGGGTCCAGAACAGCTGTTACATCATACAGAAACGGTTTTTCCAGTATCTTTATCACCACCATATTACATTTAGGCTTAACGACTTCCTTGTCATTAAGGATGTCCGCAATGACGTGTTCCATTGTTTAGGCTGCACCAAATTTAAGCCAAAACAAACATGGCTGATGGAAATAGTCAAAAAAAAAAAAAAACAAAAACTGCTAGCTAACCTGACATATGGTTGTTGAGTCAACTAGCTTAAAAACAATAGTCAACAAGTGTTGACAGCGACGTGATATTTAGCAAACAACTGCAATTGGGATTTTAAACTGATCCTCGTTTAAGAAATCACAAAAAAAAAAAAAAAAAAGTGCGACGTGTCAGTTTCTTGATTTTACCTTCCTCGTTAAATTCACCACCAACCGTGAACCATTTCAGGGACCCTTACCTTATTCGTAGGAACGGAGCGAAGTCGTTTAAAAATGGCTGAAATGTCCTGCTTGCTTGGTTCTGCCATTGTTGTTCTTCACAGTCTGTAAACCGACCCGGTGGTTGAAATATTAGCAACTAACAACCACCGTGTTTCTCCAAAGAACAGCCGAATGCGACACGTCAGACAGAACATCGCGGTGTTTCCTGATTGGCTAAAAAGAGCTCGTGGTTGTGTTTTTGTTTTGATGACTTCTGGGTAATGTAGTCATGTGCCACAATTGGCGAGGTCTTTAATTGGGTAAATGTAACAAACATTTCTGCTCATTAAAAACTATCTATAAAATGTCTTTATTTTTTGTTAGTTTATATCTTATGTGAGCAAAAATGTTTGGGATCCACATTTTAATTGATATATCCTTAGCAAAAAATAGTTTAAGTTTACTACAAGTAGTCTAAATTCTAAGTGAGGGACTTCATGTTAATAAAATGCAGTCAACATGACGCAATATGGTGAATAACAATAAGAACCAAAATTATATTAATAATATAGACACACATTTGAAAGGGAGCAGGCAGAAACGTAGCTTATTAAAGCCTGCCCCTTAAAAACATATTGTCAATATAAAATCGTCCCATTTTGTCTGAAGAAGTATTCCGTTAGCATATTTCCTACACTAGATTATCTATAATATAATGTATAGATTCCATGGCATAGTTGCTAAACTTACACTCAAAAAAAAAAACTTCAATTGTAACACTTTCTTCAAAGGGTATTCATGTTTGTGATCAAAAATTTTCCTATAAAATTACAAACATTTAAAAAAGTTTATCTAATACATGTGGTTTATAGATGTTTTAGTAGCAAGAAAACAGTTTAATTTTATAAAAGACAAAAATGCTTAAATAAAGGTGTTAACCTTTCATGCAGCTTGTTAAGGTACAGAAAGGAAGTTACTAGTTCCACCAGTTTGACTATAGATACGATGCATCAAGTACGTCGCAAGTGGAAAAAATGAAGCCTGCACATAACCCACAAGCATTTGTCCAATAAACTCATTTATTATGCAGTGAAACACGTACATTTATTGTGCAAGTATAGCTGCTACCATCTAATTAACAGCAGCAAACCTAGAAAACAAGGAAAAACAACAGATCTCTGAATGCAAAGAGAAATAATCTAGTAATTTATGGCCCTACATTATATGTTCGTGAACTTGGAAGTTTGCAAAATGTCTCCTGTTCTTCCTGCAGAAGCAGTTTAAAAGTGTGTCCGGGGAATATACAGTATTCTTAATTTCATTGACAGAATTTAATTTAACTCAAACGGTCAACTGTAGAGGGAAAAACAAAATCTTATTTACAATATAACAAAATTACAAATTTAAGGAATATTTGCCATAAAACAATCAATTAATTTACAAAATGATTTTCTAATACATTTTAGAATGTGTACTACACAAGCACTTATTTCATAAATAATCACTAATTTCACACTGCATCTCATCTAAATGCAATGCTCAAAAATTATTTTTTCCTGCCTATTTACACCCACGCTTTTATACCTTAAACTTAGAATATGTTTTCAAAACAAACACAAAAATATAATCTCATTACCTGACATCTGGTCAAATGTGGGAGAGCTAAATTATGAAGATTCAAGTGAGTTAAACAGCTTAAAAATGGAAAAAATAATTTCAGTGTTGCATGAAAAGATAAACCGTAAAACTGTACAGTTTATTAACCAAAATTTGTGGAAGAGGTCAAAGAGTCTTTGCAGGGCACAAACAGGTCAGTGGTTAAAATAGCTCATATCAGTACAAGAGAAATCTGTTAATATACATTCATCTGCATCGACTTGAGGAAAACCCGCCATGAATGAAAATGAAAAGGCTATAATGATCTTTATCATTCATCGTAAGCAGCGTAGTTTTTAAACGGCAAAATTATGAATCCTGAAAAAAAATTAGCAATAACAAAATTAAAAAAAATAATGTATGGAAGGCTTATTTTGGCTAATTTAAACATTAGTAAGACTGAGATCTACTGGCAGTAACAGTTTACTCTGTTAATCAAACAGTTTGTCTGCCTTAATACATATAAAACAAGCTTGCATATTAAGGCTACATATATTTCATGACAAAAAGTTAAACATTCATCCCAGTGTCTTTTAACAATACATAAATTCACACGAGTGAGTCTCATCCAAGACATGCTTTTTTTGTAACAGCAAAAACAGGATTTTAAGTAACATTTTTTTTACTGATAGCAACCGTGATGAACTCTTTCTGGATTTATATCTGGAAACGTATTAATTTCCAATTTTGTTTTGCAAGAAGGCCAGTCTGTATGACAAAACCTCCCATTAAGAGAGGAATAAACTGAAGTCTGCAACTTCATCTGTATGCTCATCTCTCAAACTCCTCATTCTTTGCTTTAGCAACAAACAAATCACTAGATTTCTTCCACATAATTAGCTGGATAGAGGCCGATATGTCCATCCTTCAGGCGGCCTTTGCACCAACCCTGATCATCCTCTTCACCAATTTTGGTAAATTCATCACCTGTTGAAAGCAAAATTAAACAGATTTATTAGTCCAGAAGTGAAGCTTGGTATTTTTATGTAGACTGATCCAGTTATCTACCTGCTTTGAAGCTCAGCTCATCCTGCTCCTGCCCTTCATAGTCATACAGGGCTTTGACAGGCACAGATATGACCAGACTGGCTGGCTCTTCCTCAAATGGGTTTCCGTCACCATTGGCAGCAAAAGGGTTTCCGACAGTGTCTTCATCAGACCAGTCTGGGGTCTTTTCTGTACTGCTCGCACTAGACAGACAGACAAAACAGCAAGTTCTTCAAAATTGATTTTTTTTACCCCCCCAAGGAAGCGTGTTTGGTTGAGGAAACTAAACATCCCAAAAAAAAAATTGCTGTTTTACAAAGTAAAACATTGAAAAAACAAAGTAATTTTAGACTACTAATGATTTAGAAACATGATTCAGGAAAAACTGTCGAACAAAATTGACTGAAAGAAGGCGAGGGGAGGCAACAAAATGAGAACATAAGCTTGTGAACAAATGCCATCAGACTTGAAGCAAGACAAATCATTTATGAATGCATTGATTGGATTTTTAACTTGGACGGCCAACAGAGGGAGTACTTCCCCTGAAGTACACACAGTACAACATCACAGTACAAACATGGGATTTACAGTCAGATAGGTTCATTCTTGAAAATCCACTTTGGCTTTATTTAATTTTCCAGCAGCGTTGATGACACAGCTGATTTAAAATAGTTATGTATAATATAAACTGAAGTCAATTAACAATTAGGGAAACTAAACAATGAAAAAGATGTGAACATTCCTATCCGACTGTAAAACAGAAATACAGCAGAGTTCCCGCAGCAGACATGCGCTCCCATGCGCATGACATTCAAGGTTCTGCACGACATGTAATGGTTAGGTGTGAAGAACAGACATTGACGTTGTGTTCAATGCCATTCAGAGACCATGCAGAGCAGCATAACGGTTTGCCACCTGAGGATATGAAAACAGAAAACACAAAAGCAACCAAAGGGAAGAAATGCAAAAAAGATGTGAGATGAGCGGCGATCCATGGAGAAAAGATAGAAATAAAGAGGGGCAGGGAGGCTGCAGGTTGGCAGAGTTTTTCTCCTGTTCACCAACGTTTTTATTTCCTCTTTATTGACACTGATGCTGATGACTGTGGTCTGTTGCTCCTGAGCCATCTCCTCCTCATCTTCATCTTCTTCAAATGGGTTCGAGCCCACTGGTGCTGAGTTAGTGGGCACAGTCAGGCTGACAACATGGAATACAGCGAGATATGGTTTGTTGACATGCATACATATCAACACAGGTTAAAAGGACAACTGTGGACAAAGCGTAAAATAAAAATGTTTATGAAAATGTTGACAAATTACATCAAAATCCTATTTATTTGGTGATTTATGGCTTTGTTGTCATATGAAAAGAGACCTAAAGAGACAGAAAGTTAATGTTAGGCATATGCAGTCATAACGTTTGCTGGAGTCTTCACATTGTAGTCATTTGTGAGCAACAGGGAGAGCAAAAACCACAAAAATTTCCATCAAGGGTCTTATACATATTGTTTGTTCATACAGTATTGGTCATTTTGCGATCAATATAAAAGCAGAAAGAACTCAATCAAGTGACCAGTCAAGTGACAACTGCAACAACTTTGCAACAACTGAGCAGTTCTCTGTTTCTATTTGCTCTTTTCAACCTCTGCCAAAGAACTAATTAGCTAAAAAGTCCCGTCATTTTTTAAAAATTATTTTAATCTTAACCTCAAAACTTGCATTAAAACACAGTGAGATACAAAAAGCTACAATTAGAAAACAGCGTAATAATTTAACTATTTGTTTTGTTTTACTGCTATATCTTTACCTCTGGACAGTATGTTCACTTAAAGGGATTATCTACTTTAGACAGCTTCTCTTATTCATAAGACATGGAGAATTCCTTCTCAAACTGAAGTCTTTTGTGAGTAGCACAAACTAGAACTGAATAACCTGCAAAGTTGGGTTTTAACGTAATACCAATAATTATCCCTTGATAGAACACTATCAATCTCCTCTTTCAAATAGTTTCCTGTGTGAAATTCATTTGGCTTTCCAAATTTCTACAAACATTTGATCACAAGCAAAACTTGACATATTTTTAATGAAGGTTTGAATTTTGAGTTTTTAAATGAGAGAAAAGTGTGAAATTGTTCATGTTTGAGTAAATGCATAAAGTGTGTAGTGATGAGTTGTACAGTCTATTTTAAGGGGCCTATACCATGAAAAATTAACTTTTTGAGCTTTTAAGTGTATTATAATGTTCGTTCCTCACTATTAACAACCCCAAAGCGGTATTTTGCATTTCTAGGCTTTCCTCTAAATACCTGAACTTTGAGCACCAGCCCCTCCTAACCCACGAAAACGAGCAGGTTCTCATGAGCTGATGTAGACGAGTGAGAACAGCCTCTTTCAGGAACAAGCTGGTCGCTAATAAACACAGGGGCAGCTGCCACATTTGGTATAAACGTCTGGGCTACTAAAAGCAGATACACAATATGCACATCCATCTTTGAAAATTATGAATATTTGTTTTTCTGAGTGAAACGCAGACACACTGTCGAGGCCGGCTCTAGGATGACGTCATCATGTCACCCACAAGGAGCAAAAGGTGGAGCCATGGAGATTGATTGACTGGTCTTACAAACTAGGTAGGAAAAAAGTTCCCAAAAATAACTCGTATTTCAAAAATAATTTCTTCTTTTGTGTGCCAAAGGTAATATACGATCATATATATGGAAACAGTTTACTCAGAAAGGCTTAAAAAAAAGCATGGTATAGACCCTTTAAAACATTGATATTGTAAAAAAAAAATAAAGTTACTACTTTGTGGTTTTTGTCTATTGTGATTTCTTTCTAGAATGTAACTTAACAAGGGACCATTGTACTTCTAACCACTTTACTTTAAAGATGGTGGAGGACAAGATCCCTTCACCTCCGTCAGGGTGTGTGCTTCTTCTTTACACAATTAACCAAGCGCGGCAGCAAACATCAGTTGGCTTCTGACAGTAGAGTGAAATATGAACGCCTTTGTTTTTACTCCTCTGTTTTGCTCCTTGAGCTGAGCTGCTGGTGTTTCTCTATCAAACACCAATTCTCCAGAGAACTGAAAAAATGTAGCTTTGGATGATTAAAGCTAAACAAAATCAACATTTTGACTGAATATTAAAAGTAGCAGCTCAATGTTTAGAAAGCTTTATTACTATCCTGCTCCATCAATCTTAAAAGTTCCACTTCAGTCATCTATTGCAAAAATGTTCCCAGTAGTTCTTTACATATGATTATGTTGTTTTTAAGCCAAAACTCTTGCTGTTTTCTGCAAAGCGGCAGAAGTTCATTAGAAATTTGCCTCTGAGTTCTGAGCAACCCTGCCACCCCTCCCCTTCACATTACTGATAGCTTGCTGCTAACGCGCTCTCCTGCTAGCTCACAGCTGCTCTCAACCCCCCCCCCCCCCGACCTAAAAATACAGGTGCAACAAAAATGGCGAACGACACTGGAGCTTTCCAGCTGTACAGTTCTGAGCCAAATGTAAGCTTGGACAAGGAAAACAAAGACGTGCACGGATCTAGTCGTCTACAAGTGGATGTATCAGAATGGACCAGAGCAGGGAGCTTGCGACCCACCCAGCGTTTTTTCTACATCACAAATACTCTCAAGGGGGTGCTCCTAGTTTACCACGATTTGGATAAAGAAATACTCAGAATTGTAATTTAAAGCCAAATCGTCTTTATATATGTATATTTATATATCAGAAACTGTCATAAGACCATGTTAAAAACACAATTTTCTCTGGACTGGGTCTATAAAACTTTTGATTCCAGGTTCCATTTAAGAGAAAAGATTTTAAAAAATCTTAATATGTTGGGTCAAAACTGAATCTTCAGAAATTTCTTTAATAGTTTCCATTAATAGTATTCCTGTTCATGAAGCTCTGTATATGTGAGGTACTGTATTTACACATGACTTTTGGCTTGCGTTCAGATGAGCACCAGCAGACTTCTGTCTCTTGTGAATAAATTTTTCCTGACCGCTCTACAACATGTTTACCGTTGCCATGGTAAAGCTGCACATCATTCCTGGAGCTTCCTTTGTATACAGTTCACATGAATTCCTTCAGAGGAGGATACCACATTTGGAGCACCAAATGGCAGGCTTTAAATAAATGCTGGAAATACTTTGTAAATTGTAAAAATAAAAAAACAATGAATCAGAAGGTGGTCACACATGTACCTGTTGCTAGTCTTGGCAGGCTGAACAGGCTGGTCTGCTCCAGTTTGATTGATGCCTGTCAGTGTGACGCCCTCTGGCTTCTTCTTTTCTCGCCTGCTGAGGGTTCTGTTAATGTCTATGGACCAGTCCTGGTAAAACAAAAGAAAGACACCAAACAGTGAGACATTTAGATTAAAGCATTGAACAGCCAGAAGAGTATGAATATCTCACAAACAGACAGCAGTACACACACTTGAGCAAACTCCAGGATCAGGGAAATGTTCTGCAATCTGTGACCTTGACTTGACATTAAAAATGTGCACGTGAGTGTGTATAGTGCAGAGCAAACAGGATGGAATGGAAAACAGTCAGGCTTTGTAGAGTTTCCATCACCCACTGGAAGAAATGAGGCAGATGAGCTGCCCTCAGCCACAGACTGACCCAGGAAAGTGAAACAACAAGGAGGAAGTTCAGTCAAATAACTATTCAAAAAAGCATACATTTACAAAGGAACAGCACAACGTGTGTGTTTAATACAATGGTCCCCAACTCTTAAGCTGTGAGACACAACCTACATTTTATTTATAATCTGATTATATAGCAAGTTTTGTACTTGTAATAAGAAATGTATGTCTGTAAAACTGTTGTAGAAAATATTTGTAAAAATGCTTTATCCGTGTGTGATACATCACACGCTTATTATTC
Source organism: Adrianichthys oophorus (assembly GCA_036245035.1). Lineage (NCBI taxonomy): Eukaryota > Metazoa > Chordata > Actinopteri > Beloniformes > Adrianichthyidae > Adrianichthys > Adrianichthys oophorus. The sequence continues at coordinate 7,256,391 of BSAI01000030.1, forward strand.
TATAATGACAGAACCCAAGTCACAAGTACAATTCTTCTGCGTCTGAATATTTCAACCAATCAGCAGCCTTTCACTGACACCTGTGAGCTGCTTGGACCAGCCGATCAGATGTATAATATCCATGCCAGGAAAAAAAAAAAGAAAGTTTTTTCATTCCACACAAAGGAGATGAGACGAAATAGCAGAAGACATCAGAATTTCCTGATACTAATAAAGATTAACACTTTTTGTTTTAATTACATTGTTGTAAAAACATCACTTACAATATTTTGGGTATCTTCCACCATTTTGTCATGTCTCCATCATGTAGAATGAAGAAACAGTTTTACATTGTTTTTGGTTTTTTTTTGTTCCTGGCATGAAATTATACATCTGATTGACTGGTCCAAGCAGCACAACAAACCAGCAGACAGGCAGGACAGGCAAAAATACCTATAGATACAACTAAATCCTAAAATCTTTTTTAAAACAAAAGAACAGTCACTAATAATACATTTAGAGTGCAACTAATTTTGGACATGGAAAACACAGGTAAAGTCCTAGTAATATACATAACATATCTTAATAGAGTGATTCAATGTTTTGATGTAATTCATAAACCACAAATAAACAAGTCTTTCCCTCTCTGCAGGTGACTAAACTCCCTTTAGGTCAAAAATGTTTTATTTGTAAAATCAGATGGCAGCCACTCTGTGGCTTCTTTGAGCGAGTCCCTCCCATTTTTCCACAACATTTGGCAAACAATCCGACTTGTTCTGACAGAAAAAACTACACACTAGTATCACTCAATTCATCATAAATAGTCATTAAATGCTCCACTTATGCTGAAAGATTGCTGGGTTGATTTGAAACAACTCTTTAGAAAACTCTTAACTACAAAATACACACGTAACCACTTCAAAACACACAGACAAATACAAAAAACTAAAGCAAGAAAGGTCAGACTGTTGGTAGGTTTGAATATCTCGAGAGACAGCTGCTGTGACAGAACAGCACTAACATGCAGAACTCACTAAAATGGACCTTCTCTTAAAGCAGGTAGGATTAGACGAGTCCAAAGTCTGTCAAACATGAGAGGAAAACGGAAAGGGAGTGTACAAATTGTTAAAATTAAGAACATGATGGAAACCAACAGCTGCAGAGGTGCCAACATGAGCACAACAGGACTAAAAGAAATAACAGGCTAGATTGATTCCAAAAAAAAAAAGCACTACTGACACAAAAAAAACAAAATTACCTCCAATTTCCTACCAAACATAATCTATTAACACACTAGGAAAATTTTTGCAAATAAATAAATACAAAAACATAAAAGATTTGGCCTAAAAAAATCTAGTTCTGATTAAAAATAAAAGGCTAGCCTAAAATGTGTCTCTCCTTTTTAACATATATATATTTGTTTTGAATAAAGCTCAGCTTAATTTTTTCCTGGACCTCGCAGATCTAAAATAATTGCAAACCCTTTAACACCAGAGATGTCGCCAGCGACACCTAAATGGGAAATGCTTTTTGACACACCATAACCCCTCCACAGCTTATGCGATCAACACAAATCAGCTAATTCTGACAAGGAAGAAAGCGACTTTTCATATCAGCTTAGCACCAATCTTTGCCAAGCAGTTTTTCTCCACAATAGAATCAGCTAATTTATGTTAATTGTGTACGTCAATACTGTAACGCATTGGCTGCAACGCTGCTTTACTCTGCTTCAGAATCCGCTGGAAATATGTTGTTGTTTTGTTTTTTTTACATTTATTTTGTTGTAAAACCCCTACAAAATAAGAGAAGAATGCAGGTGTACATTTTTTATACGAAATGGACATAAGAATTCCAACATGATCTACCCTCAACAGCTTGCCATTAAATTAAAGCCTTTCCTCTGTCATCAAATGCAACCATTAAAGAGGCTGATGGAGGTGTGTTGGCTCAGTTTCAATAACTTTTAGAAAACAGTATTGTTTGGTATAGAGGAGCCAGCTGGGATTTGAAATCTGGAAGGGTTGACAGTGCTTTTTAAGAAGCCACTCTCAATATAAACATGCTTCTATTTAAAGAAATTCACATGGAGTAGCTTACCTCAAACTGAGGCCAGTTCATGGGCATACCAGGGCCGTGATTGAACCGGAACCATTTCAGGTCTTCTTCAGCATCAGTAGCAGTGATTGTATCTTCCAATGTGTGGTAGACGGTCTGAAACCTACAGAACAAGCAAGAAATAAACTAATTCTAACAACTTCAAATAGATGAAACTCTATGATGATGCACTTTTATTTGACCTGTGATTGGTTGAGAGGTCCACATGTTGCTTCACCTCAAGAAGCAGCTCCTTGAAAAAGCAAATTCTTTTGTCTTCAAACTGCTGCAACTGCTCGAATACCTGCTCCATGTTTTCCATATACTGAGGCGTCAACTTGTCCAGTTCTTCTAGAGATTTTTCATAACGTTCTTTAGTCTTGAGCAAAAGAGAAGAAAATATGAAATAAATTACAATCAAAATTTCTAATGCAACACCCCAACACAATTCAATATCTAATATAGTAATCATAGTAATCAACGACAAAGTACTGGGACCACCATAAAAAAAGAAAAACAAACATGAGAAGAAAGACGTAAAATTCAGAAAAAAGGTTGACATTTTACAAGAATAAAGTCTTACAAATTTGCGAAAACAGTGGAAATTTTACAATAAAGTCGTACAAATACACAAAAACAGTCTAAATTTTACGAAAAAAAAAAATCAACATTTTACAAGAATAAAATCATACAACTATGCAAAGTGTCAACAATTTACAAGAATTAAGTCGTACAATTATGAAAAACATTCAACAACTTATGAGAATATTGTAGTAAAATTATTCATTAAAATGTCTTAATTTTACAAGGAAAAAGGTCTGCATTTTTTAAAATAAAATGCTCCTTTAGCTTTTTTAATCATTCAACAAAGGCAACATGTTTTTTTAATTCAAGTAGCAGACAATTACGAGAAATTGGATGGACATCACTCTAGTCAAGAATCTCTTTTAAATGTATAACTTTATTTGCATGAAATGACAAACTTTATTTTCAAAAAAGCTCGACTTCCTCCTTGTGAAGTATTTTGTGAAGTAGTTTTAAATAATAAATTTAAGATTTATTTGACATAAAATGTTGAATTTTATCATATAATTGTAAGACGCTATTCTCATAAAATTTTGACTTTTTTTCTGATCGATGTATTATTTACTTACATGGTGGCCCTCATACTCCGTCGTACAGCTTGTGAATAACAAGACCGCTTCAATTTTCTTTTTTGTTAAATACATACAGGAAGACCCCACCTTCTGCACCTCCTGCTGACACTTCTCCACCTTTTCCTGGAGTTTCTTCAGAGTCTCAGGATTGTTGTTGCTCTCCAGCTTACTGTTGGATTCCCTGCTGGCTGCCAACTTCTCTTCTTTGCAGGCAGCGTGATATGCTTTCTTCATTGTGTCTACCTACAAAACGGTAAAATCAAAATAGATTAAATAGCAACAGCTTGAGAAGCAGCAATAATCAGATGACAAGTCTGATTCGGAATTTCTTTTGGACATTTAGCAACGCAGGCTTGTTTAGACATCTTTCCTTACGTTTTTTAAAAATTAAACTTAAAGGTAGATTTTACTTTTTTAGAAACCCAGATATTTCTATTGTTTTTTTTTCTCTTTTAATAAACTTTTTATTAAAAATCAAGTTAAGTTCAAGACTGGTAAAGCTTTTTTATGTCCAGAAGTCTTAAAAAGGAATTTATGTTTTTAATTGTTATAGGGTTTCTATAATAGCGAAAATGAAGTTTACAGCTCCTTTGTGGGAGAAGCTTTATAATTTCATCACAGCAGTTGAGGAAACAAAATTGTAAAAAGCAACTAAGTTTATATTGGTGTGTACCAGGTTTGATTTGGACCAAAGCAAGAGTGGCTGAGCCCAAAAGAACAGACAATCCAAACAGAAGAAGATGCCACTTTAATAATATATCGTTCCATCTTTCCGTATGTTGAAAAGTACACTAGTGTACTCCAATTGTTGTTTCCCGTGCCCATCAGGGATATGAAGTACTTTTTTTTTTTACTTGTCCTGTCCAACAGCTGAGCAATCAGATATGAGCTGAGAGCTTCTTGTGTTGGACAGATTTTACTGTTACAATTGGGGTTATAAATCTTCAGACACAAGGTGTATACTTGCATAAACCCCTTTAGTAATTTAGTAAATATGTTTGTATCCTTTTTTGTTGGACCAGACGGAAAAGAAGAAGGGGGAAGAAGAGATGGATTAGAGGGGGGAAGGGGTAATGGCACAAAAGAAAGGGGAAAAGTGTGGGTTAAAGAAATTGGAGGATGATTACAGGGGAGGGGGTAGAATCATAACACAACAGGCAACAAGATGCTGAGAGTTTACAATAATTAGTCAGGTGTGAATGTTTGTCTAAAATGGGCGGGGCCTGTCCACCCACTCAGATGTTACAAGAATACTTATTGGCTCACATACAAACATACTGAGTCCTCACATACAAACTTGTCAACATGTACATAATACAACTACAGTTAACACACACACCTATGCATACAAACCAACACATGTAAAGCATTTCATTCCGTCACGTAAACCAATTGTACAAAAGTGAGCCGACATCTGTGCTCAGGTGAATGTCCATATTAAGCTGAAGTGGATGATGGAATAAAAATAAATAAATAAAAAAAAAAGGAGGGAGACTTCCCCGCCATCCTCACACCAGGACCCCCGCCCTAACAGCAGCGGTGACCAGGGCCCCCCCACACCCGTACTGTAGGGCCAAGGGAGGGGATCCGCCCACCCGGCAGTCCAGCCAAGCACCTAGACCAGAACCCGCAGGAACGCCGCATGTGACCCCAACACCCGAGAGCAGTGAGGAGAGCTACGAAATACTTTATCCAGATGCCTATTGACAATCCCAACTTGTCATCCATGTCACTTACCCAGTTAATTAGCCTAGTTAATTAGCCTAATTTCCCCTCTGTCCTTTACTGCATGTTCTTATCTGTCTGGTTAGTCAATAAATCAATAAAGTCAAAAAACTATAATGATCTGCCCTACTTAATGACACGCCAGGATGCCACCCTGTGACAACACACAGACAGGAAATAGGGGCAAGGCCTCAAAGTTGCAACATTCCTGTTTGGTTTTGAAATGGTATGTGCACAGAAACGAAACCAAGAGCCGACTGGTGACAGAAGCTGCTGAAGGAGTTTCTTTGCAGGAAATGACACAAGTTTGACCCAAATAAGGGTTTGCCTCGTGGTGAATCCTCACATTTCCTTTTCCATAACTGACTCAGAAGCATAAAGGACAGCTGGATGAGAGCAAAGGGAATGCTTGTCATGAGTAGGGCTGTAATGAGTAGATAACTGATATTCACAATCTGTTCCCAAAAATTTGAGTACATATATTTGGGACGTCTGTGGTGGCTGATGCACAATTTGCTCTAAATGGCAAAATAATGTTGAATTTATAGAATATAAACTAAAGAAACCGAATGCGCTACTGTCATCGGAAATAAAAAGGTTTTAATTTTCAAAGTAAAATTGTCAAGTTCTGAAAAAACGATTTATTTGGGAAAAATTTAATAAATATAAGTTTAGGAATATTATGAAAATCTCATCAATAATGTGACTTAATATTATTATCAGCTAGCATGGTAGAGGAGCCGCTCTCTAAAAGGTCTGTAAAAACTTAATTTAAAAGTGTGACATTTTTTGATATTTCTGCTAAAGAAAAAAAAGTCAGTTTATAAAAGTTGTTTGTTGGAAACACTTGCCAGTTTAGATTAAAGCACTGAGTGTTTTTGAGCTGTTAAACTACATTCACAGCAACGTGCATTTAAGCAGCCACACCCAATTCAAAAAGGTGTGTTTCAGCTTCTGTGTTCAAAATTCACGTTCACGCGGAGTAGAGCTGGGCGATATGGCCAAAAAATAAATGTTAGCTTTTTCACACCAAATTTGATTTTCGTTTTGAATAGATTTTTTCTCCCTCCTTTTACTTTCTTTAAAAAAAGAAATACAAATGACAGAATGTATTTAACAAAAACTATTTTATGTTATTATCTCCTTTGGAAATATGCCCAAACACAAAGTTCAACTAAATACAAGCTGTAAACATGTTTGTAGATCAATACAGCAGATGTTTGGTGAGTTACAGTGATATATATATATATATATAAGCATCTTATAAAGAGAAACACTTTTTGTTCGTTTCAACTGTTGAACCAAATTTGTCATATTCCCACTTTTGGCAGCTACAACCTTTAAACTGATTTCGCTGCATGTAGTTTGATGCTCCAAGTTTGAAGACACAACCCCACTGCTCAACATTTCATTTTTGACTCACCAGCCAAGTTGGTCGATAGATGAAAAAAAAAATCTTCTGGCCAGGCACATTTTTTACTGACAAATTATTACATTATTTTAAAGAGATTTCTAATTAGTCTTTGCTCTCTGCTTTTGGCATTTTCACACAGTCTATGAAGTGGTTTACTTTCTATGACAAATGTGTTGTTTCTTCTTTTTAGCACAGCCATCAAGTGCCCCTGTGACCCCTTTGAGGAGAGCAGTCAGTCACGGTTAGTCTGAACCATTGACATATATGGAGAATAAAAATGATTTTCTTATTTTTTAAGAAAATCAAGATGCATAAAAATGCCTTAAACAATGTGCAACTGTCCTTTTGTTAATTGCGCTACTGATTAAATTAGTACTTTTTAAAGAGGGTTTACTCTATTTATGCTGAGCACTGCACGCATACACGCATAAATATACACATACATACATATATATATAATAAATGCAAACTTTTATCATTAATATTTGAATAGTTGAGACTTGTACCTCTTTAAGCTTCTTAGCCCAAGGTTTCTGAGCTTTGCGGAATCCATCATCGGCTTCTTTTGTCTCCTTAAAACCACCAATCATCTGTTTGTGGTATGAGTCTTTCTGCCAATTCTTAAGCTTCTCGTAGTCTTCACCCATCAGCTGGGCTTTCACCTCCATGTGGAGCTCGCTAACCTTCTCTGCCTCAGTGCACAAGGCAGCCCATGCTCGCTCCAATGAACCGTACTGAGGGCCTACAGACAGATTTTAAAATTAGTCTTTATGGATGACTGCTTTCATTTTCAATGGAAATAAAAAATTTTTTTTTCATGTTCTCACCTTTCTCTATCAGTTGCCGCCAACGTTTACCCCATTCTGTGAGCTGTTGTGCGTAAGCCTTTTCAATACGCGCGCGCTCATGAAGACAAGTCATGAGGTCATTACAAAGCCGGTGACCATCATCGACCCGTTTTACTGTTCGTTTGTAGTTACCGACCTAAAATTAGACATAAAACAAAACAAAAAAAACATTTACATGCTGGAAATGAAGGAATGCTGCATTTTATAGCCGTTAGAAAAAGTTGCATCCATCTGACCTCCCAGAAACTGTCACTGGAGACATCGATCATGGAGTCATCACAGGTGCCAGACATTTCTGCTGCCCAAAGTTACACAAAAAAACAGAGCCTTAAAAAAAAAAAACAAGACACACAAAATATTTAGTCATTCTGGATAAAGAGGGAAAAACAGTTAATGAAAATAGCAATAGGATAAAAGTGGCTACAAATAATGACCAGTTTAGTGTTTTTGAATTTCAGGCAATTCATAAATCGGACATTCATTAGTATATTTCGATTTTAAATTTTGAAAGATTAAAACTTACAGTCAAAGTAAGGTCAGATTTCCAAATGTAGAGCAAACAGGCCAAATGCAGGAAAAAATACATTTCTTGCAGAGTTCATGTTTTGCCTAAAATACAACTGGAAAAATACATGAATTTAAAGCTCTTCCATATGGTTTTCCACTTTTAATACATTAAGAAGCCAAAAACTTGACATAGAAGTCACCACTGTGATTCTAGCACAAAAACATTCCTAAGAGACGGCTCCTGTGGATCTGACAGAGATAACAGAATGCATACTGAGAGTTGAGAGGCTAAATTAGAGAGGGTGAGTATGGGATTTGCTTTGTTAAACTGGGCATCAGGTGGGTGTTTTCGCATTCATTTTCGTAACCTCTTCAACCTCACACGCAGATCTTAACCGAGTGTTTACTGGCAGGTGACCAAGTATCTACTCTTGGAGTGAAAAAAAACCCCCAAACATTTGGTTGCCCACAGTTAGGAGGTTCCGCTTCCTCCAGAGTGGCGCAACAGTCAGCCCTCTGTCCCCCTCTCCCTTAAAGTCCATCATTTCAAACTAAACAGCATCAAGCACACACACTCTTCATTCATATTCCTCTCATCGAATCAGTTTCTTAGCTGTCACTTGCCTTCCTTAACTGCCTGGAAACTCTTCTGTCAGCAGTCCACGGACAAAGCACATCTTAGCATTTTACAAAAAGTTTTCAGATTGTTAAATGTCTAAAATTAAACACCTAAAACTTGCTAATAACATTTACCATCTCTAATAAAATATTGCAATGTTTAAGTAACCAATAAAAGTAAAATATTGATAACTTTCAAACCGGCATTAGGGCTGAGAGATGCAGATAAAGAGAAAATGTTCTGCTTTCTCAAAAAATATAAAAAATAAACAGATTACATTTCTTGCACTAAAAAATAAGGCAGAGAAATGTTTTTGGTCAGTATAAAAACCTTTGTAATTTATTCACAATCCATCTGTCAATTTCTGATGGGGTTGCTCTCATTTCCTTTTTATTTCTATTCTGTTATCAAGCAGGAAATGTGTAGGAAACAAATAAAAATGTCATTTTTAACAGAGCTATCTAGTAGTCATGCATCTACACACAGTTAGATATTTTCTTTTTACTCCTAAGAAATATGTGGGCAAAGTCAATAAGTTAGGAAAAATGAGGAAAAACTTTGCATCTATTTGGTGAATTTTTAAAACAATTTTGTTTAGTTTCAGATCTTACTGAAGTAAATATGTGTTTCAAAAAGGAGAAAAAAACATTTTTATTAAAAAGGATGACAAAAGCATCAACAAAAGACACGATTTTGCAAATTTAGATCAAACAGGGCCCCTTTTAGTAGTGACACAAAAAAGAAAGGATGAAGGCTACTGCTGTGTGTGAGACTCAGTCAATGGTCAGTGGCCCGTGTCTCCAGGACACCACTGAGACAGAGGGCAGCTTTGTGGTTATCACAAGCTGCAGAGGCAAATGAACAACCCTCCCTTCAACTATATTTAAAGTTTATATCCAAGTTTCCCAAAGGCTGAAACACACAAAGATGTCCAGAGAGCAGAACAATTAACAGATGTCATTATTTTCATATACTTTGGAAGTGTAAATATAATCAATATTTTATTAGGAACAGAATATTTAGGAGATTCTGACATTGAAAATTAAATATATTTTTAGTTAAAAATGTACCAAATGACTCAGTAAATCAGCCCTCAAAGTGGATAAATAAACACAAGAAAATACCTGTCATTACAGCCAGATGAGGAGCATCTAATAAAGTATAACAAAAAAGTTCACTTACTTTTAGGCAAGTTCTACAAACAATAATTTTGTTTTCAAGCAAATCCATTTCTCTGCAATTTGTAAATTTAATTTTCTTTAAAAATGGGGCCTTTTCTTAATCCTTATATTATATTAGGGGTCAATTTAACCCATTTCGGGTTTGTGTTGACCAAAGTACTGGTCTTTCCTTTTCTTTGTGAAATTACGCAACTTTTCCCTCATTTGGGGTCCTCAACTAGTGTGTAAAATTTGGACACTTTGACGTTTAGTGGAATGTCTACAGAGTTTGTATACAAAGATGATGTTGTGGGTAAATTTGACCCGGACAATTTTACATGGGTAAGTGGCTTTACTGATCTAAAATAAATATGGCTCTTTGATGTTCTTTCAATCAACATCAAAGAGTACTGTACCTTGATGTACAGTCTATTATATTTGACTCCCAGACCAAGGTGTGAGTGGAGGAGAGACTTTCTACTCTTTTCTCGGGTCACTTTTCTCATGCCATTTCCTTAACTAACACACCAAAAATGAGCTCCAGAAGGTTTACAGATGAAGAAGTTTATCACAGATTTTGAACTCTGAAAAGTCATTTTCAAGGATGTCGTTTCTGAAGAGTGGCAAAAAGTGGCGTAGTCTTATTAGTCACACATTTCTGATAGCCTGTTATGAAAATTTAATATGTTAAGCCCTGACTAGAGCTGGACATAATATTATAAGACCGGATATACATGTAAAATCAATGCAATAACATCTAATATTTAATCTGTACCATATTCTGGTTTTAATAGATCACCAGCAGTGATTTTACCCGAGGAAACACTGGGGAGTTTTGTCCTGGTTGATGCAAAGATGCTTGGTCGAGTTATATCCTAAGTAAACACCACAACCTGCCTTTTAGATCCCATTTCCACTTCACTTTTTAAAACATTTTATGGATTCTTTGAACAAGAGCTTTTAAACATAGTAAACTGCTCTCTTCAGATGGGTGTCTTTCCTTCTGCCTGCAAAACAGCAGTGGTGAGGCCCCTTCTGAAGAAGAGTCATTTAGATCCTAATACTCTGGATAACTACAGACCTGTTTTTGAGTAAAATCTTAGAGAAAAGTGTCCCTACTCAACTAGACTCCCAGAAACTTTCTGCTCTGGTGCTGCTGTATCTTAGTGCTGCTTTTGATACAGTAGATCACCAGATTTTATTAGATAGACTTAGGAGTCTTGTGGGCCTCTCTGGAAAAGTTCTTATGTGGTTTTATTCCTATGTTACAGATCGACACTTTTATGTAAGTAGGTATACATGCTCTTCAAGAATCCATCAAATAAGTTGTGGGGTTTCACAAGGGTCAATTTTAGGGCCTATACTTTTTAACTTATACATGTTGCCTCTTGGGGATGTCATCAGGAGACACGGTGTTGACTAAAACAGCTACGCTGATGATACACAGCTTTACATCGCTGTGTCCCCTGATGACCTTGAACCTGTGAACACTAACTGTATTTTAGATATAAAGTCTTGGATGGAAGAGAACTTCTTACAGCTCAACCAGGACAAAACTGAAGTTTTAATCATCAGTCCTGATGACAAGAGAGAGAGGATTTTACCAAAGTGGCAGAATTTTAAACCTTCTCACTGTCTGAGAAACTTGGGCGTACTTTTTGACTCTGAGCTGAATTTTATCCCACATATTAAAAATGTCATTAGGAAAGAATTTGATCATCTTAAAAGCATTGCCAGAGTCCCCCCCATTCCTCTCTCTTGCCAGCACAGAGGTGCTGATGCATGCTTTTATTTTTAGTCGTTTAGATTATTGTAATGCCCTGCTCTCTGGTTTACCTAAAAAGTCTCTTTCAAACTTACAACTATTACAGAACTCAGCGGCACGAGTTCTGATGAGAACCAGGGGGCGGGAACACATTACATCCATTTTAAAATCGCTGCATTGGCTCCCTGTGTGTTTCAGGATTGATTTTAAAGTTCTTTTAATGGTCTATAAATGTTTTGATGGTCTTGGGCTTTCTTATTTAAGTGATCTACTTTTAAAGTATGAACCCTTGAGGACCCTGAGGTCCTCCGGTGCTGGCCTTTTAGTCGTCCCTAAGGTGAGGACCAAAACCTATTGTGAGGCTTCGTTCTGCCACCACGGTCCTCGCTAGTGGAACAGCCTGCCGGAGAGCCTCAGGGCTGCAGAGACTGTAGAGGTTTTTAAGAAGAGGCTCAAGACCCACCTTTTTAATTTATTTTTATTTATATTATTTTATGTATGTAATTGTGTTTTATGTATTTATGTATTTTATGTATCCTTTTAATCTTATTTTCTATTTTATGTTTTTTAAATTCATTTGAAGTATTTAATTTTAGTATTTTACTATGATTTTAACCCTAGTGTTTCCTGTGGGGATCTTTTGTCCCAGGGGTTGCTGGCTTGGTCTGGGATTGTTGCCGCAGTTGTCTCCTTTGCTGGGGCGACTGGAGTTCTACATTGCAGCCTCACAGCTGTGGAGTGGACTTCGTTGCTGTCCCAGTCTGGGGGGGGGGGGCGCGCACTGTGGCAGCGTTCCTGTGACTGAGCTGCTCCTGGGATGAATAGATTCCCAAATACTGTCTCACAGCAGAGCCAAGCCTTAAATTTATTTTAGAAATTACTTTATTAGTAGTCTCCTCATTGTGTTTGGGGTCATGGGTTGTATGCGTTATTGGTTGGGAGGGGGGAGGGTAAAGGGTGGGTTGGGTTTTTGCTTTTGTGTTTAAATGTAAAGTGCTTCGAGTTGCCAAGTATAAGAAGCACTGTTTATAAATAAAGTTTGATTTGATATGATATACAGAATGTAGGCGTGGCTAGCAAAAAACCCTCGGTTGCTAAAGAAATTTAAAAATGTACTTTTGCCGATCTTTCTGAAACTGACATCAATCTGTTCGGTATCACGAGGTGACCAAAACATAACATGTTTGCTCAGGCAATAAAACCAACAGAAAATCTGCCATTTTGATAAAAGTGCTTTTTACATTACAGACAGCTCAGAGTACCCTTACAGAAAGTCGGGGGTCTGTGTGTGTGTGTGTGTCAGGTGTGGGTTGTGGCTGCTTCGCAAGTGTGGTAGGGTCAATGGAGGGCTGCGAGGTGGTGGCACGTAGAGGCGGGCGGCGAGAGCGGCAGTGCCACGTAGAGACTAGGGCTAGGGCGGTGGGGCGTAGAGCCAGGCAACGAGGGCGACGGGTAGCGCCTGCGGGCCATCCAACGCTGCTTGCAGCTCTAATTTTAAGTTGAATTTTCTTAATTTATGTTCTCCATCATCAGAAAAAATGCCACAATAACATGTTAAAAAAAACAATTTTCATTGGAGAGGATCTCAAAGTAATTTTTGTCATAAAGCTCAGTGACAAGAAATCAGAGTGATCCCAGCTGAACATCTTCATGAGGACTTTTCCAGCCAACTCCATGTTTTAGAAGCACAAGCTACATTTATCCAGATCACAGTGCACTTTCAGAGCCCATACAGCATTTCTCTACAATCTCATGAAGTACTTATATGACATACTTGTGTCAACAATCGCTTCAGAAGTAACACAAATTAAGTGTCTGGCACAAATGAGCAAGATCAGCAATCGCACCGCAAAATACCAGTTAGGAAACAACAGGTTTTCTTTCTGAGCTGCTGCAATTCGAATGTTGTAACCGTGCAGCGTTACAGGAGCGCTCTGCTATGTCAGTGCATGCATTTCCTTTGACCATACATATGCTTCAATAAATAAATAAATAAGTATAACCATCAGAAATTTCTGAGATAATGTTTTAGTTGTTCACTCGTCACTAAAGAACCTTCAGGTCAGTGTAGCAGCAAATGGAAACAAACATGGACACGTGTTGAAAATTTGACGGTCTGACTGAACTGTAAACAACAGTTGAAGCGGCGAACTGGGGTCTAAAGTCAATTTTTTCCACTAGAAAGAAAGACAATTTTGGAATATTATGTTTTTCCAACCATTTCTAAATTAAAAAGTTCAAAAATGTAAATTTGAGACCTAAAAATAAACATGTAAGCTTTTGCTTCAATTTTTCAAGCAGTACATTTTTCTTTCTTGTATGACTTCATCAAGGTTGCAAAAACATTTCTAAGCAGTAAGATTACAGGCCTAGAAATGACATAATCAAACACAACAATGTTATCCACTAAAAAGCAGATAAGAAAATGCCCCACTAAGCACGCTGGAATTTGGTTGCTGACAACAGCCTTGAGATAGAAATGAACAAATGCATGCCTTACTGTCAACATGCATAAACTGAGCTTTGGCATGTTACGCAAGTTTCCACACAGCCACCATTTATCTAAATAATGTTACAAACATAACTTACAACCAGTTTCACAGCATGTGTTAAATTTTTTGGTTTACAGAGAAATAAGGATGGTTGTCTTTTAATTATAACATTCATGAGGGCCAAGATGAAAACAGTTGAATATTTGTAGGATAAATTAAGAAAAAGGCCAACAGGGAAACACAAATACAAAAAAATAAACACCATCAATGTGAGCAACAACATAAATGATGTCATGCCTGACAAACACAAGTCGTGGCAAACTGCAACAAAACATCAAAAATGTATTTACTTGAAAACAAATATCCTTATTCTAACAAAAACTTGTTAAAAATGTATATCAATATATGATTGAGGCATTAAAATAAGCTTGAATTTTCAGAAAAAAAACTAATTGAAGGCTAAACTGAATCTGTTATTTTTCTTTATCTACCTCAAATTAAAAGAAAATAGTGGATGATCAAATAAACAAATACTAAAATTGATTAAAAGCTGAGATTAAACATTTCCACAATACTGCAAGATTAAAACAGGAAAAATCTACCTTAAAAAATAGTACCTTTGCTGTTATTTTCCTCAAACACAAGATTGAACCTCCAATGTATCCCTTACAATTCCACCTTAACCATTAGTCTGTAACCTTTGCCCTCTTTCTTCATGTGAGCTCACCAGCTGTGAATAACTTCACATGAACTTTGCGGTTTTTTTAATTCAAGCTCCACCTTAGAAACTACTTCTTCCATAGGCCTTGTGGATGTTAAAGTGGAACTAACAACAACTAATTAGCTCAAAAACACCAGACGAAAAACACTGTTGCTCCGTCAACACCAGATCAAGCAAAGTATAAACACGTTCCATTAACCTGAGAAAAACAATGGCATTTATTCCACACGTTCAGGAGCTTTCCACTGGACATGCCAGTAGCATGGAGAGGAACATAATGGAGGGAAATGCGGTCCTGCATGAAAGGGAAGGGGAGATCCTTACATCATCGAAGCAAATTCCACTTCTTTCCAGTGGGAGATCCCCACTTGGCAATCAGTGATTTATATTACAGGATTTGTAAACACTGGAGATGTGTAAACTCTTAATGTAACTTTAAAAAAAAAATGTTTTGTGTCTCAATTTAGATTCTTCTGGGAACTCTTGATTCTTTAACATATATCCAGAAGTAGATGTCTCTTGGTGGAGGCAACAAGTACAGATCATTAAGTGAATAATTTGTATGATTTTAGCTTGGTTTTTGTAATTTACTACCCTTTTAAAAGAAGAACCAAGATTTTCACTACTGCTCTGACCTATTTACCCTCTCCACAAACATTACCCGCACTGACTATACCTATACAAGTTTTTTTTTAATTATCACATGTACTAAAAATACTCCTTGATAACTTCTTTTAAATGTGTTCTTTACAAAAAACTGACAAGATCAGGTCAGCTTTGTAATTTTTATCTCATGAGAAGAGAACAAGGACAATTTTTTTTAACGCTAAAGATCTTTGTAAGAGATTAAAATACCTACTTTCAGTGTATCTTAGAACATGTGCACTCTAAAGCAGCAAAGGGAAACTTGGGAGCAAGGAGCCACTGCGCAATTTCCAACAGTGACTGAGCAGAACGGAGAAAACGCGACTACCTTGAGATAATACCGGAAATTTAGCAGTTTTTTAATCATCTAAATATGTGGCTAGCTTTGCGACGTTGAGATTGAAGAGGTTATCTTAACTTGCGAAAGCTGCCCCGCCCTTTTAAAAGATTGATGGCCGTGCACCTCTAAAAACTAACAAATCGTAGGTAAAACGGTATGAATAAATCTGTCACACAGCAACTGTAACGTCCACTTGTTGAATCAGAGTTTACATAGTAGTCATATCTGTGGAAATCCTGAGTCCGTGGGTTTTAAACACCCATAACGCTGGGTTTTAATCCAGCCCAAGTTCTAAACAAATGTAAAATCGTTTAAACTACTTTTTCTCGGTTAGTTATACTCACTTCAATATTAATTTATCCCAAGTTTACTTAAATTAACAATATAAAGCTGTCTATTGTGCAAATCTAACTTATTGGAGAGTAAATTAACTTTAGTTAGCCTCTCTACTTAGCTTAAATGTTAGCGACAAAAAGCCCCCAAAATAAAAAGTTAGTAAATCAAAACCACTGCATTTTGTGATGAAAACTTACCTGGACGAGGTCTGTGGTCCTTCAAAGTTTGAGTTAGGCAGGAGGATAGTTGGCTCCAATTTAGAAATCTTTCCGCCGTTCAATTGCTCCGCATTGGCACGATAGATGGACCGACCAACTGACAACTTTCAGTTAGCGGTAATGAAGCGCGTAAAATCCGGCTATGATTTTCAAAATAAAGCTAAATGTATCCGGTTTCCAAAAAGTTGTCAAAAACGTAAACATTTAAAACCCGTACAATGTTATTAAAAGTGCGTCGAGGAAACATATTTTGACAGTAATATGTTATGAAAAAAACATTTAATGCATCATACTATTTTAGGTAAGTTCAATATAAAATAAGATGAGGAACAAAGCAAGACAATTTATAAGTAAATATGTTTTTCCGCTGACACCTAACACATTATTATCCATGGTTCTGTCACTTTTGTCACTATCAGATCACATCGACCTACAGCTATTATTAGTTTGGCTCAACGAGACTGAATCATGACTACCACAACCTTTTGTTCTGAAACGTCACAGATTAAATCCTTGAAGATTTTAATTTAGGTCAGTTTGATGCAAACCACAGAAGTGAACACACTGAAATAAATTACCCTGAAAACTTTAACATTCATTTGCAGAAAGCCAAAACAATTTGTACACTTCTTATTTTGATTTTCTGCTACCCTAAATGGGGCATTTGAGGCCTTTAGTGAGCCCTAAATTGCTTGCCAACATTTTTAAAAAAGCCAAAACGTGCATTTTTTTACTGTTTTGTTTAGAGGTTTAACATATTATTTAAATTTCAAAATAAATAATTTGATCAACAAAAAAAATGAAGGAGATTATTTTACTTTTTGTGGGTTATTTGTGTTGTCTTACATGTGCTTGACATTTTCATTCGTGTCAATTGATTATCAAAAGCTAAGTGGTTGAAATGAGGCTCCTTTCCATTGTTGTGTGTCGAAGAAGACTTAAATAACAACAGGAAACATGGGAACAGAGGTCACTGATGTAACACTTCATAAAAAGGTTGAAAAATCATAACAATTGAGGCACATCATTAGTTGCAAGTTGATCTCCAAAACAGTTCCCCCATGCACAAATCCTCAGGCAAAAAGTACAGGCTGTAATTACATGCTGAAGTGATAACATGGATAAAACAATTCATGAGAACAAAAGTTAATGTGAACACTTTTTTAACAACATACACTTTTTTATTAACCTTTTTGTTCCTGCAGAAATCTATAATGCTTCTTCTCGGTTTCAATTTAACATGAAATGCAAACATAAAGCTTAATTCTCCCCAAAAATGCACTAATATTTTACTTAAATACTTTTCTCAATTACAAAGTTTATTGTGAAATTTAGGGGGGAAAAAAACATGTAAAAGGGTTAAGACATAAAAAAAAAAAATACTGACCACATGAAAATCAGAAGTGGGAAGTTAGTCACAGGTTTACTCAGTTCCTCTGACTGACAGGTTTTCCACACACTCAAAATGTGGCGGCACAGGTGGATGTGCTCTTTTTATACTCATGTGATTTAGGGGATTTCTGGCCTTTACCAGCTTTATAAGCTCTGCTTGCAGAGACCAGCTTTATGAGCACAGGGGACACAACAATGGGGCAGCGGGGGACGAAGAAGGAGCTAAGCTTTTAGTGTCAAAAAGCAGATTTTGCTTCCATAGTAACAAATATAACATACAGAGGGTGTCTTTGCTTAATTTAATCCCGCTTTTCCTCAAAAGCTGCCGCCATACTGCAGTCAAGAGAGAAGACAAAAAAAAATTATGAACAGGATTATTACATAATCCTTTGAATTTTGCTTGTGCTTATAGTTTAAAATCAGGGAATAAACAAACTTTGAAGCTTTATTGCAATTAAAGCAGCTTTTAATCCCAGAAATCAGAATGTTTTCTTCAGTAGGGCTAACTGACATTTTCTAATTCACTTTTTACTTTCCCTTGACTGCAACTCCTGGAATAAATTTGTATCAAAGTTCTAAATATGCCTCTGGTTTTGCTATATAGATTAAGAAATGTCCTGATTTTTACATTTCTTCAAAGAAAAAATACTAACTAGTAAATATGTCTTTGTTAATAGGCTCTTTCATACTAAGAAAAAAAAGGTATTCTTAACACACTTTTGGAGTTTATGAACATTTAGTCCAGCTAACCTGGCTAATTAGCCATCGTATCATTCATTTGTTAAGTCTTGCCATCTTTTTACATTCTGAACAAGCTGATCAAATTTTTTCCTCAATAATTGACTCTTTGAAATGAGAATCCTTTTTTTTGCACTTTGGCATGGGTTTTTGCTTTACCTGACTTGTTTCTTAGTTCAATCTACATTATTCGTAATGTTTTCATCAAGAAAATGCAGAAAGATGAAAAAATGTGGATCGTTCTTCCCCTCCCGATGGGAGCTTTGTTGATTCCAGTGTCCTTTAGTGGTCCAAATTTAAACAAATCCAGATTGGTCCTCCTTTTATTTGCTGTCATGTACAGTAGGAACCTCATTTCCACGTTGCAGCAGTGGGACGAACGCCTGCACTCCCCTTGGTGCCTTTTGACCCCAGTAAATGCCCCGAGCGGCTTCGAAGATCGTGCTCCGCTGTCTCGCTCTGAGCCTGCTCCTCATCATATCTGGTGACACATAACAGAACATAGTGGCGTTGAAAGAGAATTCCCAACCCCCCTCTTCTGTTTGCATGCAAGTGGAGAGTGTAAACAAGTTACTTCACTTGAACAACACCCACCTCGTATACAGTAATCCCACATTTACCATGCTCACTGTTGTGTAAGTGACAGTGAAGCAGAACACAGCCGTGAGCGCACACTAACAAGTTGCAGTAACAAATGTACATATTTCTAAGATAACTTGAACCATTGACATGCTTCTTGAGCTTTATAAGAAAAGGAAAATGGCGGATCCCAAGATTTGCATGCTTCCCTCTGCACAGTCACTCTGTAGAAAAAAACGCATCCCATGGAAATTAGTTACAGCCACATCAAATCTAATTCAGAGGTGAGACATTTAAAAAATAAAAATAAACATTGGAAAAGCATGAAAATTGTCTGTGCTTCTCAACAGTTTTTTAAAAATTATTTAAAAATATTAAAAAGTACAAAAAAATCATGACGTGAATATGTTTATCTGTTTGTGTAAAACTTTTCTTGATTGCGGTATTATGTTTTGTTTTTGTGGTCAATGTATTAGACTGTTGGTTCTGCAGTCAAATGTGTATACATGTAAATTTAAATTCTGATACAGATAGCAGTTGTGCACTTTTAGAGAATAATTTGCAAAAACCATATTTACCTTAAACAGTCATTTGATGACATCTTATGCTAGCTCGCAATTTCGTAGCGCAATTAAAGTATTGTACTTGAAGTAAGCCCTGCCTAGAACATTAACATTAACTCAATTGACTGTATTTGAGAACTGGAAAAAGTGACGTCTCCCCCCTGGAGTTCAAAACAGGAAGTACCTGCTGGTTCCAAGAAGCAAAAATCCCATAGACTTCTACTGAGACAGCTATTACTCAGTCTTTACATTTATCAGAATAATCATTCTTCCCCTGATACTTTTTTAACAATTTTTTTATTGTAAATTATTCAAGTTATAAACTGGCCAATCAGATGCCTCTATAAAAGTATTTGGTGCCTGTTGGCCACCACACCCAACGTTTGAAATGTTTTGTCGACAGATTCTTCAAGTGGTGGGGGTGTAGACTTCCAAACCGCTGGCCCCTAATTGTGAGAGCAGTTGCCATAGAAACCACTACTCTTACTACTGAAAAACCCCATATCCCCAAACATCACAGTGATTACATACCATGCTTTAAATAGACAGACTGACTCTTTGATAGGTTGAAGACATGTGTGAAGCCAATCAAAGAACATGTCTTAGTTTAACAAGTCTCATTCATATTTTTCAGGCCTGTTTTCCAAGTTTATCCTCTTATTATTCTGTTGAATAATAAAAAATGCAGTTGCATTGATTAATGCTCACTTAAATGTTCGTACTCTTGTGAAGTTAAAATTATTTCACTGATGACTGAGGATTTCTTTCATAAACATTGAAAGCTCCATGTCTGCATATGTAAGGAAATGAGATTTTTTCAGGAATTACATTTAGGAACAAGAATCAACCCCATTTGTAGTAAAACTCATTCAGAAAATGAAAGTGATGAAAATGGTGTTTTTAACAAGTTCTTGTGGCAATTTTCTGATGATGGAGGACGTGTATTTAGAAAAATACGCTTAAAATGGCATTGTTGAGCTTTTCTTTATTCAAATTATTGTGAATCAGGAGCAGATGAAAAAAATGCAGTTTGAAACAGACTGTATTTGTGACGTAGAAAATACGCTGGGTGAGTCTCCAGCACCCTGCTCTGATTCGCAACGGGAGGGGAAGGGGGGCAGAGTTGCACCACATCAACGGCAGAAACTATGTCCCAGAAAACTGCAGTTTTTTTTTTATTTTGACAGAAAAAAAACAACATAGTCATGACTAAAAGACCACTGGGAACGGTTTTATAATAGATCAAAAGATGATCAGAGAGGGTCTTCAATAAAAACGCAACAAAGCAAGGCTCAATTGAGCCTGAATATTGCTGGCAGATTTAGGATTGACACCAATCCTGGAGGCCTCGACTCAAACTCAGCCATCGGAAGACTTAGAGTATGCAGCAGCTGTGTAAACCAAAGCTCGACTTCACTGATATTTTTATCTCCCGTGTGACTCAGCTTGCATGAGCAAGGCAGCTGAAAGCATCTGAATCTAACAAGGAGGAGTTTGCTGTCACTCACAAGACTTGATAGTTTCCCATGGCTTCTCTGGGAGGGCTGCGATTCCAGCGGCAGTCTGGAATGTCTCCATTGGGGGTAACAATGTTGAGGGTGTCGTTGATGAGGTTGTACTTGAGGATGCGGTCATTAGCTGTGCTGGAGGTCAGTGAGGGAGAGGCATTGACCTGAGAATCACATACAAACAAACAAACAAAAGAAAAACAGAACTTCACAATGGAGGGAAAGCATGAGTTACGCCAACTAAAATAAAGATTGAGTTTGAAGGAAAACTGGCAAGCGGTAGCGCTCGATAATCAATTCAGATGTCAATTTCCTCATGTTCATACAAAGAAGCTCTTAAAAGGCAGGAAACGTGGCTGCTAATGTGGTTTAGCAGATGTGTACATAGACATACAATCAGTCTTAAAAAGGAACTAAGCAATTGCTTACTTGGGAGGAACCTTTTAGCAGCTGCTCGTATATTTCTATAAGCATAACAGAGACTACTGTGGGAATATCAAATAAAGGAGCCCTGATTAGGTATCTGGCACACTTTCCACAGAAAGAGCATTTCTGCATTACAACCAATTTTGTGCAGCCCAAAATAGATTTGAATCACTCCAGAACTAGCCTGGAAACCTTACAACATAGTGCACAGCTGCTAAAAAGAGTGCAGTTAAACATGACATTCCTACAGCATGAGCAATGGTCAGATGGCGCACAATAGCTTGGAACACACTGTTAAGGTTTGCAGTCAAGTTTTTTCTGTGGTTTCAGTAAGATGCACCGGAAACACCTTCAGCCAATATTTGAGTACAGAGAGGAATGCCTACCCAAACATACCCTGAAGGTATTTGTACTAACTCAGCAATAAAGGTTAAGTGGAATTACTGCGCAGGCATGTTAACTAATTACAAAGACAGCGAGAGGGGGGAAGTTATTTTTTTAATTCTTTAATCTCAGCAACTCTTTTTTTAAAAAAACAAATAAGTGTTTCATTTCTCTAAGGCTTTATTTTCTCTGGTTGGATTTAGTGGAAGTGGATATTTTTTCCCGGCAACAGGTGCGTACGTGTGTCATAACTTCTTCAAAAAGACTCACCTCAATAAGCCACGGCTTCAGCTTGTCATCTATAATGATGTCATATCCGTAGCACTCAAAGCAATGTTTGTCGTTGTTCATCACCGGCTGCGAGAATGGAAAGAAGACTGAATTAGGAAGAAGAGGCAACCCTAGACCCTAGGCAACCTGTGGAAGGATGTTAGCAAATGAATAGAACCTAATACACCAAAGTAGCCTTATAGGGGAAGTGAGTAAGACCACTTAGCAAAAAGGGGAAGTGATGGTTCAGCTGAGAGCTTTGCTGTCTTGAGAGCAAAATAAAGACATAACAGGTGGGTTTCAGAAGAACAGACTGCTTATGTCACTAAAAGCCTCTTCTTCAACTGTAAAACTATAGCTTTCTTTGATTGAACTTTTACAAACTATATTAAGTATTACAACATCATCAAAACATTTGTGAAATATGACTTGCTTGTGAAAAAGCACTTCTTCCTCAAACTTTAGCCTTTTTTAAGACGATCCTCTTTAACTACAGTGGGTTTCTGTGTTTGCAGAAAAAAACTCAACATTGTAACATAAATGAATCTCCAGCTACGGGTTTTTAAACGTTTAAAGCCAAAATTTTTACTAAAACGTATAATAAAAGTATGTAAAAATGTACCTTTTTTGCATTAGCAAAACTTTTATGTTGGTGACTAATTGCTAACATGTTACAGAGAAAGACTTCATCATTTCATTCTGTTTCTCTTTCTTCAACTCTTCTGATGTGTATCTTGGAGGAGACTGGCTTTAAACATGATACGGGTTAAGTAGTTGCTAGCCTTGTGCTTGTTTGTTGTTGGCTGATGAGCAGCTTGTGTTTATGGAGCTGCAGACAAATAAATTTAAAAAAATGTTTATTTACGAAAGGGACATTGCATATTATTGAACAAAAGCAAATGTAAATATGCCAGATTTCAGCCAGAAGCTCATTTCCATATGCAGTCCCCTGGAAGGTCGATGTTGTTGAAGATTTAAAACAGATTTTAAGAAACTACACATACCAATATAAAACAGGAGTAACAGACAATATACAAAATACAAATAGAAATACAGTATTAGGCTAAACCAGGTATTTTAAAGTCAGTGTCTGTTTTTAAAATGTTCTGATTCCTGGTCACATGTAATTACACTTTGGATATTTCGGAATCCACTGTTTCAATTGTCATTTGCCAGTCATTTCTCAAGTTTGAATTGGTATACTGTTCTAGAAATAGAAATGGAGGTCAAATAGGGTCACTGACACCCACTTGGGTACCCATCTGAAGATGGCACTGCGGCTGCGCCATATTTCAGTGTACGCCATAATAGTTTGCATGGAAAATGTTGATGCTTATTGCAATGTCCCTCAGATCTCTCATGCTGCCGCAGCTAGGTGTCTTTCGTAGAGCTTGACCAACGGGTCAAAATGTCATTTTAAGCGTCTTCTAGGCTTTTAATAAAACATAAAACGCTTGTCCTTTTTTTGTTTATTCTGTCCACCAGTAGTCCTGGACGGCAACGACCAGATTGCTTTTGCAATCCTTTTTGCTTACGGCGCCTTTTACAGAAAATGTCACCCCCGCCACAAACTCAAAAACTCACCAAAATTTGAACGCACCTAGTACCCGGTGAAATGAATTTTGGGTATAGTGAATGACCCCCGCGAAAAGTATTACGACATCACAGTGGGAGAAACCGTCAAAAAACATAGGAAAAAATGTTGGTTTTAAAGTTAGTAGATTTAGTGTTAGCGAAGCAAGCTTGCAAAAGTGGAGTTTCACTAGTACTTGCATATTTTTACTGGAAAACTGTGAAAATATAATACATAAATCCTAATTATGAACGAGATATCATACGTGTAGATCACAGGTTGATAAAATGAGTAAAGGAATTAAACAAAGTCTCCTAATGTAGCCGACAGAGAGCGCCATTGTCACATCTACTTACAGCAACAGCTTTGAGAGACTGCACAACTATCCAGTGGATTTGATCAAAGAGTCGATTGGTCACCTCCTTTCCTCTGGTGCTTTCTAAGTACAAACGCAGGTTACTGACAGTCCATTTTCCTCCATGAACGTGGTTGTAGTCATCCTGTGTTTAAAATACACAAACTAAAACTTAATGGCTTTTTTTTTTATTCACATTAAAATAAAAGATGCACATTCTAGCTGTGAAGAAGACCACAAACTGCTTTATTGCAAGTTTTGTAACTTCGTAATGAATTGCTGATGAAACTTTGAAGGGAAGATTACTTTAGCTGCAACAAAGACCCTTTCACCACTACAGACATGGAGACAAACTCTTACCCCATGCTTCTGTATGGCCACATTAGTGAGATGAACAAACATGTTGTCCAGTTCACTGGTGCTGGGCGTGTACTTCACTGTGCAGAACCTGCAGAAGCCCAGCTTGTACCTGAGCATCAAACAACAGAAGCTGATGAACTGAAGTATGATTAGAAATACAAGAAAGACGTCTGTTTTAGAAGTTATTTACTGTACATTCATTCTTGTCAAGCAAAAAATTTGTGGCAATCTACACTGGAAGAGAAAAATTCTGCTTACATGTAGCATTTTAGGGGTCGGTATGTTGTCACCAGAACGTAGAGACGGAGGTCAAACTTCTTTCCTCCAATTAACAGAGGGTTGTCGATATAAAGAGAAATTACATACGCCTCTTTCCCACTGGATGCTGCAACAAACCTGGGGATGAGATGTAGCTCAGTACCAGTTATAAAAACCTCCCACCAAATAAAGAGTTTTCATATGAGCAAACATTTTATTTGTTTACCTGAAAAAAATGCTTGCAGAGATGATGTTTCAACTTTAGTGCTAAGATAAAACAACATTTCTTGTTTCTAGAGACTGTTTATCTCTAAAGGTGACAGACAAAGAAACCATGACCCTTAGAATCATGACTTAGTGTTTTTTTTCAGCAAGGGCTCTTTAGAAATTCGCCTCTGACTTGTGGGCTAGATTATCGGCGTGAACCAACTCTGGCTCCCCTCCTGAAAACAGAGTGCTGAAACACACTCTCCCGCAAGCTTACACACTGTGACACCCTCTTAATCTAACGTTACCGGCGAAACATAAATGGTGAGTGGTCTACAAGTGGATGCATCCGACTGAAGTGGAGCAAGGGAACCTGTGGCCTGCCCGTCACAAATACAATCTTTCTCAAGTGGCGTTTTTTTTCTTCTCACAACAATTTGAATAAAGAAATACTCAGAAATGCCATTTTGTACCTCATTTTATTTATATATGTACTTTTTCATCAGAAAAATACCACAAGAACATGTTAAAAACACGATTTTCATCAGAGTGGAAGATTATTCGAGCATCTGGGTGACTTACGTTGACGTACGACTGTCTCTCGACCACTTTTTAATCTGTGACAGTTTATTAATGAGGAAGATGCCTTTCCCTTGGGCCTTTCCACAGGGCTTCATGATCCAGGTGCTGGAGGGGTTCTTGCGAAACTCCTCCACAAATAGGTTGTAGTCCGCAGGGAGCATAAATGTCACAGGGACAAAATCTGTACAAAGACAAAACGTCAAACGTGATCAAGTTTGAAGTGTCAGTGAAGCATTTATGTATTCCCGCATGATCCCAATCTGTGTGCTTTAGTACCCAGATATATGTATTTTCCATTCTCATCCTTCTCTGCCAGAGGACTGCTTTCCTTCTCCAGCTCCTTGCGGTAGCGCTTAATGTTCTTGATCATCAGGTCTTTTCTAGTCAACTCATAGTGGTTAGGAAAGTGGTTAACCATCTGGTCATCTGACAAACGGTAACCAGTGTCTACGCTGAAAACGTTCCTGATGGTCTGGATGCTCATCCTACAAAAATAAGTCAGTGCAGGTAATGTGAGCCACTAATTATCTATGACAATAGGGAATCACTGAACTAGATTATCATCTGCTGCCACTTTGGGATGCTTTTCTCCAAAAGTAATATTGGAACTTTTGATACCTAGTAGATTTTTTTTAAAAAATACAACACTTTTAATTATTTCCACATATCTGAAAAATCTGAAAATCTGAAGTCGTGTTTCTGGAGAACCTACCAGTAAAAATTCCAGTCTTCGTTTTCTGTCACCTGAACCCATTCCCTTTTTTCAAAGTTGTTGATAAGCACTGACTTTTCGATATCTGTCACCCACTTCACCTTACCGGCCATGGTTCCTCCCTCTGGGTAGAGCACAAGTCAACAGATTAAAAAAAAAAAGAAAAAGCACAAGGTGTACTTCTTTCATTCCTCACTAAAAGCGTTTTGGATGCTTTCTGTGGTTACCTACCTGCAAATCGAGGTCAGGAAACATCCGGTCATTAGCCTCAGTTGGACGGGGCGGCCCTGTTAGCAGGATGCTGAGTCCTCCCCGGACTGCAGCACAGGCTAAACGGCCATCATCCAGTCAAAGGATGCAAACTCACCCGGCTGTTGTCTGCTGATCTCACGGCGGAACCATTTGTTAACATTTCATTTGGCCAACGCTAACGACTGTATGCGACTTCCATGCTAGCTATCTTAAAATATTGCTAACGAGTTGAGTTTGATCCATGAAAGTAATGACGGCAACGCCCACGGCGGTGGTTAAACTATCTAAAAATGAATTTTTGTGACGTTAATGCATACGGAAAAAAAAGAAAATAGAAAACGCTACATCTAAACTGATACTTTGAAAATTAAGTATTTTCGAAAACTACTTGAGATATTTTAGGGTCCTTCCGGAAGAATAACCTAGCAACGGAGGACGCAGTGATGTCAATGCAGGGTTGAAATACCACTGATGACCAGTAGAGGTCAGTATTGACCGGCGAATTGATTTTGTATTTTTGCAATAAAAATAAACATTTCTATCCTGAAGGTAAAACAAAACTGTCAAAAAATATCTACAGAAGAGTACCCACACTGTTTAACACTTTCTTTGGAATCAGAGAGAACAATTTTTATTAAGTAATTGTGCCATTTGTAACCATTTTTTTCCTGACTCAAAATTTTAAAAAAATACTGAGCCCCGGATACGACATAAATAAAATTAAGCACTCAGAATTACTGAAAACACATTTATATTTTGTGCACACAAACTTGTATCTTATGTTCATGGATTAGCATTTGTAGGCACAAATTACCATTTTATTTGCACAATTTTGTATTTTGTGCACCCAAATTAGCATTTTGTAGCCACCATTTAACATATTGTGCACACAAATTCTTTTTTTTTGGCACAAATTAGCTTTTTGTTTTCACAAATTAGTAATTTGTACGCACAAAATACTAATTTGTCCATTTTGTGCCCACCATTTAGCATTTTGTGCTTACAATTTAACACTTTGTTTGCACAATTTACTGTTAACAGGGGTAACAGTTTAACATTTTGTGTGCACAAATTTACATCTTGTGGGCTCGGTTTCAACTTAACAATCTATGTCAAAAATTTGATTTTTATAATTAAAGTGTAAAATTGTGTGTGCACAAATTAGCATTTTGTGGGCACAGTTTAGTATTTTGTGCGCACAAATTACAAGTTAGTATTTTGTTTGCACAAATTAGCATTATATTTTTAATTTGCTTGCACAAATTAGCATGTTATACACAAAAATTAGTACTACAAATTAGCATGTTGTTTTCACAAATTTGTATTCTCTGTGCACAAATAAGTAGTTTCAGAGCATTTTTGGCGATTTAGAGATCAATTTAGTAGTACAAATTAATTATACTAAAATACTTATTTGTGTGCGTAACATACTACCTTTTGCCCACAAAATAATCATTTGTATGCAAAAAAGTCATAATTTGTGCCCACAAAATGGTAATAAAAAACTAATTCGTGGACATCAATTACTAATTTGTTAGTAGAGTTAATTATTTTCTTCTATGATTGTCATGTCCGTGGCTTTGTACATAAACTCTGAAAATGTTAAAAAATATATGTATTTAGGTCACAAAACTTGGATGTTTACTTCGAAAATGTTTGGCACATCGTTCTGGTGTTTCTAGAGACAAGTTTCGGTCATGATAGATTAAGGCGTGGCCTAACCTTATTTGCGGCAGTTACCTGAGAACGACAGGATTAAAGGACGCTGCTGTGAGTACAAACAACCTTCGATTATTAATTCAAAATTATACAATTGTGTATTATTGCTAACCGTAATGAATTTTATCTATGTGTTACAGGGCGGCGTCCACTTTAATCTACAGATAAGGTACTTTTTATCATCAACATACACCTCTTTACTGACCAGGAAGAGAGGACTTAGTCGAGAAAAATCAGAAAATTACTTTGAAAATCAAACTAATGAGTTTGTTGAGAATTTGAAAATATGATAATAATGAATTGTTTAATTTTTCTTTATCTTTAAATCTCGATGTTTTCATCGAATCGACCGTTGCATGCTCTCTTTGGGAAGAATGACTTCATCTGTTTGTTTTGATAATATGCAAACTGTTTAAGACTGTAATAAACACTTGTGCTTTTAAACAAGTGTTGTTTTGGTTTTAACGTTACCTTGATAGGTGTTTTTTTATTTTTAATGAAAAAAACTCAAAATACATGCATTTATACAAAAATGTAAATTATATTCTAAAATGTGTTTGGTTTTGCCTATCAATTTTTAATAGACGTGATGTTTTACTTTTAAAACCCTGTTTTTGGTACTTTCATTGGTAAATTTATTAAAAAAAAAAAAAAAAAGCCGTTTGTTTCATTTGAGTTATGGAAATGTGGGATTTGCATTCAGGCACATCAGCACAGAGAGTCCTGGCTGATGTTAGAGCTTTTAAATTAACAAAGAATCTTTTAAATCACCCTTTCAGCAGTAAACTGGAATTACAT
The DNA here is from genome assembly GCA_036245035.1 of Adrianichthys oophorus. Taxonomy (NCBI): domain Eukaryota; kingdom Metazoa; phylum Chordata; class Actinopteri; order Beloniformes; family Adrianichthyidae; genus Adrianichthys; species Adrianichthys oophorus. Next base: position 7,285,087 of record BSAI01000030.1, read on the forward strand.
TTGTAAGTCGAATGTGCAAACTGATTGTATTCATTGAGGAAGTGAAAGATATTTAAAGTACACATTGGAAAGTACTTCAACAGGTGATGTCACCATGTTTCTCTCTAACCTGCAGCTCTTTTCTCCTAGTAACGAAAGCGCCACCCTTCCTGGTCACATGACCTAATGTTTACAGACTTTGTTTTTATGACCTTTGGGAGTCAAACAGAGATAATAGACAAATGTGTGCAGCCTTTATCTGCTCTGCATGATGTGTTGTGTGGTTAGTTTCACCATATTGATCGTTATGGTTCTGTCTTGTCTCAGAAAAACACAATGGTGGAACAAACAAGACGGCAAAATCATGTGGTGTCCCTCCAGGCTGGACCTGGAGAGGTCAATGCCGGCGCCCTGTTTGACGTGAACTTAAGGTAGAGTTCAGGCCCTTATTCCAGTGTCTGTTACCAGCAACAACACAGCACAGCTTTTCAGGTTGTGTCAGTGGCAAACACATAATGCGGGATTAGTTGTGACAATAATAAATGCAAAGGAAATTTTTGGTTCTGGGATCTTTCTTGTTTGCGACTTCAAAAAATAAAAAATTGATTTTGGTACCTACTCTAGGCTCAGCGTCCATGCAACACGAGTGGTTGGACGCCAGTTGGCTGCGATAGGCGACCAGATGATGGAGGATCTGGCCAGCAGAGAGCCAACCTGGCCACCAGTTCCTGTAAACCTGTTTAGACCTGCACAGGTGCTGACCAGGACCATTTATAGGTACAAACATGACTCCTTCCGTTCTTTTCTGTTCGTCTGCAGCTTCATATATTTGTTTTATTTTTTCTGTCTGTTCTGTTGTTCTGTTTTTTCTGTCACAGGGACATCCACCGTCAGTTATGGAGCTTTCAGGATCTGTTTGCTGCACTGAAGGTCTGGATTACAAGCTCTACGGCTGGGCCTCAAACCTTCAGAGCTGAGGTTCTGACAGCCATGGTAACTCATTTTCTCATCTTAATTTCGACTTATATTAACATTTTGTCATAACAAAACATGCATGTTCTTCTTATTACAAATTAATGCATTTTAATGTTGGTGCATGAGATACTCAGGGATTTTTTAAAAATCGAAAATCAGAAATCAAAACTTTTAACAAAGTTAAAATACATCTGTAAAATACATGAAACTAAGTAAAAATAAAATTTCAGCTTGAAGAATACAGCAATATTCTATTAAAAACACAAATTTTAGTAACTTTTTAAATCTATACCACAGTTTTAGAATAGTGTAAAAAAATGAGCTGTTAAAATCATTTTCATGGAAACTTTGCACAGGGCCAGAGGTGAGGTATAAATGTGAGGGCCAACCTGCATTCTTTGAACTCTTATCATGACGTATAATGCAACGTTTGCATTATATTTATGCTATTTTATTTTATTTTTTTGCAACGAGATACTTTTAATTCCTTTACACAGAACAGAAAAACATCTAAATACATTTTTACCGAAATTACCGTGAATTTCATATTTGACGACCAGAAAGAAAAAAAAAAAGAAAAAAGCTTTTTGTCAACATGAAATCTGGGATTATATTAAATATTCTGAGCTATTCACTAATAAAGGCTCAGTTTAAACTTTCAAATATAAATCACATGAACAGGAAAATAACAGAAATAGTTATTTTTTTAATAGATACAGTTGGTGTTGATCAGAGTTAAATCTGTTCTACTTTCAGGTAGTCATAGGTTTAGAACAGCTTATAATTGTAGAGTTTTTAGAAAGTGCTGGTGGCAGCACATCATGATTGTAGGACATGCCTGCTGTAGAAATATACAAACATGTAACTTGTAATCCTAAAATAAATCTATAGTAATACAGAAATATTGGATAATTACTAATAATTTAGTGATTATGTGGAGTTCTAATCCATTTAAAAAAAAATTCTCATCAAGTTTTGAGAGTACAAACTAAAAGCTTCATTTTATATAGTTTATAACAAATAAACAAAAATAATTTGAATTATTTTTATACCGCTGACTTAAAGGGATGCCACAATTTTTGGTTTAAAATCAACTGTTTGTTACGCTGGTAAACCAAATTGTGGGGAAAATGAATCCCTACTGAGTACGTTAAAACTGTCAACTACATATATTTAACACAGTTTTAATACATTACACCAGGCTCAGAATAAAGCAAGTGAAATGCTTTTTCAATATTATTTGCTTATTAGCAAATGAAAAAAAGTATTTTTCTAATTTTTTTGTAGTTAAAGACAAATCATAAATCAAATATAGAAACAAAACTTGAGATTTGAACCAAATCGTGGGGAAAGTGAATCATTACATCCCTATGATTTCTAAACACATGAAGTGGTGCTTCCCACATCTCTCATTTTAGCAATTGCTGCCTCAACGTAATCAAATCTTGCTGTTGACTCTTTCCGTTTCATTTCACAGGCGTCCGGTTTCAACGCGTTACCGTGCGCTGGCTGGACCAGAGGAGCACTTGTGTCTGTGGCACTGGTGGCTGCAGTGAGCACCTTTGGTGCGTTATGCATTGGATGGAAAGTTTGAAGGAGCCATAAGCAGGTCTTTATGTTTAAAAACAAAACAAAACAGAAAAAGGAGTGAATTTTTTTTGATAAATTCTTTCGTTTACTCTAACTTCTCTCTTTTTTTTTTTACTATATTAATGAGCATTGTTGAAATTGCAGAAAATCTCTTTTCAAATCATCTGGAAACCAAAAGAAAAAAAAAGTGTTAAATTTAAGAAACTGGGTTGGTTAAAAGGTGTTTTTAACTTTCACGAGGAGATTTGCCAGCGTAAAGACACGACAGTTCACAGATGTTTTGTTTGTAGAAAGGATGTTTTTGAGGACTGAACTGTTGCTGGTCTGCAGACTTCAGTTATTTCTTACTGATATAAGAGGTCAAATAAAAAGAAGGGAGCTGGACTTTCTAATAGATTTGAACATGCTTTTTCATGTGATGGAAATAAACTTCGAAAATGATTACAAATGGCTGTTTATTTCCTAAAAAAGGATTTATTTTGATCTTCAAAAGCAGCAGGTTTGATGGATCCACGTAGATCACATGCTGTGCGAGTCCATATCTCTGTGCGGTCACTCCTCGTATGCGGCGACATCCACGTGAACGTAGGTTTGGAACGCCTTCCTGTTGCATTTCTGAAGCGTGGCGCCGAGCTGCTTTCCGGGTCCCACCTCATAGGTGTGTGGGAAACTCTCCCCCTGCGTCCTCTCATAGATCTCGTGCAGAGTTTGCTCCCATTTGACAGATGACACCACCTGCTTCACCAGCTGCCGGCGGATGTGACTTTCGCTCATGTACCGTTTGCCGTCCACGTTAGAGTAGATGCTGATCTCGGGGCGTCGCACCTGAAGGGGAAGTTTGCGTGGAGGTAAACAAACAAAAACACTGTGGGCTAAGGATAAAATAAATAAGGAGGCACCAAAGACTGACCCTAAAATATTTGTATTTTAGCACAAATGTTAGAAACTTTATTATTCCTAAACATGATTCTGCGCTGTCTCATCCTCTGATCAATCCGCAAGACAAACTAAACAATCATGAACCAAATAAGGGAAAATTCAAAATGATTCAAAATCGTTTCATGGCCACTGATATTGTGAAGCTGCTCTGATCTTGGTTGGGAGACGGTCGTATATGAGGTTTTATTTGGTCATTTTTCAACCTAATGCACAGTAGCTGCTATTTTTTTTAAATTTTCTGAATTCTCGGGAGCTGAGCTTTAAGACCCATTCCAATGAAATTTTGTGTTTTTGGTGTTATTTTTTATGTTCTTGTAGCATATTACTCCTGATGGAGGACATATTAAGAAAAATAAGCTCAAAATGGCATTTCTGAGTATTTCTTTATACAAATCGTTGTAAATCAGGAGCAGACGTAAAAATGCAGTTGGAAAAAGCTCGAAAGTAAATGTGACGTAGAACATCTTCCTGCTCTGCCCCAATCTGATGCATCCATGTAAATGATCTATGTACGTCTTCCTTTTCCTCGTCTGGGCTGGCACCTTGATCAAAATTGTACGGCGGGATAGCTCCAATATTGTTCACCATTTTTCTTGCACCGGTAATGTTAGGTTGGGGGTGTAAAGGGTTGTAAGCCAGCTGGAGAAAGTGTAAACTATATCCTAGAAAATGACAGGCTTTTTTTTTTTTTTTATTTGAGCAAAGACGACATAATCATCACTAAAAGACCACTGGGAATGCTTTGAAAATAGATCAAAAGATGATTGGAGTGGGACTTTTAACTACTTCTTAGCTTTTAACTTTCACATTACAGATAATCAAAACTTGTGTACAGTGAATAAAGGAGCAAGCTAAATTTGGTGGATGTACTTCCTTAATTAGCTTCCCTTAATCTGCTTTAAATTAAATGAAGAGATTATTTTTGCTACATTTCAGGTCAAATTCAATCTGGATTTTTTAAATTAACCTAAAAATATGTTTTCCCCACAATTTCTAATAAATCCCCCTCTCTTTAAAAAAAAAAAAAAGATTAATTTTAAACAAAAGTTTTCTTTTCCAGTTGACATGTCTTTGAGTTGACTCATGTCATCTGGACTTCATATGGGCTTCATTTTTAAAAGGTTTCACTAGAAGCCAGTTGGATGAGCATGTAGAAAGACTTTTAAAGCAACCACTAGAAACATCACACTGAAACGTGTGATGTTTTCTAGGACATAGTTACTGCAGAGCGGCGAGAGTTCATTAGAAGTTCCCTTCTGAGTTGTGGGCAGTAATGTTGGCATTACTCCCTACCATTCCCTACCACTCAAGGTGCATTCACACCGAACGTGATTCTGCGCCGCATGTTTCAACGGTATGTTTCAATGGTATAGCGGTGCAAAGCGAATTAAGCGGCGGACCAGAGTGAAAAAAAAACATCTAAACTCCGGGGAGGTCGCCGTGTTGTGTCAACTGATCAGGGACTCAACTTTGGGCACATGATGCTTTCAATGACAGCGGGTAGAATACACATCCAATAAGGTGGATCGGATCTCCTGAACTTCCATTCATTTTCTTTACCCGCTGGATTTCTTTTGGGGCAGCAGGGTTTCCTGAACCCTTCCCAGCTACTGTTGGGCGACAGTCTCTCGCCGGGCCCATGGAGCTGGAGCGGTCACGCTCGCTATGCCAGCCACCGGGAGACAAATTGGCGACCAGACAGAGATCCCCTGTGAAATGGAAAGACAGCCTGCTCGGGCCTCCTGAACTTTAGGATATTTTTCTTATTTTAGTTGAGACAATTCTAAAATTTAAAAAAAGGTCCCCTAATTTTATTATTGGTTTTTATTTTTGCTCTGTCGAGTTAATGCGGGACAGCAAGCCTCAAAAATGGTCAGAGAGAGACGGAAACACCGCGGAAGTGGCCGTCATCCAGACACAGCGGGACTGAAGCTCACTGTAGCCAGATAACCTCTAAATCAGGGGTGCTCACACTATTTTTTGGCATGCGAGCTAATTAAAACTCATAAAATAATGTGAAGTTTTCATTTTTAAGTGCTCAAACACATGATTCCTGTTTAAAAACATTAAAAAAAAAATACATGTATGAACAAATCTTTTTGTGACAACCTGAGTGAGGTCAGCATTTTGTGGGCAGCTGTTTTTATTGAGTGACAAACACCTATTTTAGTCAGCTGCTCTCATGGCAAATGTAGTTAGTCCAATGCATAGTTTTTTTCGGAAGTGAAAGACCCCAGGTTTGAATCTCGCATCCAGCATTGGTAGTTTGTTTATCGTTTATCCTTTTTTTTTTCACTAAATTACTCAACACACTTTACTATAAATATTGATCAAAACATCAGGATAATTCTTTCGATTTTAAACGTTTTTAGAATGTCTTTTTAGTGGGGAACTCTGTTTGCAGATATTTAGATAGTTTACTATTTTTACTATTGTAAATAAGAGTTCTGTTTACAATATCTCCCACTAGCTTACATCCCCTCACAATCCCAACCTAACATGAGCGAAGCAACAAAAACGGTGGGCAATATTGGAGCTATCCTGCTGTACAGTTTTGAGCCAGATGCCAGCTCAGACGAGTAAAACAAAGACGTACATGGATCTATTTGTCTACAAGTGGATGCATCAGAACGGAGCAGAGCAAGGAGCTTGTGTCTCCAAGTCAAGTTATGGTAAATTGTGAATTTTGTGTAAAAAATTTCAGAAAAGAGACATAAAAACCAACATAAATAACTAAACTGTTACAGTACTTCAATGAAACTAGTTTATTTAAAGCAACACCTGTTTCTGCTAAATCAACATTCACCAGCAGCAAAATAAATTGGTCGTCATTCACTGACCTCCACTTCCTTGAGAGCGTTCCTCAGTGGTTCAGTAGCCGACGCCATCAGATCAGTGTGAAAAGCCCCGCTGACCGGGAGAAGTTTTGTTCTTGTAAAGTGTAGACTACGTGACTTCTGCTGAAGAAAGTCTAGTGCCTGAGAACACAATGAATTACTGATTTTTTTTAAAAAGACAGGAAAAAAAAAGGTTTTATTTAAACTTTACATCCATTATTACATACCCTCATATTCAAGTTGATCTGTAATTATGCCACAAAACACTCATATCTCGTCCATAAGTAAGAACTTATACGCTATTACTGTTCTAAGTTTTGCATGTTTTTATCTTTGGCTTTTCTAATTACACTTTTATGTCTTTTTCATCTTGTGTACATTTTCTTCTTTCTTTGACTGACTGGACTAGGAGTCTCCGAATAAATAATATCAAGCTATCCATTCATAAAGTCGTGATTTTTACCTGCTGATGTCCTGCAATGACCCTGCCATCTGGGAACAGATAGTTTGCAACTGAACAAACAGGCTCCTGGATCCCCAGACTTCTGCAGTGCTCTTTAGCCTGCAAACAGGCCTGTTTATACTGAGCCTGAGGTCGACCAATGACTGACAGCATCCCGCTCGAAACCAGCTCAGAGGCTCTCTGCATGGCTTCAGCACGCACCTTTACCACATAAAGAGCTGGAAAAGGCAACAGAAATCTGAAGTGACACTTTCCTTTCTGTCAGCTGACAAAAAAGTCAGGGTTACCTTCTGCAAAGTCCATGGCTCCGGAAAAGACGAGAGCTGTAAACTCTCCAACGCTAAAACCTGCAGCAACGGCACAAGTTTCAACCGCCTGAGGATAGAAAATAAAAGGGAACTCATCAGCCATGAATTCTGCAAAGCTAAATAAATACCAACCATTTCAGTTTTTTCTTTTGAAATGTCACAACTTGAACTTATAATAAACGGAATTCATTTTATTATAAACTGACGCCTTGATTATATTTTAAAACTGATAAATGCTTATAATATCTAAAAGTGTTGCACTTTTTTTTTTACCACTTTGAGGGTTCAATATCAACAGAAAAAATACATCGTTTTGAAAGAAATTTTAACTATTTTAAAATCTTAAAGTTCCACTCATCTTTTGGTCTTCTTTAAAATAATTTCCAGTGGTCTTTCGGTTTTATAAAAAAAACAAAAAACTGTCATTTTCTTGGACATAGTTTCTGCAGAGCAACATTAGAAGTTTGCCTCTGAACTGTGGGTGGGACTGTTGGCATGGAGTAACCCTTTCTCCTTCACCATCATCCATCCATTCACACGCTCTGCCTTGCCCCTAGGCCCGGCCCTGGGCTGAATGGCGCCCTTGGCGAAAAAGGGTTTTTGTGCCAGGCAGAAGTCACCTATGCCCAGGGCCTGCGCTGCTAGCCCCTCACAATCCCAACCTAAAATTGAAGGTTGGGGTTTTTACATAAAGGTTAAATAAGATTTTGTGGCTCCTGCAGGGTTGTTGTCAGTGAGAAATTGACCAAAATGGCTCTTAGAGTGTTAAGGGTTGCAGAACCCTGCTATAGATCCTTCAGTTCATTTCAAATGAAAGTTCAAGAGTGCAGATTATTTGGTGTCATTTCCAAATACATCGGGTGTGATGGGGATTTAACCTTTGGGTTTTCATAGTGCAGCCGCTCCACCGCTGCCAAAGAGGCGACAAACACCGCCGGCTGGCAGTGAACCGTCTTCTGCAGCTCCATCTCGGGCCCGTTCAGACACAGAGACAGGAGGTCGTAGCCAAGGATTCTCTGGGCAACGGAGAACATGTCTCTGACGTTGGGATACTTCAAAAGTCCTCCTACCATGCCCACAAACTGGCTGCCCTGGCCGGGGAACAGGAGCACCGAGCAACTGCGGGGGTCCTTTCTAAGCCTCCGCTGCTGGGTCACGGGAGTCTGGCTGTCCGGCGAGGGCTCAGCGTGACTCGGCTGGTCGGTTCTCAGTCTGCGGCTCAGATGAAGCAAAGATCTGACCTTCCCTCTGTGCGCTGCTTTCATTCTGGGTAATTGTGATACTAAAATAAGCGTGTGCTTTTATAGTTTTCGCTTCTAAAATCAACCCAAACCAAGACTTGTAATGGCAGAGTGTTGGTAGTAAATTAACAAAGTTTATCCTTGTAAAAAACTCTCCAAGTGCCGGCGTGACGGCTCGCAGAGAGCCTCCATGTTGCTTTCGGTTGCTCTGTTTATTTTAGTTCTTCTTCCGGTTTACGCTCTGCTCCATCCTCCTGGAGCGCCACCTCTGGCGAGGTGGTCTCACGACTCGTTTTATAGACTATAAAAAAACTTTATTTAAACACAAGTCAATACATTAAAAAGTAACTTACCTTGAACTTTACTAAACTGGGGGGAAACAAATCAATGGGATAGCTAGATGTTTATCTAGAAATAGATACAAAAATGATTAATAAAAAAAAAAAAAGTTTTTTTTATAACTAAGTTTATTTACACATTAGAAGCGACGGTCTTCCATTTCACGTCAGGCATTATTTCATGAGAATGAGTTGCTGGGCCGGCAGGCCACAACTCCAGTGGCAGAGCAAAGCAATATATATTGTGATCACGATCTATATCTGATCATCCCAATAAGTTCAATAAAGCATCACTTCAGAGAGAAAATTCACCTTTTACCCTTTGTTTTTGTCCAGAATATCAAGCAAAAAGTTTGTTTTAAAGAAGTCTGCGCAGTGATATCGAACATTTGGGCTATGTGACTACTTTTCAAAGTGCGGATCAACACCCAGCAGCCAATCAGATTTGAGTATTCAGCGGGACCATTTAAAGGGGCTTATTCCTCACTATAAACAACCGCAAGTGGTATTTTGATCCATTCATGCATTTCTGAGTAATCCTCTAATAACCTGTGCTCTCTGCAGCAGTCCCTCCCCTACCCGAGAAAACGAGCGGGTTCTCACGAGCTTACATCACAGATTGAGGACAGCCCCTTTCAGGAAGAGTCTGCACTGCCAGCACCACCCCCAGGCCAACACACACACTTTCTCTGCAGAGCTAGCAGTGATTCATTTCATTTTATATGCCCAATATGCACACACATCTTTGCAAAAAGTTTGGATGTTGTTTGTTTGCATGGCCATACACGCTAAGGCCGACTCCAGGATGATGTTGTGAAATGGGAAATGAAAAGTCTTTACAGTTCTGTTGATCTTACTGTTCATGTGCTTTGTTCACCCACATTACATTTCTGGGATATTTGAGTTAACACTTTCCAAATGAAAACATTTTAGACAATAAAAATGAAGGAAAAATGTTCTCTCTGACCTTTTTTTGTGTGTGTTCAATAGCTACATATTGTTGTATAAAATGTACCTAGTAAAACATTGTGATTAATCGTGATTAATCACAATCCAAAAGTGTGATTAATCTCATACTTTTTTTTAATCAACTGACAGCATCAGTTTTAATTAAATTCTTAACTATTTTAGTCACCATATTACCATATTTCTAAATCATCTATTTCCATGGAAAGAAAGTCCCTGGGCTGTCATGTTTATGAGGAGGACATTGAATGGTTGTTTGTCTCCATGATGGACACTACCATTCACACATGATGAAGTGTGCAAGCAAGTCTGATGAGAAAAAAAACCCCAGAAGTTTTGTGGTTTAAGATGAAATTTTCTTCCCTTGACATGGGCTAAATGTAAAAATAAATTTATCCCTTTATCTGTTGCCGTGGCGATCACAGTTGCCCATTGAGCTTTCCCCGGGATTCCTCTGATGCATCTGACAGGTGGGCGGCCCCCATTTGCTGCTCCAGTCTCTCACATTCTTCCTGTCCTATCTGGCTGTTCGGATCATTTCTTATCTTATATTTGGAAATGAACTCGTTGCTTGCCAGAGCTCCCTCTGTCCGGGGGCAAAAGTATTTGGATGTAAGCCTGCTGTCCAAACGCTCTGAAATACAAAAACACATTTTCTTTTAGTGATGGCATTCTTTATAAAAGTGAAAATAACTCATGTGAGGGATGCCACTGTTTCAAGTCTAAAAAATGTTATTTTAAAACAATTATTAAAAAACACACAGAAGCAACTCTTTCAAAATGTGATTATGTTAATAAAAAGAGCAGACTTTTCAAGCAAAACTAATAAAAAAAATACGTCTTAAAATTCTGTTTGTTTTCTACTGGTTTTAATTTTGCAGTAATAACTTATTTGGAAACCAACAACATTTTTTTACAAGCTGTTTTCAATCTTTCAGAGGCCACACTCATTCATCTTTTAATTATGTTCATTATTTTTTTTTTTCACTAAAATGAATTACTATTATTATTAATATTTAATTTTTTTCTACTATTTTACAGTATTTTAATGAGCTTTATTTTATTAATCTGAATTGAATTTTTTGTGAATTGAGGGAAATCAACTTTTTGATGATTTAAAGTCTCACTTCAATGAAAATTGTATTTTTAACATGATCTTGTGGCATATTTCTAATGATATATATATATATAATATATTTGACATATATTAAGAAACTGAGCATTTATTAATTAAGATTATTGTGAATCAGTAGCAGAAAAAAAACATGGAAACAGCTTATTTGTGACGTAAAAAACATGCTGGGTGAGCCACAAGCTCCCTGCTCTAAGCTCTTAGCAACAGGGAGGGGAAGGGGATTGCTCTATGCACAGGGCTGAATTTCTGATGAACTACTGGCGCTCTGCAGAAATTATGTCCAAGAAAACGACACAAGTTTTTACACTTTGATTAAAAACGGCATAATCATAATTAAAAGATCACTGGGAGTTATTTAAAAATAGATTTTAAAAAACAAGTTAGACAAAAACATATATCCACCCTCATAAAATTGAAATTTTTCAAAAGAAGCTTTAATTTGAAAAGGCATTTTTTTCATGGTCCCTTCATTTTAAGGGACAAAAAATGTACCTCCTGGAGCAATGGGTTTCATGAGGCGATTCAGCTGGACGTTCCAGTGCCGTACATGCTGAGTGGCATTCCTCAGCCTCTCCTGCATTTCCTGGAAGTCAAATGAATCTGCATCACTTTATGAGAAAAGGTTTAAATCACACTAGATGCTTATTTTCTCGCTACCTCTAGGTGCTGGTGGCTCCTCTGGCGTGATGCTTGAAGATCCTGAAGCTCCCGGGAAGCCGAGTAGAGGGCTGAGGGGCTGTCCTCGTCTGGGCTGCCATCTGAGGCCTCCAGTCCAGGACTGAGTCTCTGCAATCCCCTCTGCTTATCCTGGAGGAGCTTAAACTGCTGCTTTTTCTCCTCTTCAGCCTGCAGCAACCTGGAGAAGGGACAGAAGGATTTTTAGTCAACCTAAAAACAAGCTGCAAAGGAAATAATCACAAAAGTCATTGTTACATCTCCAGTTCCAGTCTGGCTCTTTCCTCCTCCAGCCGAGCCTGGATCTCCATGTTCAGAGCAGCTTCTAGTTTCTGCTGAGTCATCTCCAGCTCCTGGATCCTTCTTTTCTGCTGCTCAGCCTTCCTCTCCTTCTCCTGCATCTCTGCCTGCATGCTGTCTCTCAGCTTCACACACACAGCAACAGGAGGAGAATAAACCCACTTTTTCCTGGATCACCGTTTCCCCTGAAGTCACAGCTGCTTCTTGGAACAGTTAAAGGTTAAAGCCTGACTTTTATAATGCCAGTTTTTTCCCTGCTGCTCCCAGAGGTTGGAGTAAATGAGATGGGGACTAAAATCTTGAAATGTAGATACATTTTGTTTTTCTTACCATCTCAGCCTCTTTCAGCTGTCTCTCCAAGTCCATCTGCACCTCCTTTTGTTTCCTCCTCTCCCTCTCCTCAGCTTCCCTTCGTCGATTTTCCAGTTCTCGCGCATGCTAGAAAATATCTCTTGCTTCAGCAATCCATAAGTACACAAACACCAGACTTAAGAGTTCAACACTTTTACACCCTTGTACCTGAATGATGTTTTCAATCTCCAGGTCTTGTCTTTCTTTCTCTATCCTCTCCATTTCCTGGACACTTAGCTCATCTGACTGACTGCTGCGGCTGCTGCAGCTGCTGCGGGAACTCCGGCTGCGCTCTTGGTGTTTGTGCTCTCGCAACACGCGCCTCTTCAGCTTGAGTTCATGGTGTAGGGAGGACTTTCCCTCACTTTGAAGACGGAGAGCTGTTTGAATAGCTAAAAAACACAAATTGTTAAAGGACTGAAACTCTCTTATTTCTATCATGACAAGCATTTCTAAATAAAATCCTTGCTTATAACTATAGTTTACAGCTGTTTTCCTTTCTATCCATCCATCTTGTAAATGAGATGAAGCAGATGCTGTTGGGCGAAAGCGGGGTACACCCTCAACAGTTCACCATTCTGTTGCAGAGCCACATTTTGTTTGAGCTGTATTTTGGGTGTGTTCAGACTGGAAATGTCCATTGATCCGGACCGCTTCATTTGGTTCTGAACCTTGCGTTTGGTCTGTATTCAGACTGCAGTCTACCTGACATTTGTGTTTTGAACCAAAGCTTGTAAACAAAACCCTGTGACTAAAGATTTCTTCAGTCATTGGTCAGGAACTATGAGGGCGTTACAGAGCAACGAGAGAAAGAATAATGGACGTCCAACAGTTTGCAATCCTTGTAGGGATATTTGTCCTATTCAAACTTTATATTTTGTTAACCAGTTTTAGACGTCTGTATCAATGTCATGTACAACACTTTTTACTTTGGTATGGTGCAGGCATGCTGCAAGGTGGTTACTGAAGAGGTGTCGGCAAAGAAGAAGACGCTGTTAAGTATTAATGACATCTAGATTGTCTGAAAAACAGTGTGAGAAGCAATGTGTATAACGTTAGAAGTTGTTTTAATGTGCCTGCATTCATCCAACCACTTTTCAGGGAGTTCCTGTGTCTCATCATCATGGTTGCTTCCATCCTACTCTGTTTACATCCTGTGATGCCCGGCTACGGTGGCTGTTTGGTTCTGTTTTTCCGCTCTAAGTACAGATCCCATGGACAGAGGAAACTCAGAGCAAACTAGAGTTCAGTCCTATAAGAAACAAACCGAGACCACTTCAAAAGATGGGTCAGAGAGCGATTCCTGGTCCTGTATGAGGTATTATAGCTGTCAAAAAGGAAACATGTTCATAAAGAAAAAGTTGTATTCATAAAGACAAAATTGTGCACAAATTAATACCTTGTACTCATCTTTGCAGAAAAATATGAATACATAATTTATCATCTATTTTTCTGTTTGACATGTCTGTTTTGACGATTTGTCTTTGTTTTAAAAACGACTTTTCTTTGTCTTGAATCCGAATTTCTCCTGTTAACAAACTGTCCCAACAGAGCTATGGTATCTATAATTTTCCTGCCAGTGGATCAATAACATTCTAAAAAGTTTAATTCTGTTTTAATTTAATAAATGAGTCCAAATGCACACTCTCACTCTGTTGAATCGATGTTCCGGGACTCGATGTTTATGCCTGTGACGTATTTTTTGACAGTTTTGTTAACAGGAGAAATGTGTATTCAAGACAAAGCAAAGTTGTATTCAAAACAGATATGTTAAAAGTAAAACTAAATGATGTATTCATATTTTTTCTGCAAAGTTGTGTACAAAGTATTGATTTATGCACAACTTTGTCTTTATGAATATGTTTTTTATTGACAGTTTCCTTAACCTATAGTCCCGGACCAGGGTCCACTTGGATGTATTCCGACTGAAAATTTGTTCCAGATAATCGGGGGAAAATAACTCTGTTGCACCTTAAGCCAACTAAATGTGTACAGTCTGAATACATACCTAAGAAGTGCCTCTTTTTCTGCACTCATGTCACTTTAGTTGAGTGTGCTGGTCCATCCCTTCTTGCACTGTTTAGTCATGCTGATTTTTTAAATTCTGTTATGTTTGTGGACTTTTCCCATCTAGAGTGGTGCTTTTTGTTATTATAGAATTCTACTTCTTCATTCTGTCTTGCCCTTTTTGTTCTGCATCTGGGTCATCGAAACATACCGTGACACGGACCTTGTGGAATGCCTGTGTGTCGTTCATTAATTTCTGATAATGGACACCTCATTTCACATTGAGCGCAGGAACAGCCCAGAGAGCTAACTAAAATGAACATTCAATCGTTTCTGCTCCAACAGCCACACACCTTGAATCCACTCCACCTTCTGCCTTTGGTCAGATGCACTCATTTCATAGGATTTGCTGTGGGTTTTCACACAGAACAGACAGCGTTTCCCTTCCCTGTCTGGAATAGGCTGAAATGAAAAATGGCGCAATCACTCAGATGCTGTGCACAACCAACAATCCTGTCACAGTCTTTAACAACCTCAACAACACAACTTTTATCCAGCTGGCTTTCCCCTTTCTTGTCTTTGAGGTCCTCGCTGACGTAGTAAGCCATGGAGGAGGGCTTCAGCACAAACCAGCGCTCGGTCCAGTTCCTCCGCATGTGCCCCTTTTTCCACATGTAGCCCTGCAAAACCGGGACCAAAGAGTGACTCCAATGAAGACAAACGTGTTGAGATTTCTGGAGGACTTACTCTCTTGAGTACGTTATGATACATCTCCAGAAACACCTCATTCAAAGCCAGGCTGAAAGCCTCACTGTTGGTGACCCTCAGCAAATGGCCCGTATTCATGTGGACCAGGAAGCTCCACACAGACATGCCCTCCTCCTGAACTGTGGGATCCAGAGATATCAGGTCTTCCAAGAGCTTTCCATCCCACTCATGGCTCGCTGCTGTGGAGATTTTCTTCAGGAGATACTCCACCTTTAAGACATTCAAAAAGTTAAGTTTTCCTGGATATTTTTGTTGTATGGATCAGTAACTACAGTATGAACTACATGGACTTACAGGAAACCAAGAGCATTTTGGAGGAAGTGCAGGAAGGAAGAGCCTCATTAACTTACTTGTGCCTGTTTTTTTCTGCTTTGACACAAGCTGCTATTTTTTTTTTAAATACAGGATAAGATTAAATCTAAACCCGCTTCCTGCGTGATTCTTTTATCTAAGCATTCTTTCCCTTACTTGCTGAACAATATGTAACATTTGATTTTATCTAAGTGTTGAGGAATTTGCCTTCATGTTGGTAAAAATTGTTTTAAGGAAAACTTTAAAGATCCACTCCAATGAAAATTGTGTTTTAACATGTTCTTGATGCACTTTTCTGAAGATGGAGGACATGTATCAAGAAAATTAAGCACAAAATTGAATTTCTGAGTATTTCTTTGTTTAAACCATTGTGAACAAGAAGCTGACAAAACAAATGCAATCTGTAAAAGAGTGTATAATAGACTGAGTGGGCCACAAGCTCCCTCACTACAAGCTACAAAAACAGCAGCTTGTGTCAAGCTGGCATCTGGCTCAAAACGGTACAGTTGGATAGTTCCAGTTTTGCTCGCCATTTTTGTTGCACTAGTAATGTTATGTTGGGGGTGTGAGGGGTTGTAAGCAAACGGGAGAGCATGTAGACAAAGAGCTCTCGGTTATGGGTGACAGGAAGGGGGGTGGGGTTGCTCTATGCCAACGGTCCCGTCCACAACTCAAGCTATGTGCACACCGCCCTCGGCAACTCACATTAAAGTGGCCACTTTCAATTTAAAGTCTATGTAAACGCGGTTTCCGGGTTTAAAACTCTTGCGTTCACGCGTAGCAACGCAAAAGTTTACAACTGCTTGTGGGCTTAACATTCAAAACATGTGGCCATTGAACACACATTCTAAGTTAAACCAGGTTAAACTTGGATGGCTTACACGGAAGTGCCAACCGTTTGGAAATTAATCATGAAGGAGAAATAAAGAAATTACGGTTTGTGTTTGGCCAGAATTCTATGACACCAAGTCCTTCATATATTGGAATAGAGCTGTGAAAGACAAACCTGGAATAAGATTTGCAAAATTTGCACCACTTTGACATTTCACACCAAGCCTCTTCCAACTGTCGGTGGAGGACATGCACTGGTAAACAGGAGAAAAAGGAGAAGGAGTCCCTCCCTGCTTGCCTAGTGTGAACACCATGGTGTAAAACTGTGTTAAAGAACTTGTGTTTAGCATGTTTTTGATTGTGCTTCACATGGCCGGTGTGTCCGTAGCTTAAGAGGTGAAACTTCCTGGTTGGCCTGTTAGTGGAACCCTACATAAGTCCACTTATGTCTATCTCATGAAATTCCCATCAATGCTGGTTACCTCTTCCACAATCATCACTAGTGGATAGTGGTCCTCAGAAAGAAGGTTAAACAAGCAGAAGAGTTTGAAGCAGTTTCTCTCCGTCAGCAGCCCGTTCTGCAGGACCCCGGTAAAGTTCTTCTTCATCGTCATCATCCAGCAGAGGTCATCAAACTTCTCTTTGTCAAACGTCCCCTCTTTTACCTGCAGAAGCATCAAAATGGGACAAAACTTAAACAACAATAGGAGGCCAGAATACACAGGAAAAAATACAGTTTTGCTTTAATATTTTTAATCAAATGAATAAAAAATGGGAAAACTAAACATTTGGCTTCGACCCAACTTTATATTGATTGTATAATACTAGAAAGCACAGATTGAGTCAATGGACTTTAGTTTTTAAAGTGACAGAATAAGAGTTATATATATTATATTAAAAACTTTAAAGATATTAATGTTTACGGAAAGAAAAACACATCTGAAGATATGATCTAGATCAGGGATGGAAAACTCCAGGCCTCGAGGGCCGCATTCCTGCATGTTTTCTAACATACCATGATCTGGCATGTTTTAAGTGGTGGAAAACACCTGAACCAGGTAATCAGTCACGAATAGGGATTGGATATCTGCAAATCATACAGACACTGCGGCCCTCAAGGCCTGGAGTTGCCTATCCTTGGTCTAGAGGAAGACAGAACAATTCCCTGACTGAGCATCAAAAAGAAAAACTCATTAAATTAGATTTTTTTGAATATTTTATGGTTTTTTTTGTATTTTAATGAAGCGATCCTAATCTTTGCTTGTTTTATGGTTTTATTTTATTTCTTTATGTGTGCTAGTGTTATAGAATAAGCAGCTTGCCACTACTGAAGTTTCTTCAAGATGAATAAAGATTGTACTCTATTAATATACACTGCTTATTCAGAAGTGACAAATTCTTGAATTACATTGGAAGAATAGTTAGCTCAGTGGTAATTTTGTTTTTTTCATGTAATTTTCTTTCAAAATCACAAATTTTATTCAAACAAAATCTCAGTGTTACAAATGGCGTGTTAGGGCCCCCATAAAAAAGAAATGTATGAGAATATAATCATAAAATTATAAGAAAAATTGACAATTGTACTAGAATGGAATTGTAATTTTTTTAAGTCAAAATTGTACAATAACAGCTTCAAAAAGTAGCAATTTTACAAAGAAAAAGTCATGTTGTTTTGAAAATAAAATGTTAGATTTAGTTTTTAAAATGTGTCAAAGACAAATAAACAGTCGTACCTGTTTAATTACTATATGTTGCAGATAAATCGCATAGACATTGCACTGCTCCAAAATCGGCTGAATCTGTGTCACAGGTGAGGACCAAAAAAGCAGGGGACCAGGCGTGTGACAGAAACTTAAAACATTTCATAAATAAACTGAAACATGACAAAAACACACAGAGAAACAAAGGAGTGACTGAACAAAGCAGAGCAGATGACCTGACCAGGAATAGCTGAAAACCAGACTCTTATATAGGCTGAGGGTAATTAACTAAAATGAAGACAGTTGTGGATCATGAACCTAAAACTGATGTGACTGAGGGACAATTCAAAAACAGAACATGACCAAAACCCAAACACAGACTCCTCACAATCTGCTTTAGTCTTTCTTTTTAAATACAACTTTATTTAAAAAAAAAAAGCATGACTTTTGCTTTTTGTGCCTTTTTCAATAATACATTTACAATTTTTACCTGTGAAATGTTGACTTTTTTCCAAATAATTGAACAACTAATTTTTTTTTAAATGTTAACTTTTTTCTTATAATTTTTATCATTTATTTTTCTTGTATGGTGACCCTAATACTCCGTAGTACAGTATTGTTCAAAAATACAGACAATAAGGTATAATTTAAGATAATTCCATCACTGAGCTGAAAAGAACCCTCAAAAATACCAAAAAAGGGAAGCAGCAAAACTTTAATTTCTTTGACAAAAATGACAGAATATACAATTTAGTTACTAAAGACATCATATAATAATCCAAAAAAGGCAAAACATTGTTGTGACAATTTTTGCACTTCTTAAAATGTTTCAGCAGGTTCCAACTGATTTTAGAAGTCTAAATAGTGGATAACAGCTTTTTCTGTCTCTGAGGCGCCTACAGTTTTCCTGTCTGCCCAGGCTAACAGAAATCCTAGAAAATCAAGTAGTATGGCGATAAGTTTGAAGCTCATGTTAGTCCCAGGTTCCATTTTTCTTTGGAGTTATTTGCTCCATTTTAAATGATTTAATCCCATCTGCAGGTTTCACAGACTTCTTTTGGCAGTTCAAGTTAAACAATCCAACTCAGTTGAATTCAGTCTAACTTATGAATGAACCAAGGTTCAACGCAGAAAAAGTCAATTCAGATAATTGAAGATTGGTGTTATCCAGTTTGGTTCAAATCAATTCAAAAAGTCTAAACGGGATTCCTGACTATCAGCAATGAAAATGTTATTTTAGAGGACATTTCCCAATCCTGAATATCTCCCGACACTTTGGTAATAGAAGATTTTTGACGCCTTCAGATGAAGCCAAGTGTGAAGGGCTGAGGCTCTGGGAATAATAGTTTTTGATGAATAATAAAAGTAAATAAAAAAAAGTTTTTTTGTGTTTTTTTTTGTCTAACCCTTATTCTAAGCATACATTTGAATTATTCTGAAAACAAAAAAAAAAGATGTCCAACTGGACATCAAAATACATGTCTTTTTACAATAAAATCAAATGGAGAGGATTTTATTAAAGGATAGCTCAGAGCTGCATGTTAACAGTTACACAAAACAGAATTTTCCAAAGAAGTTAGTGCCCCAGAAATAAATAATATCTCTTGACATAAGTAATGCTTGTAAAATAATAAATACTTTTGCTTAAAATAGAGCTTTTGGTAACACTTTAGATGAGGTGCTTCAAAACACTCAATATAATGGAGACAAAGATAGTTAATACATTTGTTAAACTTGTAAGCAGTTTATTAATATGGACTTTGTAGACAATGATCTAACTTTAGATGTTAATGAATCTTTTTTAGTATGTTAATAAACCTTATTTGGCTTATTGTGCTGATAAATGTCTTACTGACACACTTTAAACGTAATAGCGTTTGTTAATGTGTTAATAAAGCTTGTTAAGGAATCGTATTATAAAGTGTTACCGAGCTTTTCAATTTAAAACCACAACAGAATTTACAAATTGAAGAGTTTCAAGCAAAAATACATTAAAGATCCACTCTAATCCTCTTTGGATCTATTTTAAAAGCGTTCCCAGTGGTCTTTTAATTAGAATTATGCTGTTATTAGCAACAATACCTTATCCAGTATGTATTTGTTGAGGTAGGGCATGTAGCCATGATTTGACACTGGGCCATCGTCATCATCCTGGAAATGTTCCTCCAGAGCAACCGGATCATGCGGGATGTTCAGGACAGTGTACAAGTTGTGAGAAAGCACCTGAGGAGGAGAAGAAAAGCAGGACTGTGGCTTTAAATGTGTAATGGTCAACACCTGCAGTCTCAGGTCGGTTTCTGCACACTCCCTTGTTTAATCATTACCCCCATACACACATGCAGCTCGTGCTCAGTGAGCATGTCAGGACAGCTGTCGACTATTTTCTTGGATTCCTCCAGGAAGTGGAGGCATGTAAGGGCTGGATGGAAAAGTAAGCAGTGAGAAGTAACTTTACTCTTTTTAAGGCTGTTATGAAACTTGACAAATAGGAATATTGATTTCTAGGCAGCTGAACTTTGACCTTTTGTCAGAAAATTGTCACAAGGCTCTCCTTGGACTGAACACAAGGTGTGTGCCTTCAAACATAGTGTTTACTATTAAAAAGGTTTCTTCACATACCACAGCAGAGCTCTCAGATCATGCAGACATCAAGGCTCCTTCTTACTTACACTAAAGAATTTGAACAGAAAAACAAGCTGATCTCAGTTTCCTGCCCGACAAAATGTCTCACAAACTCACCTTTAGCTGCGACTTTGACACTTTCCCACACTTTTCTGCGTCCAGCGACGTGAAAGCGTACCAGATGGACTTCAGGAGTTCGGATTTTAGGTCCATTTTTGGAGACCGCTTTGTGCGTGAAAGCGCAGCTACATTGTTATCCGAGCGGCACGCAGCGGCTTTTACGCATCAGAGAACGGGAGAGTTGCAAAAAACTCGACGAGGGGCAGAGTACAAAGCGCTGAGCAAACGGAAGAATCAAAGGCAGTCAGATGTGGGACAGACTTAAAGAGGCGGAGGGTTGAGAGAAAGCCCGATGGGAGTTCCGCTTGGACCCACACAAACGTTCTCCTAACGGTACCGAATGCGCAAAATCCATTTCATACAAAGATCCACCCTTTTATTTCGATTAAAGTGACTGAAAACACACTTATTGAGTGTAAGCTGATTAAAACAACTTTAGTTTTATTCACCTACTTTTCATATATATATATATTCAAGCCTTCTCTTTAAAGAAAAAAAAAATATTGTTTCCCAAATTCAGCCGTGACTTTAATCCCCTCCGACTGAAAGTTGTCCTGAAGCCATTCATCTTTAAAATTTTGTCACTTTTAATGTGAAACTCAGCTTGATTAATGTAGAGTTCAGATGTCCATCAGGCCCTCTAATTTGCGCGATGAATCAAAATGACAAAACCCCAGAAAAAGTGGGTCAAAGACATGCATAGTGGTGTCAGACTGTAAGCCTTGCTGGAACATAATGTAGGTTAATCAATTATTTAATTTGGAACATAAAAATGTTTAGAGGCCACAGCCCTAAAGTATGTGCGTCACAGCACATAGGTGGCAGTGTCACGATGGGAAAAAGCTAAAAAATCTTTGGATTTTGGAATTGCTTTCTTTTTATTCTGTTAGCTATGTCTTTTTCTACTCAGATGAGGTCTATAAAAGGCACTTGGGTACAAAAAAAAAAGCACAAATGAGATATCAATGAGTTGGATGCAATATCTGACCAAAGGTTCTCAAAAGGGAATAGGTGCTTGTGAAGTCATACTTGACTGACTGATTTACAGAGCATGACTTTAATCATAAAATTAAGATGCTTCTAAAGCTCTTCAAAACACACATTTGTGGTCAAAACCAGATTTTCTTTTCAAAATAAAGGATGTATTTCAAGAAAAAAAACAAAGAAATTTGCTTCACCAGATGTTTATTAGACATTTCTGATATGCTGTTGTACACATGTACTGCATTAACGCTGCATTACAAGGAAGCCGCTTCCATTCATACATATGTTCAGCAGACCTTGATGTTCCCACAGTGTCTGATCAATATCCTGTAATGAAGCAAAGATTTTTCATTCATAGTTGACATACATAGTTTATGGTCTCAATCATGCTGTTGATAACATTAGGAACAGACAATATGTGTAATATATGTTTATATATATAATCACGACAGACACACATAACCTGAAAATGCTAGAAATGAAGAAGGTGTTGATAAATTTGAAGATTTGCTTCGTTTTTAGTACATTTAAATGGAAAATAAATATACAAGGCAACAATTCATATGTCTGAGATAAATTCTGTAGCAAAATGTATCATGCAGACTTTCTCCAGCACAGACGAAATGCTCAAATTGGTCCAAAAGTGAGCATTAAAAAAATTAAAAACCATTAGTTGTCACAGTTTTTCATGCAAGCAGCTTTTCTCAATTGTGCACTACAGATAGATGACATAGATTTATGCTAAAGCATCTAAAACTACAATGACATCTGGAAATGAGTAGTTTTGCTTTGTTTTACAAAACTGCATACAATTCCAAACTGATATTGACTGAGCTTCCATGGAGAAAAGTTTCTGAGACCCTTTTTTTAAATAGGAAAACCACACGATGTGAATAATAACCAGACTAAATAACTGAATGGAAAACTGCTGGTGGACATCTCTGTGCAGTCTGCTGCACACAAAAACCATTGTCTGTGTTTTTTATGCACTACATGTAGAGAATTATCTGAAAGAATGTAATTATTTACATTTTCCTTTTAGAAGTTTTCAATAAAACAACAGAATGTTGTACATACCAAGTTTTTAAGATGCACACATGCAAAGAAACAAACACACCTTTTGTCTATTGTAAATTTTAACAGATTTATGAGGATTGATCATGAAAAAGACACATTTCTAAGTGCGATACAGCTGCAGAGAGAAATGCTTAACCTAAGTAGCTGGTTTAAGTTGAATTAATTTTGAGTTTCTGCAGTTGTCTGTGTTTGGATTTAACCCCTTGATGGTGCAAATATGCACCAAACTACTTCTGCTCCAAAATTACCTTAATTATCTTCTACTTGAAAGCAAGAACACAAATGGCATGTGTTTTTTTCTAGCTGGAAATAAATTCAGGCGTTGAGGGATTGCACATATTTTTACAGGTCACAAATGTTTGTTTTGCTTCAGTTTGGCTCAAAAAGTGGTTGTTTAAGCTCAAGCTTTGACACCTGAGCATGATTAGAGCTTTTCTTTATGTGACACGTCAATCACAGTAAATCTAAATGAGTCTGATTGATTTGGCCAAATATACCGGAGCTGTTTTTCTCAGTTACTGCAATAAATGTAACAACTTAAACAGCCACTCCAAAAAAAAAAAAAAAAATGTCCTTGTGAAATTTTTCTGATGACGGAGAAATTATGTAAAGACAATTCAGATTAAAATCATTCATTCATTAATTTTCCAATCCGCTTTATCCCTTTCGGGGTCACGGGGTTGCCGGAGCCTAACCCGGCTACTCATGGGCGAAGGCAGGGTACACCCCTGGACTGGTCGCCAGTCTGTCGCAGGGGCCACAATCACACACCCATGCACACTCACATTCACACCTAGATTAAAATCAAATTTCTGCATATTTTTTTATTAAAATGGTTGTGAATCAGGAGTAGATGAAGAAATGCAGTTTGAAAAAGATTGTATTTGTGATGTAGAAAATACGCTGGGCAGGCCTCAAGCTCCCTGTTCCTAGCTCTTAGCAACAGAGAGGGGTAAAGGGGGCGGGGTTGCTCTGCTCCAATAGTCCCACCCCCAAATTAGAGGCAAATTTTGGATGAACTACTGCCGCTCTGCAGAAACCATGTCCTAGAAAATGACAGTTTTTTTTTTTTTTTTTAAATTTTGACTAAATATTGCATAATCAAAATTAAAAGACCAATGGGAATGGTTTGAAAATAGCTCAGTGGACGATTGGAGTGGGTCTTTCTATAATGACCCGGCTGCAAACAACAACATGGCACCAGAGCATCATTAGCTGGAAGTCCTCGACCAAAGAATAGCCTTTTTTGGTCCAAAAAAAATTTGATCTGGTTTGGGGTTAAGAAACTTCTAGCTTAGATCCGCAACTTCTTGTCTGCAACCAGGTCTCCCTCAGTCTTTATGGTAATTCTCATGCAGAAAACGCCTTTTAAATAGTCTTGCAGCAGAATTGCATTTACAATTGATCACTCATTGGTTTACATCTAAACTCTATGTCTCTATTTACACAGTGGTCATTAATGTGCCACGACTCGTCCGTGCTGTCTCGATTCCAGTTTGTTTGCCAGAAGACAAGCAAGAGCAATGCCTCCAATCTGTGTGAAAGCTAACCCCAACACAGTGGCAGCTATGTGGAAGACATTGTCATTGACCAAGCTGAAGACTTTGCGAAAGCAGCCGCGAGGATGGATTCCTGCGGCCGCCACTCCTTCATTGTCATCTGACAGAAGTGGACGATTCCTGCAACCTTTCTTCCTCACGCAGCAGCTGTCCGGCAGGGATACCGAGGTGCCGTTCTCGAAGGGAAGGAAGGTCATGTGCTGGATGGCCCAGTCTGAGGTAAGCCAGTCGCGCCAGCCCTCTGCCCCACAGCACTCCAAGGATCTTTGCAGGCTGTCTAGAGCATCGGCACGGCCTTCATCCTCTGTGTATCCGGCCACCGCTCTCTGTAAGCCACTGCGAAATCCCCCAGCAATGTCTTCTCTGTAGAAGAGGCCTGAGAGTCCAGCCGCCAAACCGGCAACAAGGGCAGCCAGCTGAAAGAACCCGTAAGCCCTCAGCACACAGGGCAGGTTGGCAGCCACCCCAAGACAACCCAGGAAGCCCCAGGCGGTGACAGCAGCACCTGTGGACAAGAGAATGAGAGGGGCGTTGGGGTAGCGATTGGCTGACAACATCATGTAGTCCGCCAAGGAGATCTGAGCCCACACACCCAGGGTGAAGATGGCCAGCCCGGCTGCCCAGAAGACGCAGCTGAAGGCGAGGAGACCCAGACGCAGCAGGTGCATTACTCTCACTGGGCGACAGCACGGTGGAGCAGCACCCAGTGGTGGAGGAGCAGGGGGCGCCAGGGAGGCGTCGGAGCACACGGACAAAGATAGACGCTGCTGCTGCTGGTGGAGCTGGCCCTCCTGGTCCGGGTAGGGGGGCAGCAGGTATCCAGGGATGGCGGAGGGTCGCTGAGGCAGAGGAGGAGGAGGAGTGAAGAGGCTGACACCCTGAGGGGAGGAGAGTCGGCGCACAGCTAGCTGCTCGTGCTCCCAGTCCAGAGCTCGTCTGCTGGGACTTGGCCGTGCTGACAGGGAATTGTATGGCAATGCCGAGCTCATGATCCCCGCTTTATCCACTCCCCTCTTTTACACACCCCCTTTTGTTTTCAGTCTTCTTTCAAAGCCGTCACTCCTGTCTTCCTTCGGCACACGCACCTCCTCCCTCTTCTTTATGACGTTATTATTCCGCCACCGAGAACACCAACCGGACTGTAAATCACAGTAATGGCTTGTGCGTTTTGTTGTTATCTGCATCCGCAGCCGCCTTGTTTATCGGTTTACTCCAAACGGCGCTTCCTGTTGCATGGCCACCAAAGCTTCGAATTATTTGGCTGTTAGGTCCCGACATCACCGCTGCCCCTCACTCCGGTCAGGTGATTGCAGAGAAGGAATCCACCAATGCCACCAATGCAAGCCCTCTCTTGGAGGAGGGTGGGAGGGAGGAGGAGGCATCCCTGCTGGTTTTACTGCTCTCCATTTGACAGCGTGAACGGGCCAAATGAAAAATGGCGCTCAACAAATTAAAAAAAAAGGTTTTGAGAGTTTAAGGTGTAAATTAATTGTAAAAAAAAAAAAAATGTTCTAACAAGGTTATAAATGTTTTTTTTCTTAAAGCTAAATACATTCTTGAAAAAATGTAGTATACTTAAACAAATCAAAGAAATGAATAATTTCTTAAAACATTTAACATGATTCTGACACAGTTACAAGTTTCTCCCATTGTTTCCATAATCTGAAATACACTCAAAAGATAAGCTAAAAATAGAAATCCAATTACAAACCAATGACCCCTCTCCTCTGTTAAGGCGCCGTTATTGCACTCGGTTGGATCAGTGGGCGACCTCTTCACAGATTGGCCCGCTATTAAGCGGTGGTGCCAGATTTAGTTGGAGATTCCTGCTTCGCGCAATCAAATAGCAGTCATGGGTAATTAAAAGCTCACAGGTAATTAAACACAAATGCCACCTTTTATAGGATGGCCGTAACACTGACAAGATGACTGAGAGGGGAGAGTGATGATAAAATGGCTGTCCTGGGCTGCAGACTGCTTTCATTTCGTACGTTCTGCTCATTTGCACTACTCACAAAAAACTATATATTCCTGGAAAAATATTTGCTGTTTTAGAGGCTATTTGCAATGAATTAATATACAGTAAGGGTAAAAAGTGCTGTAGGAAAATGTAAGGTACTAAAGCACAACACATAAAACCAATACAAATCAAATATAAAAACTGTATTAATTCTCTTCAGCTCTAAATATTAAATAGTTTCTGAGTCATATGTGTTGAAAAGTTACCATTCATACAGTTATATGACAAAGAAAATATATTTCACATAAGTTTTCAACATAAAAAGATAGAGAAAATGGTTTTTAATTTGTATCCGTTTCATTGCAGATTAGTTTTGCTGCTGATGGATCTTCATATCCGGGCGGGGTTATCACTGCCGAAAAGCTAACGTTTTATGATCCAATTTGATTGATTATTGGACACAATTCAATTAGATATCAATAAATTTTTCCCATTTTGATTACAGAAGCATTTTGCACAGAGACTGTTGTCATGTACCTGGAGTTTGAAAGATCCACTCTGATGAAAAATTGATTTTTAAAATATTTTTAATATGTTCTCGTGGCATTTTTCTCATGATGGAGAACTTGTATTAAGGAAATAAGACTGTATTTCTGAGTATTTCTTTATTCAAATTGTTGTGAATCAAGAGTAGACAAAAAAATGCTGTTTAGAAAAAGGGATTTTTTTGTGACGTAGAAAATACACTAGCTAGGCCACAAGCTTCCTGCTCTGCTCCATCTGATGCATCCTCTTGCTGACAAATAGATCCATGTACGCTCGTCCAAGCAAGCATATAGCTCAAAATTGTATGGCTGGATGGTTCCAGTATTTCTCGCCACTTTTTTGCACAGTTAATGTTAGTTTGGGTGCTTAAAGGGCTGTGAGCTAGCAGGAGAGCATGAAAACAGTGAGCTCTCAGTTATGGGTAACAAGAAGGGCGCAGCGGGGGGAGGTTCCGCTGCGCCCACAGTCCCGCCCACAAATCGGAGGCAAATCTGTAATGTATGAAGTGATTTTGGGGCCACCATTTTGCTGGCAAAAGTCACAGTTTTAAGATCAAAATTCAGAAACACTGATCTAATCCAAAACACTGTTGTGCAGCAGAAGATGATTTGTGCTTCGAATATAAAAAAACAAACAAACAAAAAACACTGCTCTCACCCTCCCTGAGTGTTACCTCACCCCAAGCTCAAGACCTTTACCAGAGGTCTGTGAGCTTTGAGTCATTCTACACATTTTTACATGTCTAGTTTCTATCAGAGAAAGCCCAAATCATCACCCTTCCACAACCATGCCTGACAGTTACGATCAGATAACGCTGCTTACTTGCATCCATCTTTAATATTTGACACATTGCTGAAGAGATGCAGGTTCTAACATTGGGATTCCAGAGCTGGCAGGATTTAAAAAATAAAATCTTCCTCATTATAATAAACTTTTTGAGTCAAGGCATATTGTGAATGCTATTGAGAATCTGCAAAATTAATTTAAAATAATCCCTAATTGAAAGATGGAAAAAACGACTTTTTCTAAAACTATCAACACATCTTAATTATTATTATTGTATTTTCAAAAACACATGCTCCAAAACAATAAATTGCAAAAGTTTGACAAACTAACATTTGCATTTTATTGGGAGCAACAAGGCTGCCACTTCCCCATCTGATATAGGGGAAATCCCCATTTCAAACTTATATGGCAACAATGAAATCATTTTGTTGTTCTTGGTCTTTTGAAAGAAAAGTAGATTATTTTTTGTATGTCTGCGAAAATGTTTGAATAAATGCTACAATCAATGTAAACCAAGAGATCGTCAGCATGCACGCACATCTTCTCTATACCAATAATCTAAGTTTATTTTACATGACTTTATCAGCTATGTAATGTTTTTGTGATGGAAAAACCTGTATAAAGTTAAAGTATTGATATGTTAACACATATAAGGAAATCAAAATCCTCGGGAAAACAGCATTTATTTATCACCAGCCCAAAGAAATTCTATTTAGTAACTACCTCCACATGTGAAGCAATCAGAAAGTTTCCATTTTAGCCTAAAAAAAAAAAAAGGTAAAACAGTTGAAACTTTTAATAAAACAACTAAAGACATCTATAGTTTTTACTAAAAACAGATTATCAGCATGAGTTTCCCATTAACAACTGTATTAAAATGATATCCCTGCTATGAAGTGATACAGAAGTGACATTTGTAAATGTTTTTGCCCGCATGATCCCTTCAAAAATCTAGTGACAGAAAATTAAAAAGCAGAGCAAAAATGAAGTCAAAGTCAGTTTGAATTCCTTCATTTATATCCCAACTTTATGATCCCATGATCAGAAACGTATTACTTTATTTTCTATGATTCTCCCTGTTTTTTTATGCTTTTACTTCATGGATTGTGCCAGCTCTCCACCGTCCGTGTGCGTCTCCAGGTGTTTGTTCAGTTTGGCCATGGAGGTGAATGTTTTCTTGCACTGCTGGCAGAGTGGCTTCGCCCTCTTGAAGCCAGAGTGGCTGCGTTTGTGTCGCGCCAGCTCGGATGAGCTCTTGAACTTCAACTTGCACATGCTGCAGGGATACGGCCTCTCCCCCGTGTGGATTCTCTCGTGAAGCTGAGCCTCGCTGAGGGTGAGGAAGGTCTTCTCACAGTGTCCGCAGGGGAACGGGCGTTCTCCCGTGTGGATGAGGTTGTGTCTAGTCAATGCATATGGCTTGGTGAAGCCCTTCCCACAGTAGGTGCACGGGTACGGGCGTGTGCCCGTGTGAGAAACGATGTGCTCCTGCTGGGTTTTCTTGCTTTTGTATCGTTTGTCGCACTGAGGGCAGGAGTAGGGCCTGTCGTCCACATGCGACCTGTGATGTTTGGAGAGCTCTCCTTGCGACAAAAAGCCTTTGCCACATTGTGAACAGAGGAACGGCTTTTCCCCCGTGTGCATCCGTTCGTGTCTGGCCAACACGGATATGAGGGTGAATCTTTTAGGACAGTGGGAGCACTGGAAAGGCCGCTCGCCTGTGTGAACCCTGAGGTGCTTCATGAGCATAAAGCGGAGTGAGAAGCGCTTGCTGCACTCGGTACACTGGTACGGGCGCTCACCGCTGTGAGAGGACAGGTGCCGCTTCACATCAGACCTGCGGGTGTATATCTTCTCACAGTGAGGGCATTTAAACTGATGCTTGACTTGGTGCACCTGCCGGTGCTGTGAGCGAGCCAGCAGAGAGTCAAAGCCTTCGTTACACTTCTGGCAGATGTAGCGTTTGGTGGCAACGTGGGTTTTCCTGTGCTCCAGGAGCTCCTTGGAGGTGGGGAAACTCTGGCTGCATATGGAGCACATCTGAGGGAGCTGACTTTCCTGGGCGTGGGACTTTTTGTGATGGACGGTGAGGGCTCGCAGGTTCGGAAAGGAACTCCCGCAGAGCTGGCAGGAGAATGAAATAGCCAAACCGTGATGTTTGCTCTCGTGCTTTGCCAGATCCCAGGAGTGCTGGAAGGTTCTGTCGCACTGCGAGCAGTGAAATGGTCTTTCTCCAGTGTGAGTCAGCTGGTGTCTTCTGACGTCCGACGTGCGGGTAAACGTCTTGCCGCATGTTTCACAGGTGAGAGCTTTCTGTCCCCTGTTAGACTGTGACACTCCACTGCCAGGATCAGCTTGTTTGGTTGCATCCTCCTCTGCAGCTCCTCTTGGGAAAAGCTTGATGGAGGTAAAAATCTCATCAGTGCTGGAAGGAGAAGGCGTAAACTTCACTCCTGAGAGATTTTTGTATATTTCAGTTTGAACGCTCTGCATGTGAAAGTGAGGAGGGCTGTTTTCATCTGCGGAATGAAACGGACACTGAGAGCAGGTGAAGATGATGGATGTTGTGTCGTTCAAATCACCTGCAAGTAAAGAAGGAAAACAAAACTGGATGTTTTTACACAAATAAACAAACAAAAAAAACATTATTTTTTAAAGGAACATTACCCTTTTCCGTCCCTTTAATAGCAATCACTGATGGGAAAGCATCAGTTGTTATCCTGATGAAAAAAAAACATCAGTAAATGTATTATTTTTTGCAAAAAATCGTTAAAATATTTTCTTTTATTAAAAGACCCACTCTAATTATCTTCTGATCCATTTTCAAAGCATTCCTAGTGATTTTTAAATTGTGAATATGCCATTTTTACCTTAAATCTAAAAGCCTGCACTGTTTTCTTGGACATAGTCTCTGCAGAGCGGCAGGAGTTCATTAAAAATTAGCCTCTGCGTTGTTGACGGAACCGTTGCCATGGAGTAAACCTGCCCCCATTTCCCATCACCCATCTGTTTACACTCTCTATTGCTATCTTATAGCTCCTCACACCCCCAACCTAACATTAGCGGTGCAGCAAAAACTGGCGAGCAATATTGGAGCTATCCAGCAGTACAGTTTTAAGCTGGATACCAGCTAAAATGAGGAAAACAATGTGGTATATGGATCTATTTGTCTACAAAAGTGGATCCATCAGAATGGAGCTTGTGGCTTGCCATAGTAGATTCTACGTCACGCCTACAAGCTTTTTAAAACCGCACTTTTTTTTCTGCTCCCGATTCAAAACAATTCAAATGAAGAAATGCTCAGGAATGGAATTTTAATCTGAAGTTTCTTTATACATGTCCTCCATCATGATAAAAATGCATCAAGAACATGTTAAAAACACCAAAAACTTAGTCGTCATCGGAGCGAGTCTTGAAGGTAAATTTAGTCAAATTTGAAACCTGACTTCTATGTGTAAAGTTTAGCTCAACAAAAATGCTATAAATCAAATGTAAAAAAAAGTTAATTAAATGTGGAATAAAATTGATATAATTTCATGAGCTTTTAATGTCTGCATGAAAACAGAAGAGCTGTACACTGAGTCATGACAAAAATACCATATCTATCAAAAATCTGCACAATTTTAGAAAACCCAATTTACTCGAGAAAATCTTAAAGACCATTCCAATAAAAATAATGTTCAAGGTGTTTTAACAAGTTCTTGTTAAATTTTTCTCATGATGGAGGACATATATAATCATAATTAAGCTCAAAACCGCGTTTATGAATATCTCTTTATGAAAAATGTTGTGAATCAGAAGAAGACCAAAACATTTTTTTTAAAAAGAATGCTGAAATGTTTTGAAAAAGAACGCTGAGTTGGCCACAAGATCCCTGCTACGCTTTGCAACAGAAGAGGAACGTGGGGGTGGCTTGTTTCGTGCCAACTGTTCCACCCACAACTCAGAGGCGAATTTCTAATGACTTACTGCAGCTCTGCAAAAACTATGTCCTAGAAAACAGTGCAGGTTTTTAGATTTTGACTAAAACGACATCATAAATTCAAAAAACACTGGGAACACTTTGAAAATAGATCAAAAGATGATTGGAGCGAGAATTTAAAAATACAGTATAATCAGTCTGAAGTATGCTTACATTTTTAGGTCTTCACTCTTTTCTTTGGGTGTTTTCTGGACTTTGTCTCCTGGCTTCTGGCAGCTGGGTGCGTCCTTCGTTTGTATGCGTGTAGATCTGCACAGCTCTGTTGATGAATCAGCGATTTCTCCAGAGAGATTGGGAATTTTTATGCCAGATAATGATTCACAGTTACATATCGTCTCTGCACAGGAGTCTGTTTTACTCTTTGTAGATTCCGCCTGGAAGTCCGGCCTGACTTCGGCCATATTTACTTCCTCATTTTGGCCACTTCTTTCATTTTCTTCTTCATTTACCAACTCAAGCCCGCAAACATTAGAAGAATCATTCTTTGCAGGCCCCTCCTGAACCATACATTCCTTCCTTAAAGCAAAAGTTTTTGCTAAAGTCTCTAAAGCTTTAGCAACATCTACAGCTTCGCTTACTTCCTCCGTCCTTGAGCTGCAGTCTTCAGCTTCTACATTTTCAGAGCTGACGACGACCATCTCTTCTTGATAGAAATCTGTCTGAGATTTTTCTAACTCGATCACGTCCACGTTCGCTTCAGATGTTCCAACTTCCACTTCAGTGTAGATGGCCACAACGTTGTATTCATCTGCAGCAGAAAGACTTGCAGAATTCAGCGTGTTTGCGTAGTTATGCATGCATTCCAGTCCAACTTTAATACTTGACTTTTGAGAGGGAGGAACGGATAAAGCAGATATGATGTAACTACCAATCGTTGAAGAGGGGCCATCTGTTTAAAAACAAGATTCAAAGTTACAAAAATTAAAGTTTTATGTAAAAAAAAGTAAACACAGTTCTTATCTTAGCTTACATGTCATTTTGAGCAACCCTGAGTTTTTGTAGTGGTTGAAGATTAAACCCAGCTCTTCAGGCGATGGATGAGCACATTCCTCTAAAACAGAAGGAGCAGAGGCGAGCCAGGCTGCAGTCTGTAATCACAAAGTTGTCAAAGGTTGTGGTATGATGGAGCGACATGGGTAAAGCAAACTGAAAAATGTCTCAATACCTGTTTAATATCTGGAGCTGGAAACAGCTTTTCCAGTTTGGAGAGCAGCTCCCACATCAACATGTGTAAGGCTGTGTCATACTGGGGGCCGTATTCAACGGGAAAAACCTCCTATAATAGAACAGAGAACATAAAAATGATCACTTCATAACATTTTTAAGAAGTCCTACATTTCAAACTATGTTCAAGGTGCGTTCAAGCACCCACTTCCAATCAAAAGTCTATGTAAATGTGTGTTTTGGGCATATACTGCAGGTTCAAACTCTGACATTCATGTGTAGCCACACTAATTTCTAGAAAAGTCTTTGGCCTCTACGGATAAAACTTGTGGCAACTGAACGCGCGTAATGCAAGTTAAACCAGGTCAAACTTTGACCAATTAGGTACTTGCATTTGGTAGTGAGCTATCAATGGCATAATATTTAATTCAATGCCAACCGTTTGAACATTGATCATGGAAACAGCAGAAAAAAGAAGAAGAAGAAGAAGAAGTCCCTCCTTCCTTGTCCAGAGTGAACACCATGGGCTAAACTCGCATTCAAGAACTTGCATTTGCCATGTTCTTGAATGCGCATCACATACTCGGTGTGTCCATAGCTTATGTCAACGTGCATAAACGCACATCTCAGGCTTCCATGTTAAAAACTCTTGCATTCACCTGTAGCAATGGAAGCATTTGTGAGCGTCTTCGGACTCTACGTACCATCGCGTGGCCACTGAACCTGCGTTGGAAGTTAATTAGATCAAACTTTGACCAATCAGGGACTTGGATTTGGTAGTGGCATTTGGAGAGTGTCCCTTTTAATTCACGGAAGTACTATCCATTTGAAAATCGATCATGGATGAGAAAATAATAGTCACGTTTTGTGCCCAGATGGAATGATATGACACCAAGTCTCTCATATATCGAAAAAGAGCTGTTAAAGCAATAGCCTGGAGCAAGATTCACGAGATTTGCTCTACCTTGACATTTCGCACTAAGTCTCTTCTACTTTAGTTGGACGATATGCGCCAGTAAAGAGTAGCAAACAAAATAGAAGAAGAAGCCTCTTCCTACTTGTTCAGTGTGAACTCTCCCGTTCAAGAACCCACGTTTAGCACGTCACTTGCCAAGTCCAAGGCCATAACTTGAAAGGTATCTCACCTGAAAGAAATAAGCCCTCTCAATTGGATCTCTCAGCAGGCTCTGAATCAGAGCAATGAAAGTAGACTCTGTTGTTCTCACCTCTGCATCTGCATACTACAATAAGACACAAGTGTTACTCCACAGTGACTGTGTAAACATTTGCTTTTGCTCTTTTACCTGACTTACACTAATGTTGGCCGAAGTTACGGGAAATCTCTCCAAGTGGCTCTGGATAACTTCAGAATCAATATTCCCTCGAACCGAGCCTTTACACAACTCCAAGATCAACTAAAATATTAAAACATTTACTTAGCCACAAGATTTAGATTGCAAACACTCTTATATGCAGTACTTACCCGAGCTCTTAGTCCAAGAATTAGCTGGGCTTTCTGTAGGGGGTTGATTAGGCCAGGAATTGCTTCTGTCACTGTAGACACAAAGTCCTGCAGCTTGTCGTAATTTAACACATCTTTATGTTTTGCAAGGTGCCACACAGCTGCAGACAAAAGCTGGAGAGGGGGAACCAGGAGGCGGAGGGATGACAGAGGCAAGCTGGAGTCTGAAAAATAAACGTGTGATGCAAAAGATGGTCTATAGAGGGCAGTGAGGAGCCTGTTCATGCAGCTGGAGCTGCAAACAAACTCTAGACTATTCATAGCTTAAAAAAATGTTTTGTGATATTCTCTACGTCTAAATTTAATAAATAAATTGTGCTAACATGAATGTACTTAACCAAAGCAAGTGCAAAATTGACAGTGTGCCTTGTGTTTCAAGCTATGATCTGGTATGACAAAGGAAAAAAATGCACCTATAATGTTACATTTAAAACGTGCATATATACGCTGAAGCGCGTAAAATCAAACAACAATAAATAGTATAATTATTCTGTACACCTACAATATCACTTAACCGAAAAAAGCAAACTTTGACTTCGTTACACTCTCAGTTCGCCAGGTTTTACACCATGTTATTCCTCTAAATAGTCGGGTCTCAGTGATTATTTTCAAAGCATAAATTCTATTTACGACCTTTTAAATCAAGCTACTACACTGAAAACACTTACTATTTGTTTCCTTCTTTGACCCCAAAACGTCCATTTTCATAGTCTGATGTTGAAAGCCCTACAATAACATTAAATGCAAATTGAAAAATTATTGGTTTTTGTAGCTGACATGCGCAGTTTAGACGCAAACGTCGCTTCCTGATATGTTTTTGTGGGTTCCGCTTTCAAAATAAGAGCCCTGCAGTATATAATTCATTCTTTTTCCAAACTGCTTTATCCCTTTCGGGGTCACGGGTTTGCCGGAGCCTAACCGGGCTACTCATGGGCAAAGGCAGGGGACACCCCATGGACTGGTCGCCAGTCTGTCGCAGGGTCCACAATCACACACCCATGCACACTCACATTCACACTTAGGGACAATTTAGAGTAACCAATTAACCTGTGAAGCATGTTTTTGGATGGTGGGAGGAAGCCGGAGTAAATTAATAAATACTAACAAATAAAGTATAGTATAAATAAAATACTAAAAAACAATTTCAGAAAAACTAATTATCAGACAAGATTTTGAATTGACAGTTAAAGTTTTCAAAATAAAAGCCCAAGTGGAACGCCATTGGTGCAATCTAGCGGAAGTGACACAGCGGAATAGGAGACATAATGACGTAATAACGCTAGCCGGAGTCACATGAACCCTTCACTACAAACCCTGTTAATGTGCTGTTTTCTTTATTCGCATCCCATGTAGAAAGATTAAAAACGATTTAGACGGACTTTAAACAACCCAACATGGATGAGGACGGCTTGCCAATCGTAGGTTCAGGAGTTGACCTCACTAAGGTTTGTGTTACTTGTTTGCTAACAATCAAGGTAGATCTCCGTGGGAATGAAAAGGAGGAGCTAAAATGTGTGTGTGTTTTAAATGAAACTATTGTTTTTTTTAATATACTTCCTTAGACATATGTAGCGTAATGCCAGTCTGTTGTTTTGTTGGTCGGAGAAACAAACTCTTTGCTTTTAAGATTAGCAGTGTAGCATAATTTGAATTAAATGAAATATAATAAAATATAAACATGGAATACAAATGATTTGAGTGTTTTCCAAAATGATAGTAATTGTTATTTTCCATAGATTAATAGTTGTGTTTATTTTAAGTCACATTACTCTAAAATGCATGTTTTTGCAAATTCTATCACCAAGCATGACTCTTAATTTCTCCAGAATCTGATAGGACTAGCTCTTATGTGTCTTCAGTTTCCTGATTTAATGACATTAAACTTCCTTTTAGGTTCCAGCTATTCAGCAGAGACGAATTGTTGCCTATCTCAACCAGTTTGTTGTCCACACCATTCGCTTCCTTAACCGATTTTCCACAGTTTGTGAAGAGGTTTGTGGATCTTTTACATCTTTAAAGACCCACTCCGATGAAAATTGTGTTTTTAACATGTTTTTGTGGCATGATTTTAAAGGCCATTAAATCTCAAGATTGAAGGATGTGTATAAAGAAAATTATGATTAAAATTGCATTTCTGAGTATTTCGTCATTCAAAAGGTTGTGAATCAGGTGGAAACAACAAAATGCCATTTGAAAAACAGCTTATTTGTGACAATAAATATGCTTGGCGAGTCACAAGCTCCCTTCATTCTTATGCATCCATTTGCAAACGACTAGATTCACGTACGTCTTCGTTTTTTCTTTGCACGAGCTGTCATCAGGCTCAAAACTGTACGGCTGGATAGCTTCAATATTGCTCGCCATTTTTGTTTCACCAATAATGTTAGATTTGGGGTTTGAGCAACTGTAAGCTAGCGGAAGAGAGTGTAAACAGATGGATGATGGGAAGTAGGAGTGGGCTTACTCCCCACCAATGGTCCTGCTCACAACATAGATTTAAAAAAAAAAAACTCCTGCCACTCTGCAGAAACTACGTCCTAGAAAAAAAACACTTTTTGAAAAGATTTTGGCTAAAAATGACGTAGTTAGAATTAAAAGACTTGAAACACAGAAAATAAATCAAAAGATGATCAGGGTGGGACTTTAAACATTATCGACTTTTAATTTATCAGTGTCATAATGTGTGATGCCCTTATTGTTGGAACTGGATCATTCTAAAATATCAACATTTCCCTACAGAAACTTGCAAATATATCCCTTCGCATCCAGCAGATTGATACCACCTTGTGCATTTTGGAAGCTAAGGTAAGCTGTTACCTCCTTTTTTTAATTCCCA
The DNA here is from genome assembly GCA_036245035.1 of Adrianichthys oophorus. Taxonomy (NCBI): domain Eukaryota; kingdom Metazoa; phylum Chordata; class Actinopteri; order Beloniformes; family Adrianichthyidae; genus Adrianichthys; species Adrianichthys oophorus. The sequence goes on from BSAI01000030.1 coordinate 7,321,960, forward strand.
TGGATGTTTTTTTTTTTCCCACAATTTTTTTTCTTTAAATTTCTGAGCAGTTAGGCTCCATTCCTGGGTTAGAGGATGTCACAGTAGATGGACTGAACCAGCAACAAAGTGTGCAGACAAATGGGCCTGCTCCATCCACTCAAATGCAAACTGATGGGTCCTCAGCAGGGGCAGTTCCTTCCTCAGTGGTGAGTGTTCAGATTTGCTAAAAATGCAGATGTTCTGCCATTTATTTCCCAAATCCCCCAATATTTTTTTTCTTCTTTCAAGTTTTTTCCTAATTAATTGATGCAAACCAGAAATATTAGCATTACAGTCATACTGATTAAGTTGACCAAGGATTAACATTTTCGCCTATATTTTTAAAATAATTATCTCTAGTAATTTTCTTATTTTATGTGTGACAAACATTATAACTTTGAAAAAATAGATTTGTAAAATGTAAAATTTGAAAAGTTTTAAATTCAAAAGCATAAATTGTAAAGTAAATATTGAAAATTTGAAGGAAAAAAAAGTTATTTTGAAATCTTGAAATAAAAATAAAAATTATATAAACTTGTAACTGTTACAAAATGACAAATAATGTTTATTGGTAAGAGCTGCTGATTTGAATTGATGTACCAAACTTTGGGAGGGCATTATCACTTCTGAATACCACATCAGAGGAGGAAATGACACAGTCTGCGCCAACTACGGCCACGGAAATGACGTCATCCTAACTACTGTAACCCAATGTCAATCATGTCCTGGTGGCCAATAGGCTCAAAGCCCCACCCCCACATAAAATAAGACTCAAAAGCAAAAATTCTGAATTGACAGAAAACAAAGAGGAAGAGAAATGAAAAGAGAAAGTGAAAAATACTAAACAGTAACTGTTACTAATAAACGTTTTTTTTCATGTGGTAACAGTTTAAGTTTATGCTTTATTATTATATATTTCTGCTTTTGAGTTTAAAACTGTTTTCAAATGTTCGAATTTACTCACTGACTCATAAGTTTTTCTTTTGCAGTTTTCAAATCTCCAAACTTTATTTACACAACAAATAAGGTACCAGTTATCTGAGCTTCTCAGAAGATTACAAGGAAATATATACTGAATAGCAGGAATATAATTGATGGTGTGCGTTGCAGAAACACCCTGAGTATCTTTTTAGTGTACATATATCATTTTCACCATAATTAAGTGTATTTGAGTTTATTTTTAAAGCTGTTTTAATGTTTCTCGTGCTTCAGCCTCAGGAGTCTCCAGAAGAAGCTCCTGAGCAAAAAGCAGAAGCTGATAATGTCCTCACAGTGGCCAAAGACCCTCGATATGCCCGGTACCTAAAAATGGTTCAAGTGGTAAGTTATTTTGTGATGTAATTATTTAACAAAAGTCATATTTTATTCAGTGATTTAATGTATGTTTTCTTGATTTGTCAAGGGTGTTCCAGTGATGGCCATTAGGAACAAAATGATCATGGAGGGTTTGGACCCCAACCTGCTTGAGTGAGTTTTTATGGTTCAATGAATGGCAGAACTCATATTTTAATGTTCATTTCACTAAGGATGCGTAATAAGTGACAAAAATGTGCTGTCCTGTGTTTGATAATAGCGTTCCTGATGCCCCCGTGCCCGACAGAGCAAGAGCCAACACAGAGAACGAAGGCGCTGCCTCCTCAAGTTCTGACAGTGAATCTTCCTTCAGTGACTGAATTTTTTTCTATTCTGCAAAACTTCCAGTAAAGTTCCAAATACAAGTCTGCCTATGAAAAAAAAAAAAAATGCAAAGAATCAAGTGAAGTCTGTTAGGTGATTGTATTATCCTTGTGAATGTTTCAAACGATTTGGTATGATTTTGAAAATGATTTTTTGTTGTCTGGACAAGAAAGCAGAGTTGGAGCTCTAACACCACTTGCCTAACACTGTGTGGATCCCCACTTGTTCTATTAGTAATAGCGAGGGATCCCCTTGTGCTCTGTAGGTTGGGGCTGTATAGCATCAGACATCTGTTTTCCCAACTGTTACTGAATGTATATTTTTCAACTCTGTGAAGCTCACTTTCAGAGTTATGAGCTGAACATTGCATCCCAGCTGACTCAGTCCAGGAAAAGGGTAGAATTGTCATTTGTAGCTGAACTTTTGAAAACATTTGATTCAATTGGTCATAGCGATGTGTAAGTAAGAGTTTTCTGCTTTTAAGTAAGTTTAAAAAATGTAGGCAGTTTTTAGCATGTTATAATCATATAAGTTGTGATATTGAAAAATTGCACATTTTATCTTTTGTTTTCTTCATCATTTGAGCATTTATTACTCTAGTGCTTTTATTTTTTGTTCTGTATGCAGTTAGAGGGGAAGCTAATCCTTCCTTTAGAAAGTAATAATTTAAAGTCCCACTCCAGTCATCTTAAAATCAATTTTCTGAAAGTGTTCCCAGTGGTTTTTTAAAAATAATTATGCCGGGTTTTTTTTTTCAGCCAAAATAAAAACCTGTATTGTTTACTAGGACGTAGTTTCTGCTTAGCAGCAGTAGATCATCAGAAATTCACCTTTGAGTTGCTGAGAGCTCTCTGTTTACACCTGGAATGGGGAATGTATTTTTACATGTTGCCACAAATAGTCCTAAAATTTGACAGAAGGGCCAGACCAGGAGCAGATGCGTGAATTGTTTTGCTAATCCACTTTACAAGAGGCAGAAAATAACTTGGAATCTGAACAAAAATGTGCTTAAAGTTTTATTAGAAATGAATAAGTATATTTTAAAACAGAAAATTGCTTCTGTTTCAAAACTGACCTTTTTCTCATTTTGGTGCCATTTGCAGCAATGGGTTCATATCCCACAGAGAAAAACGCACGGTTAGAGAAGTGATGCGTCCATGTGGTGTTGTAATGATCGCAAAAACACCCCTTGAATGCGGGGCACGTTCTGCACCTGAACAAAGGTCAAGTGTTTGAAGTGGGCTATATGGGTAGACACCAGAATTGCAGGGAAAATTAAACTTTACTAAGGATTATCAATATAATTTATTCCGGTTTGGCCAGAAACAATGGTTTAGTTTGGCCATCCATGGTTTATGGTTGATCTCCTGGTAGCTTACAGTCCGATGCCAGCTCTGACAAGGAAAACAAATACGTACACGGATCTGGTCGTCTACAAGTGGATGCATCAGAATGTATTGGGGTGGGGAGCCTGTGGCCCGCCAAGTGTTTTTTCCACATCACAAATACGATCTTTTTCAAGTGGCCTTTTTCAGTCTGCTCCTGATTCACAATAATTTGAATAAGAAAATACCCAGATATGCAATTTTAAGCTTTATTTTCCAGACATATGTCCTCAGGACAATGCCAAAAGAACATGTTAAAAACACCCAAAACGCCTTTTTTTTTGGAATGGGTCTTTAAGATTATCATAAATGTAGTTGGAATTAAAAACAAAAGTGAAGTCAAAGCCCAACCTTAATGTTTAATAACGTCATGAAAAACCTTCACAATTAGAAGTAATATTTAATTTCCTCTCCTGTATTTCTTCCCCTCTCTAAAGCTGCTGTTGTATGAATCAAACAAACTTGCACTAAATAGTTACAATTAGTCCAAATAAGTTTGTCAAACTGCATAAGGCTCACTAATTCTCTAATTCCATTGATCAGAACTTGTTAGCAGATGTGTAGAAATGTGCTAAGAATCCTGTTAGGCTTAGAAAAAAAGTATAATTTTTTTGGAAAGCACTTTACAAAAAAAATGTTGAATGTGCAACTTTCTTTGAATAAAGAGGCATAGTGTTTCAAAAAGTGTTTTTTAATCAGATTTAGTTTGCAGCACATCATATTTCAAGTATAAAAACATTCATTTATACATAGTAAAAAAAGGTTGTCAAATCAACTTAAGATAATATACAAAGAAAAACATGCAACACATATTTGGTCATTTTACAGTAAAAGTGAATGCTAACGTAAGAAAATAAGCTGAGCTATCAATGTGAAAGTGAGTACAGGGTTTCAACTTTTTGATTTTCCACCTTTTTGAAAAAGGAATGACAAAACATTGCAAACAACCTGAATAAAATGTGGCAAGACCTAAAGAGAATGGAATAAAAAAAAATCAGCAAAAAAAATTCCACAGCAAACATGAAACTGATAACTGCACAAAAAACATGTAGCTTCGAAAGCCATCGAATCCAGCAAATACTCCATTTAAAAAAACAACGCTTCTTTTTACATGTCCCTGATAATCCAATGTACCAAAAGCACTTTAAAGCTAAAAAAGTGAACAAAAATTACACTAAAACTCTGTAATTTCCAAAATCTCTGACAATAGTTTTGACCAGGGGTGTCCAGATCCAGGCCTCGAGGGCTGTTTTCCAACCAACCTGCCACTGAAGCTCCATATTGGCTAAACACACCTGATCCAGGTAATGAACCAGCAGGAGGCTGACGCTTGAGGCCTAGAATCTGACACCTCTGGTTGAGACAGTACGTTCATTTATTTCCCTATTTAAAGAACGTTGTCAGTGTAGCACCTGGTTTATTATAAAAGAGGAAGGAGCTGAGGAGAAAACTGCAGGACGGATTTATTTCACATTTTATCAGCTGTACTGCACAAAAACAGCCTTTCTGGCATGGTATCATTGTGGCCTGACAGCTGCAAAACAAATGTGAAAAATAAAGTTAAGATGAACATAATTAGTTTTTAAAAGCTGACTTGATTCGACCAAAGGGGTGCTCTGCATCTTTTTTTTTTTTGAGGGGGTGCGTACAAATACTGCTGCACCTTTCCATAAACAAAAGTAAAGGCATTTATGTGTATATTTTTGAAGTTTTGTAAATTTTTTTTTTTAAAGCTGCCTTAGATCTATGTAAATGCTTTTAGAGTTATATTAAATTTAACAATGCCATTATTACCTTATTCATAGTAATAATAAAAAATAAACAAAAAAGGCAAAAACTTGTGAAAAAAACACCCCTTTTAGTCCCAATTGGCTTCAATCTGTGTTTACTTCACAAGTTAAATTAAATTAAGTTGTACTGAGTAAACAGTTTAATTCCCTTAAACCATATTTAGAAGCAGTAAACACAAGAAAACAACCATAAATAGCTGTTATTGAGGTATCAGGTGGTGCTTTTTAAGGGCAGGAGCAGCAAACAGTAAAAACAAATTCCAACATGAAACTTTTTGCAACTACTTCAAAAAATAAAATTCAGTCAAACAACTTTCTTTCAATTTTAGAAAAAAAAGTAGACTGGCAGAGTTGTTTTACTTTCATTTATCACTGCAGTCATGTGTTCATCTTGTGATGAACTTCTCCTATTGGCGATCACATGTAGGTGTGGGGACAATGGAGCAAAGTGACATTTAAGCACATTTTTATATGAATACAATTGTAAAAAAAAAAGTACAAAAAAAAAAGTTTAGCCAATATTTTTACACTTCTTTATAAAAAAAAAGATTTTAAAAACTGGATTGCTGTAAAACATGTCAAAAGGACAGTACAAAAGGCTGGTAATAACACAAAGTGACTGATGTAAACATACTACTTTGAGGGCAAATGTTCAGGATTGCTCCGCGTACTCAGTTTTCACTTGTATGGTGAACATCTGTGGTAAAAACCATACAAAGATTTTAGTAAACAGAAAGAAAGAAAAAGACAAAGACTGAGGTGGATTGAAGGGTCTGGCGCTCACCTGAAAGTCATTAAGGTACGTGAGGAAGAAGCAGACGAAGCTGAATGCAACAATCCACTCGCAGACCGCACTGGCAACATGGAAAGGATAATCCTGAAGGAGGAACAATCGATGCATATTAGAGTTTCTGTGAAAGGAATAGAATAGAATAGAATAGAATAGAATGGAATAGAATAGAAAAGATTTTGTTGTTCTGTAATACGCAAATCATTTATGAAACCGAATCGAAACTGTGCCCAAAAAACTGAGGTTCAAACTGAATCCTGGGGAAAATGAATTGTTGCATCCCTAGATCGCCATATGGATTATTCACATGGACGCCACTTCCATCAGCATGGAAATAACTTTCATGATAATAAGCACATACTGTGATTAAAGTAATTTAGAAAAAGAAATAAGGGCTTATCACTAATTTTTAAATGTAAAAAGCTCCATCATTACTTCATTTACATATAAAACTGGTGCTCAACATTTTCTAAATTTTAAAGAAAAAAACTAGTCAGATTATTACATATTTACACCATGCTTTGCATTTGTGACAAAAAATTTCTTCTAATCTAATTATTTTTTCCATGTGTAAGTTTCATGCAAAACTTATTTCTCAATTACAACAATTACTTTAAATGTTTTCTTTTATTTTGAAAGGGTAAGTGATGGAAATAAAGCCTGATTTTTTGGGGACATATAGTGTTAAAACTGAAACTGAATTAAAAACTGATGCCTTTGGTGATTTTTAAATCTTTCCTTGGGTTCTTTATGCACAATAATATAACATTTTACCTGGGGTGCCCAAACCTTCGATCCCTACTGTGTGTGTATTTATATGTGTGTGTGTGTTCACTTTTGCATTGTTCTCCCTATTGTATGTAACTGAAATACCTTGTTATAGTAAACTACCTTTTTATGTATGAATATTTTTGATTGTTTTTCATTTTTTAGAATAGTACAAAAAGAATAATGAGCAGCAAAATAATATTCTAACCTTTAATATTTAACAGATTCCAAGCTGTCTACCTCTGAACAAAGGTCATTATTGCACAATTCATAAGAAATGCCCATTATGTCATTTCAACCCATGAATAAAATAGGTTTAGTGCAATTTAAACATGTTTTTCTTATTTCTTTTAATTGCTGTACCTGCTGCTAATTTTGAATTCATACATCACATGACCTTGTGGCTACAGCTAATCATGCTGGTAAAAAGCTCCCAATGTGAATCAGATGCTCACATGAGCTGATTCCTTTCAACATTGCTGAAGAGAAAAGTATGTGGTGTTTCTATAGTAGCTGTGCTTTTTAGTTTACTTCCTGGATCTTACCTTGTCTTCCTTGTGTCTATGCAACTGGGTTTGTTGCACAAAGAAGGCGCAGATTACGGCTGAGCTTCCACTTAAGGGTAACAACCTTTTGTGAAAAGCAGAAAGATACAGTCCAGGGATTTTCTTTGTTTTATAGCAGATTTAAGGATACTGGGAAAAAATGCAACAGCAGCAATGGTTGTGATCACCACCCGAGCTCGACACATGTTTGCAGAGGACCCTAGTGGATAGGTTAAATATGAAATGAATGTTTGGAGAGCAATGTAGCTGACACCAGAGAGGAAAAACACCAGAGCCCCAAAGTCGTGCACATAAGTCACTGCTGTTTCCTGCAACAAAAAGAAACCATATGAGCGAGAAATCAAAGTGTTGGAGCCAGGGTTCCGAACAGGTGTAAGCTTACCTGGAAAGTTGCAACAATACACATTCCCAAACAGGAGATCATTCCAAGCCACAGAGCCCATTTATTGAGACACGGTTTTGCTTTGACTGAATCCTCATTCAACCTCTCCACAAACTTGTATCTGGCATAGATGGTGCCAGTGCCTGTGAAACATGACACATTTACAGGTATCAGACAAAAAAAAAAAAAAAAAAAAGAGGAAATGTGAGTAATACAATTTCTTTGGAAAGTTCCTCCTTTAGGAAATCACTTAATTTTGGGGAAACTCCACCTGCACATGCAGAAATGATCGTCATCAGGCCGAAAATGCAGCTTTCTGGAGGGTTTGCGCCTGTGTCACTGGAGGAGGGGGGAGACACAGGTGAGCAGCATCACTTTGTAAAGTCTGATCTGCAATTGTCACCGTCTTTTTTTTTTAAACAAAAGCCTTAATTCACAGACAGAAGTGAAAACAAAGAGGCGATGCTGCTGCGCACGACCCCATAACTGAGCCAGTGCGCACAGCTGAAAGCTGAGCCAAGAGAAGTTGAGCAAAAAGAAAACGAAACTTAGCAAAAACTTTCTTTTTTCACAAACAAAAAACGAAATCTATTACTGAACATACCCGAACCTACCTTATGTATGGGAAAATCACGTCCACGTCTCGTCTGAAAACTGCAATAATATAGGAAACAATGAAAGTGCTGGAAGACAAGATGACTAAGAACAGAGGCAGGAAGCACAGCCCTTGCATGAACCAAAACATCTCCGATTTTTTTTAACGCAGAATCTCGGGGGGTAAAGGAATCGATGAGAAAAGCCGGCGTTGGTCTGGATGCGTCAGCTGCTGCGGCTCTGCCTGTCACATGGCGCTCCGCTCAGAAGTTCACTAAACAGTAAACTCTTCCCCAAACGCCTCAGAAGGCTGTCTTATGCAAATATCATTTTTTTTAAAGAATCATGCTCGCTTTGCATCCCTTAGGGCTGCATTTCTTTGATTTTATGATTGATTTTGTTTATTTAATTTCAAATCATTCTCTTTGACTTAACAAGAGTCAAAAACTTTCAGAAAACTCACATGAAAGTTAAAAGTACAAGTATTTAAAAGTGAAAAAAAAACACAACTACTGAGTTTATTATTTAATAATAATGATAATATTTCATAAAACTCTCAATAGCAACTGCCTAACCATGTAGTCTCAAGGGGCGCAAGTTTTCCTGTGCTGGTCCCCAGTCCGGTTAAAACACATGGGTTGTGTCAGGAACGGCATCCGGCATGAAACTCTCTACCACACCACCTGTGTGAAACAGTGAAAACTGATTAGCTGTGGCAACTCCTGACCGGACATGTCGAACCCAACAAATCAATGATTTAAAAAAAATCCTATTTGTTGTAATTCAATTAAGTCTGATTGTGCAGAAAGGACTCAGCCAGTCCAAAAAAAAAGAAAGAAATTACAGTCTACATGCAAATTCTGGTATTTATATTATTAAAGGTAATAATGATACTACTACTACTGCTCATAATAATAATAATAAAAATAAATGACACAAAGTAATAATGGTTAATACTGGAATTTTGGAATATTGGAATACCGTGCGACTTATACATGATTTTTTTTTCTTCTACTATGCATTTTTTTTGCAGCTGTGACTTAAACTCTGGAGCAACTTATAATCCAAAAATACAGGAGATTTGAACAGCTAAATGGCAAACTCACTAGTGCACTATGAAGTAGTGAAGGAATTCTGACATTCTCACGGAGTTCAGAGTGATAAACTGGGTTTTTACTAAAAAGATAGATATCAAGCATTGCCCCAAAAAACTGTTTAAAAGAAAAATTATTAAAACAAATCATAAAATTCTAAATAAAAAAAGAAAAAACGCTCAAAATGACCACGGGTCATGGATTTTAAGTCACACAAATACGACAAGTTGATCTGAAAATGACTGGTCTGACCTTCGTCAACCTCTTTTTTCTCTCTTTTTTTTTCACAGAACAGCTTCCCTGAACACCATGATTCAGTTTCCTGTAAAACTGTGCCATGAAAGTAAAGTCACTGTTTGTTTTTGAGACCGTCATGTCTGTTTGAAACCACAGTGTGTTTTCATGAGGTTTGCAGGTGTTTGAGCACTCACAGTTCGACATAATCACAATACTTCTGCTGCTTGACATTTTTTTTTCCAGTATCCAATACTCTCAATAACAAAAGACTTGAGTTGAATAAAATGTGATCTTAAGCCTTTTCAGACAGACAACCATGACTGTACATTTAGGATCACTAAGAAAATTATGTTTTTCTTGTACTTAACCCTATATAACCATTCATATCATATTCCATACACACATATCTGAGTTCCCTATCTAATTATCTTGATTTAAAAAATATCCTTTAAAATCCATTGTATATAACTTGATCCACGCTTTCTGCTTTGTAGCTCATCATCATTCCACTAGGGGCAGTAGAATCACTATTCCTGCTAATCTCAAAATGACCCAAAAACACTTTTGGCAGGAAAAAGCTTTGCTAATTTTCAAAGCTTTTTGTTCAGAATAGCTCACAGATTGTTATTTATATTTTTAAAATAACTACTTTCTGTACTGAAATTATGGAAATATGTTGATAGTTAATTCTTTATTATATAGTTGTAGTCTGTATAATGTTAAAAACATGCGGATAAAATCAGAGACAGCGGGTACCTAAATAAGGTTTTTCTTTCCTGAGACTTGCCTCAATATTTTAAACTTACATTTTTGTAAACAAACTTACCAAATCTCAGAACATATCATCATTCATCCTATCTATATCTCAATAAAAATGGCAATGCAAAATATATTTTGTGAATATGATCAAATCAATATCTTAATCACCAAAGAAAGTAAATTTGTCAATTCTTTGTTGTAGTGGCCTTTACAGGGCTAACACTCTAGACAAGCAAAATGACAGAATTCCCTGCTTATGGATGATACGTTGTTGGAATTTTGATGATTTTCTTTGAGTTTTTTAGTAAACACATCTAACCTCACATGTACTGATGTTGATCTGAAGTGATATCTATCTTAAATGTATTTTACATCACCATATTTTTTTATTTCTTTATATGTTTTAATTAATTTTAATAATTTTTCCTTTGTACTTTTGTCCATCCAGGCAGATTCTATTTGGGAAAGGCTTCACAAGACAGATATCTAAAAAGATAAAGAAATTAATTTGGCTTTACGGTCTTATGTTGCTCCCTGTTAAAACAAAATGACTGAACAGCAGTGTGTCTTTGGGTGATGAAAGTTTTAATGTAAGAGGCAATATGGGAAGAAAACATCATGTGACATTAAATACTGTTTGGATAATAAAAACTGTTAAAAGTGACAAAGATGTGTAGACTTTGAACCAAAAAGATTTTTTTTCCTCAACCACCACACAGCTTTGTAGGACACCAAAGGCAAGCAAAGTCAGCTGTTGCTAAGGCTCATTGAGGGCTGTCAGTGACTGAATTGGCAGCTTTTAAACAAATCTCTTTAAAAAGGCATTCTTGTGCTTGTTAGACCAGGGAATTTCTCAAGCGGCAAGGTGGAGTCAAGACCAGGAACACTGCCGTTTTCCCCAAGTCAGACAGGAAAACCTGTTCTGTTTGGGGTCATGGGGATGCTGGATCTTACCCAGCTACTGTCAGTTGAAGGCGGGGCCACAGAGATCTACAGAGAGAGCTTCAGAAATCACAAGTCAACACAGAAACACATAAAACCACGCACACTCATATTACGGACATTTTTGAGTCACCAATTAACCTATGAAACATGTTTTTGAGCTGTTGGAGAAAGGCGGACAAACAAGCCACACGTCCATGCCAGCTCCACACAGAACAAAACCCAACTGGGATTCAAACTAGGGATTTCTTACTGTGAGGCAAAAGTGCTAATCACTAATCCACGATGCCACCCAATTTTCAGTCAGTATAGGCATTATGTTTTCGGTTTGATGGTAAGAAAGAATTTATCATAGGAGCTGAACATCTAAACATTTCCATTTCTTGAATCATAGAGATTAAAACAAAATTTTATATAAAAGAAAAACTTAATTTTACTTTTTATCTGGTTGCTCTTTTCCATAAAAACGTCGTTTTATTGTTTTATGTATTCATTTGTTTATATATATTTGATCTTTTTTGGTCATAATCTTGACCTGAAACCAAAAACTATTGCTTATATTTTTGATAAATGATCACTAGAATGTTTAATCATTTGTATAAGAGCTTGAAAACTTCAACTTTTCAAATCCTGTCTCAACAAAAAGGCATGTCTAAACCGGTGACAATATGTTTAAAAAGAAAACCAAACAGCCAACCCCTCAATCCTCAAGAAATAACAACAGTGATGTAGTTTAGAAAAAACAGAATGCAAAGAAAACAAGTTTTTGATTTATTTTAATGTTTAAATCCTCTTCTGATTGTCTTTTGTCCATTCCACTCTTCTATTTAAATCTGATTTTATCAGAATATTTTTTATTTGTTTTGATTCTTTGTAGGCACTATAAGGACATTACCACCCCAGCACGCAAGGGGCGATACTGAGCTTTACAGATGGATGAATCACCGTCGTTGCTGAAGCGTGAGATGTGGTTGTCATGTGTCATGCAGTCTGGCTGGCGGTCAGCTGACAAATCTGCTTCGCTTGTGATGTGAAGTTCTTGTGTTTGGCGCGTCTACCTGGGTTTCCTCGTCCATACGTCGAATGAATGCCACGCTATGCTTCACCAAGGAGGATCATGGCCGTCGTTAACTCGGTTCTGAAGCTGTTGCAGAGGCAGACGTACACTTGTCTGTCTCACCGGTACGGACTCTACCTCTGCTTCGGGGGTTTGGTGCTGATGATTGTTTCCGCCTTCCAGTTCGGAGAGGTGAGGCTTCTCTGTTGATTCAAGAATGTTGACATGCCGTCAGTTAGTGTTGGTTTAAAGTTAACTGTGAAAAAAAACACAAAAAAAAAACAAAGAAGGTCCACAAAAATCCTTTGAGAAATTCTACCTTTGATGTTCATTTGCGTGTAAAATCAATCAACTGCCTTTAAAATCTCAGTTTGAGCATTTTAAAAAACACTTACTATGTGTGACTTTCTATTCGGCATTATAAGTTGCAGTGTAGTACTATTGTTTCTACTCATTTTAGTTTAAAGTTCAATAAAGCTTTCATTGTATGAAAATAATTGTTACATTATGAAGAAAATAAACTGACTAAAAAGGTTATCCTCTCACATGTCACAGCGTTATTTCATAATGGATGAAATGAGTTTTCGTCCTGACAAATTCTTTGAAAAACACCCCATAATGACAATGTTGAAAAAGTTCTTTTGAGATTGTTGCAAATTTATTAAAAATAAAAAACTGAAGAATGAGATGTACAGAAGTATTCTCAGCCTTTGCTCAATACTTGGTTGCTGAACCTTTGGCAGCAATTCCAGCCTCAAGTCATTTTGAAAATGACGCCACAAGCTTGGCACACCTTTCTTTGGACAGTTTGGCCCATTCCTCTTTGCAGTACCAGATCAGGTTGGATGGGAAGCGTCGTGCACGTCCATTTTCAGATCTCTCCATAGATGTTCAATTGGTTCAGGTCTGGGCTCTGGCTGGGCCACATTGACAGAGTTGTTCTGAAGCCACTCCTTTGATTTCTTGGCGGTGTGCTTTGGATCATTGTCCTGCTGAAAGATAAACCGTCACTGAAGTCTGAGGTCAAAAGCGCTCTGGAGCAGATTTTCATCCAGGATGTCTCTTTACATTGTTGCAGTCAGCTTTCTCTCTATCCTGGTTTGTGCTTTGACATGCACTGTCAACCCTGGGACCTCATGTAGACATGGTCGTACCTTTCCAAATCATGTCCAATCCACTGGATTTACCACAGGTTGATTTCAGTGAAGCAGCTGAAACATCTCAAGGCTCATCAGTGGAAACAGAATAAACCTCAGTTCACTTTGGAGCTTCACAGCAAAGGCTGTGAATATTTCTGTACATATCATATTTCAGTTTTTTCATTTTTAATAAATTTGCAACGATTTCAAAAGAACGTTTTCAACATTGTGTTGGTGTTTGTCAAAGAATTTGTCAGGAAGAAAACTGATTGAATCCATTTTGAAATAAGATGACATAATGACATGTGGAAGAAGTGAGGCACTGTGAACACTTTCCAGATGCACTGCAATTAAGCTACTTTACGTATGTGAAGAAATCCTGGATTCAGGTTGATTCTAGGTGAAGTTTTAGCTGATATCTGAGATGAATGAATGAGATCTACTTCTAGGTGGTGGTGGAGTGGAGCCGGGATCAGTATCATGTGCTGTTCGACTCTTACAGAGACAATGTGGGTGGGAAATCATTCCAAAGCAGGTAAACCCTAAAACAAGTTAATATTTGGTCTACTAATGGGAGTGTTTTTGGATGTCATTTTTTCAAAAAATCCACTTGGATGAGAAACAAAATTGATCAAATTAAGTGAAAAATAAAAAATAATTTCTGCAAACATGACAATCTGACAGAATTGGATGAATCATATGCCTAAATTCATGTAGACCCATCAGAACCAGTAAGAATAACTGTGTTTCCTTTTTGGATCAGACTATGCCTGCCTATGCCTATTGATGTTGTGTACACATGGGTCAACGGGACCGACTCTGGTCTGCTGAAAGAGCTGAAGGAGGTCAAAGAACAGCTGGAAGAGGAGCAAAGAGCGCTTAGGTAGGTTCTCCTGTTTGAAAAGAATTGGATTAAAAAAAAAATCTAATTTCACATCCCCTTTACTGGTGTCAGCCAAGTGGGGAATTAACTTTTCTCCATTAATGTCATCTAATTTCTACTTTCAAATGCCGTTCATCACCCTTCAAAACCCCAAAGAAAACTTAGAGTTCCCCTAACCCTTATATAGCTAAGCATATGTATATTTTGTATCTTTGATATATAACAATGCATAGAGTCTGGTTCCTAAAAATAGTTTATTCCAAAGGGAATTTGACCGTATCGTTTATATTATAGTTTAATTCACTAATACTCAAACAGCCCTATTTTTTCTGCAATGTTAACACACCACGAGCAACCACAACCTTATTACAAATTCATTTTCTTTAAAACGTTTTAGGAAATAGATCCATTTATTGATTGTTTACTCTGATTTGATTAGGTCCTATGGTGATCTAACTAACAATTTTTCACCAACAGGGAACGTTTGGGAAAAAACACAAATGACACAACAGAAGTGCCAAAAGATAGGTAAGTGAGGATGCTACATAAACTGTGCAACTTTTTTTTGACTTTTCATTGATGCTCTAAAGCAGTGGTCTCCAACCCCTACAGGGTTGCAAACCGGTACACGTTTGAGGGACAATTGATACTGGACTGCAGACCAAAAAAACCCCCCCCAAAAAAAATCAACCTACGTTTTTTTCCGTTTTATTTTTTATCTGATTTTGACAAGTTTTATTTTATTTATTCTCTCCACCACATCTGACTCATTCTTGACGCCAGTCACTCGGTTATGTGTCAAATATCTATTTACTGCTTTCCAGTACATTTAGAAATATTTATATTTGAACATTATTTGTTTGTCAGAGAGTCTAAAGAAAGTGGCTGCTGTGCATTGTCCTTAATTTAGAGTTGGCTGTTGGCCCTGCAGGCCTTGTAAGCACCTCTTCAAGTAACCGTTTTAAAGCAGCTACCCCATGAGACGCATTTAAAGAAAATATCCACCCAGAGTGTGAAGGTGTGGGATTTATGAAGCTGCTTTGTAGTTTCTGCTACTGATCTGACAGGTATTTCCTGTGAGATCACCCCCAGTGGGTTCAGCACGTAAACCAGCTTCTGCCTTCTTCTATTGTGGTTTCTTCTTAATTTAACCACTGATAAGTCAAGAGAGCTGCTCAGAGCATCAGCTACATTTGCTAAACGTGTGAAAATGAGTCAAAGGATTTAGCTCAATGCTGGTGGTTCTATAGGATGTGATGTATTGAGCTTTAGCGTTTGTCATGGTTGATTGCAGTGTTAAGCCCGAGTGCCTGCTGTCCCACTGCATCGTAGCGCCCATGCTGGCACTGGATCCTGCCCCCCCGGCCAACATCACGCTCAAAGAGCTGCCGACGCTCTCTGCTTCCTTCTCCTCTGCCAAAGAGCTGATGATCATGAGCAAACCCTTCCACCCACCTACTGTTGTCTCTGTGGTTGTCTTCCATTCACAGGCTAACGGTAAAAGACACAAAGAGATGCACAGAACACAGAAGCCAGCCAAACTGAAAGAGGCTTCATGTAAGATCAGAACTAGTTTTAGAAGGCTGTGATGCATTTAAGTACCTTTAAAAAAAAAAGAGCACGTATTGATGAACATTTTTTGTGCACCAAATTGAGACTTTTGTCTATAAATTAAAACATACAAATATACATTTATTTTGATACAATGTGAACACAAAAACAAAATGACATGATACAATTTAGCTGGTTGCAAAATATTTTACAGTAACAAGGGAAGTTTAAAATAAAAGTTTTTTTTTCTTACTATTTTTAAACTCCAACTAGATTTTATTGCAAAATTGTTCCCAGTGGTCTTTTAATTACAATTATACAATTTTAAGCTAAAATAAAAATGCCTGGGTTATTTTTAAGACATATTCTCTGCAGCGCAGCAGGAGTTTTATTAGAAATTCGCCTCTGAGTTGGGGGCGGAAGTTAGCCTCCCCTAGTTTCCCATCAGCTCTCTGTTTACACTCTCTCCTGCTAGCTTATAGCACCTCACATGCCTAAGCTAACATTAGCGTAGCAGAAAAAATGGCGAGCAATATCAGAGCTATGCAGCTGCAGTTTAGAGCCAGATGGCAGCTCACACGAGGAAAATGAAGACAATGGATTTATTTGTCTGCATATGGATTAATTGGAATTGTAGCAGAGCAGGGAGACTATCCCACCAGTTGAAGTTGCTGCGTTACTTACTCGAGCATTTTCAAATTGCAGGTTTTATCTGCTCCTGATCCAACACCATTTGAATAAAAAAATATTCTAAAACAGTTTTAATCCTAAATTATTTTATACATGCCCTCCGTAATGAGAAAAATGCTACAAGAACATGTTAAAAACACCAAAAAAACTATTTTCCTTGGAGTCTGTCATTTAAAGATCACACAGCAGCGAATAAAAAAGAAAAAAAAAAAACAAGAAATTGAAACAAAATTCCAGAAAGTCAAACAGAATAAAAAAATATTAAACAAAATGAAAATGAAATGTTTCAGAAAACAAAAATAAGTTCAAGAAACTAAAGTTAAACGCTAAAAAAGAAACACAATAAGAAATCAGAAAAATTAGGTACTATGGAACATCACTGATTGGATGATGACGTTTTATTTATGACATTTGAGTTTTTCGAAATGTCTCTTCAATGTCCACGTACTAATAAAAGTTTTATAATTAGTACGGGACAAATCCAGTGTCGCTTTGTGCCAAATGATTTTCGGTTGAAATGATGGACAAATGTCATCACACAATCAACTAAATTAGTATTGCTTTGTTTATTAGTTTTGTTTTCCTAAATGTCGTTTTTTTTAATGGAAACTGGAAAATGTAGGTACTATGGCACATCACCGGTTTCTTATTGTGTTTAATTTTCTGGAAATTGCTTTTGCTTTTCTTAAACATTTCATATTTATTTTGTTTAATTTTTGGGAATTGTGTTTTAGTTTCTGGAATTTTGTTTGTATTTCTAAAATGTAATGTTTTTTTATTATTAATTTAGAATATTTAATTGTCGTTGTGATTATTAATATGCTTTTGCATTGAGTGATTAGTTGGTATGATTTGCACTGGAGGGACACTGCATTAAGCACATGTAATTATAAACTAATCATCTTCTATATAATTATTGGTTTTTATAATAAAAAATAACTATCTGCTTTTTTATATGTCAGTTTAATATTCATTTCAGTTTAACATTTATTCGTATTACATACCTAAATTTTTCCCACAATTCTTTTCCCCCAAACCTTTTGGCAGTACATAAACACAGCACGCAGGTACGAATCTATGTTGACAATGTGCAAAAAAAAAAAAAAAATGAAGACATCATTTTGACAGTGGGCAATAGTTTGAATGTTTTACTGTTTGCAAATTTCTAAAGTTATGTTATACCCCTAAAGGAAGTGTGCAATACACATTTAGAGCAATTTTGAGACATTTTTTCCTGTAAAGTTGGAAAATTCTTATCTGGTCTGACCTTTGACTTTCAAAATGAAATCCAACTACTGTCTTATATTTTCATGGCAAATCTGCCAAAGAAAACACTTGTATATCCTAATTCTGTTTATTCCCTTTGTGTGTACAGCTGATAAAGCCTACACAGATGTGTTAAAAGAAGTTCAGAAATTCTCTGTGTCCAGATGTTACCTGGTGAGTGTGGATTTAATGTGATTGTGATCCTTTGGGTTGTAAAACAGTTGCAGCATAAAGTTTATTGTGTCATCCAGACGACAGATAAAGAGGCTCCGGGTCTGATCCGCATGCAGTCGTTGGCCTATCTGAGCGGCTTTCCCGCATCTTTCAAGGAGAAGGAGCAGCTGCGGGTCAAACTGCCCTCAGTTGTGACCAGCAAGATTAAAGAGGTGAAGCTGACTCTTTCTGAAACTTTCCTCATTGTCTACACAGACCTTTAAAAAAAAAAAAAGGAATGTCACGGAAAAGTATTTTTAAAATTTTTTTTTAACATAATTCAATTCCAAAAAAATTAAACTTTCAGAGAACATAGATTCAGGGCCAACTGTTTAATGATTTTAAATATAGATTTTTACATAAGTTGCAGTGCCAGCTCATAAAACCCTACAGAATTTCAGAAAATTTGAATACTGTGGAGAAATCTACCCAAAATGTCCAGAGCATGAATGTTTTAAACTGAGTTTCACCAACTAATTATCAACTAAGCACCTGAACATGTTCCCCAGGTGTCATTAAATTGGTTCAGTTCAGTTGTCTAAATTCGGTTCATTATGGGAAAGACTTCAGACTTGACAACCAACCAGAAGACCATCATTGATCCCCTCCATAGTCTGGGTAAGCCATGAAAGTTCATAGCTTAGGAGGCCGGCTGTTCATGGAACGCTGTAGCCAAGCAGATCAGCAAAAAGTCTAATGGAAGGGAAAAATGTGGCAGGAGAAGATGCTGGAACCTCAATTTATGTAACATAAACATATAAATACTTGAAATTGATTGAACAGTCAGAACAAAATCTATATTCTATCAACATTTAATTTTGTTTGAATCGAATTATGGAAATGATAGCACTTTTCCATGACATTTTTATTTATTTTTTTTAAAAACTCCGTAGTTCTCAAGCTTGTGCTGTTATCCTGATGAAAGTGTAAAACGATCACAAAAAGGTTTTAAACCAGTTGGTTCTAAACACATTTGTACAAAAGATGCTGAACAGGAAAAGTTTTAGCTTTAAAACAGCAGGTGGCAGAGTTGCATTGATAGTTGTTTAATATCCACACTGGCTTATATTTCACTTTTATTTGAATTTATTCTGTATTTTTGCAGAGTAAAAACATTGTTTCTTGAAACGAGTTTTCTCTAAGTTGCAAAGCAAAGGTTTTACTTTTTAATAATTTTTCCTCAACTATGTTTTGTCATTCTGGGGAGGTTCTTAAATTATTTTTCCTTCAGAGATTGAACTGAAACAATAAAATAGCCTAGTAGTCTCAGACGATCTTGTTTCTCCTTTAAGAAGCGACATATTTTAGATTTTTTTTTTTCTATTTTAAACATCTTTGCTGTGAAGTGGATAAAGAGTCTCTGTTTGACTTACTCGTCAGCATCTTGTGGATCTAAGAATTTTCCCTAATCATAGCTTTGCCTTTATATTGTAAGGGAGAAATGCCTCTAATGAACATGGATTACACTCAAATATTCCAAGTAAACAATGGCAGACTGGAGAGGAGCCGCAGGCAGGATGGTTGGTCTTCCTGCTCAGGACTGCTGTCTGATTGTAATAAACTGGTGAATTAGATAACTTTAACTGGAACTTTTCACAATAAATTAGTTCAATGTTAGTGTTTTTTATTTTTTAAAATCTGGCAACTTTTATTGGCTTATCTATTTTTGATTTATGAAAAGGAAAACCACGTATTTGATTTTTTTTGTTCTGATCTTCACTTTAAATTTGGAGACAGTTGTTTATTTATAGTTTGATTAAAAAGAATGATTTTTTTTAAATAATTGAATGATTCTTTTACCTACAATATTATTTATAGATCTACTTTTAACTTAAATAAATATAATATAAGCAGTACTAACTTGAAAGAAATATGTGAAATAAATTCAAAATGATTTATTTATTTGTCTAGTTAGTGCCGTCAATAAAAAATTATTGCCGGCACTAACTAGACAAAACCAGAACTGGTTCACAGAAACCATAGCTATAGTAAATATGAATTGTTTAGATGAGTTTGTGCGGAGCCCCTAAAGTACGGAGCTCCTAAAAGGACAAAGAAGTAAAACAAAATTAGCACTGGTTTCTGATGCACACCGGAAAGTACCTAGTGCGCATCGGAAACTGACTGGTGTGCACAAGAAAGTAATGGGTGCCAACAAGATACTACCTGGAAACCAGTACTCATTTTTTTACCTCTATGTCTCTTTATGGCAGGCGTCTCCAGCCCTGTTCCTCCTGAGCTACCACCTTGCTTCTTTTCCAGCTAACCCTGTTTCAGTAATTCCTGATCAGCTGCATTGAGTGAGCCCAGTTTCTGATTGACTGAACACATCAGATCCAGGTGACCAGTAATTACTGAAGCAGGGTGTGAAGCCATCTGGTGTGCACCAGAAAGTAACTGGTGTGCCCCTCAGACACTATCCGGTGCTCACTTTAAAAAATTGTACTGTTCTGGTGCACACCAGAACTATCTGGAAACCAGTACAATTTTTTTTGTACTTCTATGTCACTTAATGGGTTCAGGAAAGTCTGCATGAAACAAACTCTTTTTTTTTTTAAAGTAATATTTAGATTCAACCTGCTTTTTGTAGATGATAAAATACTTTTTGCACAAACAACAAAAATTAAGCTTCAGGAATAATATTATGAGTGACTGCGATGAAAACAGCATTAACCCACATTTCATCAAACCAGTTGTCCCTAACTGGTCTCCGTGTTTGCTTCGGTTGGGTCATGTGATGATAACCAGCGGCATTCGGGCTGTAACTCGAGTTGGCGGCGTGGGGGTTAACATTAGACCAACTGTTTTGAGTGGCATGGGGCCAGCCAGCCCTCCAAAAGGTCGCCAGGATTTTAGTGACTCCTCTGAACTATCTTGCTTATTTTACACCACCAAGCTGGAAGGAGGTGAACATGGCACGGCGTGTAGAGTCCAGGACAAAAAGATCTGAAGGGTTTCTGGGTACACGAGCCTTTGCACAATGAACAGTTTGGGTTTCAAGGTGTTTCCTGGTGTCACTCGGGCGCTTCTGTGAAAGGGGGATGATGTGCATACTCTGCAGGGGCCGTCTCAGCAGTGAGAGGTGGCCGGTATTTATAGCTGGTCTTAGATTGAGTGATATGGTGATGAAAGCTGGAGTACAACTCAGATCAACTGCCCCCCGCTATTGCCCATCAAGTCCTGCCCCCACATTTGTGTTCATCTGTGTTGATGTGTTTGTATTAATGTGTAATTAAATGCTTAAAAGAAGGCTGGGTGTGTCCACAAGGTTTCCTCTCTGAACTGTGATGTGTTTTCTACGTGTCTACGTTTAAAAATAGATTAGAAAAAGCATAAATGGCGTATACTTACAGAGCGCTTTTCCACCTTCCTCAAAGGCACAGAGCGCTTTACAGTCACGGTCCCATTCACACTACATACATGCACACACTGCTGCCGAACACTGGCGCCAGCCTACAACCACCAGAGACAATGTGGGATCTGTGTTTTGCCCAAGAACACTTTGACACATGGGCAAGGGGGGAATCGAACCTGCAATCTTCTGATCATAGGTCGGCCGCCCCAAAAACAAAACTTTTAGTGTGGAAAAATGTAAAATATGTTTTTATATGATCTTATGCTTGATTGTAGATAAAGAAATACAGAGCTCATCAGATAACATCATGCGACAGTGGCTGTTAAAATAAAAACTGAGTATTCTCCGAACTGCCTTGGTCTGTTTGTTTTAATGGAAGTGGATTTAGGCCTCTATAAACTCATGTTAAAAAAAGCCAAATTCAATAGTTTTGAGATTCAAGTTAAACTTTTTTTTTTAAATGAATGTTTATATTATGGGATAAAAGGGAAAAATCTAAATTGGAACTTACATTTCTATGAGAAAAATTTGATAAAATTTTGAAAATAGGGTCAGAGTTTAAAGGAAAATTAGGATATGGAAAACAACATGTTTTGGGATGTCTGAGACCCTAAATCAGATTTTGATAAAATTCTGAGATTGGCAAATATCAGTTGCAGTCACAGCTTTTGCTTTGCTCGGGATGCTTGTCAGGCCGGTTAGTATTTTTGAAATGACAACAATTAATCAGTCAGTAGAGCAACTATGGAACTGAAAAAATAGTTAGACTAAAAAAACAAATATTTAATAGTCAAATTAAGAGAGAAAGAAAAAAGTATTGCAAAAATTCAGCCCGATACCAAATAACGTCATGTATCGTCACTGTTGAAAACATTTTATAAATGTGGAATCCCAATTCATACAAAAGGTCACTCCCAACTGAGTTTTTTTGGTTACTTTTTTCTTCTGCATTTTCATACTAGTGATTGCATTGTTAAAATAAATAGACATAGGAAATGTTGACAGCGTTAGCTGGTACTCTAGCAGACGTACTCTTGAAACCTCAAGTTTTTTTTTCCAATGTACCACTCCCGTCATCTTTTGATCTATTTTGAAAGCGTTCCCAAAGGTCTTTTAAATATGATTATGCCGTTTTTAGCCAAAATTTAAAAAATCTTGCAGATTTTCTAGGACATAGTTTCTGCCGAGCGGCAGTAGTTCAGTAGAAATTCACTTCTGAGATGTGGGCGGGACCGTTGGCGTAACCCTGCCTCCCTTTCCCTCCCTGCCGCTGAGAGGTCGGAGCAGGAAGCTTGTGGCCCGCCCAGCGTATTTTCTACTTTACAAATATGACCTTTTTCAAACCACATTTTCCATCTGCTCCTGTTTCACAATGATTTGAATAAATAAATACTCAGAAACACACTCTTAAGCTTAATTTCCTCTATACATGTCATCCTATCATCCAAAAAATCCCTCAAGAACATGTTAAAAACATTTTCATCACAGTGGGTCGGCACCATTTTCAATTATTTTTTTATGTTTCAAATAACTCTGGGTGCATTCAAGTGCAGATCCTCCTCTGGGGAATTCTCAGTTAGCTTCAGAAGCATTTTGGTGACAGGTGTGCTGTAGTAAAACAGAGGGGTTAATTGTAGCTCTGTTGGCACACGCTGAAACAATTACATAATTCTCTAACACTTTATTTTAAAACCCACAACAATAGGAGGATAAGAGGGCATAGAAGTTATCTATAAATTGCCTCTGTAAGGAGGATTAGAAGATGTATTTCTTTTATTTTGGTAACAATAACATCTATAACCCAGCCACTTAATAGTATAAGTATTTTAATATCTGTAATGTGTTTTTAAGAATCTGCTTGAAGTAATATTTTTAAATCGAATATCTGTACAAACCAAATAACTAAATATGATTTTTCTTAATGTTTTGTGTCTTATATTTGCAGCTAGATGCTCAGTTGGTCCTGCACAAGCGTGAGCTTGCCTCAGGCCACATGCACACCTCTGCTTTGTTAGAGCATTATCAGGACTATAAAGAGAACTGAAATAAAAAAAGGCAACGTGATCTGTGGCTCGTCTCATCGCTGAGATTGTAAATCCCAGATAATCCCCCTAAACTAAAAACAGGAGGAGAAGAAAAGTGACAAGTCGAGGCAGAACACGAGCGCGTTTGGACAGGGAAGAAGGGTGCACATACTTTCAGAGTAAAAGAGCTATTTCTGCTATAATGCATGAAAGTGATTTGCTGTACAAACCGTGTGGATACACAGGAAAATGTTGATGTTTGAATTATCAAAAGATTTTTTTTGTTTTTTGCCTGAAAACCCCCCAAATTTCAGTTCATTTCTGCGTGTAAATGCAGTACCATCATGCATTTGGTGTTAAATATTGAGTAGTTAAACTTGCGTTCAAATTAAATGTACACGCTCACACACCAAAGATACCTTACATTTCTGAGCTGAGATCAAACACATCTTCCCCCATGGGACCCCTAGATGTGAATATGAGGTCAGATAATTTTTACGATCTCTGAGGCGTTCTGCCTTGTCATTCTGTCACTGGCAGCCAACACCGTCAATGTACAGCTTTCTTTGAAGTTCTTTCTTGTCCTTAGATGATTAGATTTTTTTCTGAAAAATCACCATTAGGGATTTTTGATAAATATTTTTTGTTACTTTTAAAATGATAGTTGTCAACTGATTTTGACAAAATGTCTGTTTAAAGACCCACTCCAATAATCTTTTAATTGATTTGAAAGCATTTCCAGTGGTCTTTTAATTATGATTATGGTGTTTTTAACCAAAATTTTAAAAAAATGTGTTGTTTTCTCGGACATGGTTTCTGATGAGCGGCAGGAGTTCATTCGAAATTCACCTCTTAGTTGTGAGTGGGACTGTCAAGTGTGGAGCAACCCCTCTTCCCGTCACCCATAACTTGGAGCTCTCTGTTTACACGCCCTCCCACTAGCCTACAGCCCCTCCCAACCCTAACATTAGTGGTGCAACAAAATTGGCGAGCAATATTTGGAGCTATCCAGCTGTACAGTTTTGAGCCAGATACTGGCACAGAATAGGAATACGAAGGTGTACGTGGATCTATTTGTCTGCAAGTGGATGCTTCAGAATGGAGCAGAATATGAAGCTTGTGGCCCGACCTGTTTATTTTCTATGTCACAAATAAAGTTTTTATCAAGCTGAATTTTTTCGTCTCCTTCTTTTTTAATGATTAGAATAAATAAATACTGAGAAATGCAATTTTGAGCAGAATTTTTTAAGCATATGCCACAAAAACATTAAAAACACCAAAAACAACACTCTTTTGGAGTGGGTCTTTAAGATATTCTAAGTTTTGGTTTAATGGGTCGTTTTTATTAATTAATAACCATTGAGAAGCAAAGAAATAAAATATATCTTTTAACTGACAATAAAGATGCTAAAGGATTTTAACCTAAAGGCTGTGAAAAAACAAACTGCTGTGTTCCCATTTCAAGCTCTTGAAGTCATAGCTGGCTGCACGGTGGCACAGTGGTTAGCATTATCCCCTGGTTTGAATCTCAGCTAGTGTGGAGTTGGGCATTTTCTTCCCATGCATGTGTGGGTTTTCTCCGGGCACTCTGGCTTCCTCCCACAGTCCAAAAACATGCTTCGTCGGTTAATTGGTGATTCTAAAAGTATGCACGTGTGGCTCTGCAACAGACTGGTGACTTCTTCAGGGTGTACCTGTCCTTGGCCCAACAGTAGCTGGGTTGGCTTTAGCAGCTCTATGACCCGAAAGGGATTCAACAGGTTCTGAAAATTGGATGGATGGAAGTCTTGCAGTAGGGATCGAAAGTTTGGGCACCCCAAGTAAAATGCTGTATCGTTGTGTACAAAGAACCCAAGGAAAGATTGAAAAATCGCCTAAAGGGTGCCCAAACTTTTGCACACGCCATTATTTTGTTTTCTGTTATTTTGAGAGCTTAAATGTTGGAAATAAATCCTATTTTTTTACATAGTAAAAGAATGTCTCATCTGTAAACTGATAGCTTTAGAAGATTTTTCAATACTGTGTTCTTTATGCACAATACTATAACGTTTTACCTGGGGTGCCCAAAATTTCGATCCCCACTGTAGCTCCCTGGATTTGTCCTCAGTTTTTCATTCTGACTTTATCTTCACAAAATAAATTCCAGTTTTCCATGTGCCTTTTCTTTCCTTCAGTTTGAGTTGTACTCTGAGGCCAGCATTGCTCTGCTCCATCTGAAGAGTCCACAGGATTTCACCGATCTGACCCAGCAGGCTAAGAAGAACCTGACTCTAGATGGGAAGGAGTTAACAGTTAGCTCCGCCTACTTGTTTTGGGACCTGACTGCCATTTCACAGGTGCTTTATTCTACCACAGTTTAAATATTTTATTTTGTTAATCTTGTGAATTTAGAGGCTTCATATTAAGAAAGATTATATTTAAATGTAGATAAGTCAAACAGTAAATGATCTTTACTTAATTATGTGTTTTTGTTTATTAAAGTCTAAACTAGATGAAGATGTGTCAGCAAGCCGATTTGAAGACAACGAGGAGCTTCGCTACTCGCTGCGCTCGGTGGAGAGACACGCCCCCTGGGTGCGACACATCTTCATTGTCACTAATGGCCAAATACCGTCCTGGCTCAACCTGGACAATCCTAGAGTTACAGTTGTCACACATCAGGTCAGAATTCTGTGTCTCAAAATATTCATAATTTACAATCCGCAGTGGTTCAAAAATGTGTCTTTTTTTGAATAAAATGTGATCTTTTTTTGATCTTCAGGATATCTTTTTGAACACCAGCCACCTCCCCACTTTCAGCTCCCCTGCAATAGAGACCCACATCCATCGGATCCCAGGGCTTTCCCAGAAGTTCATTTACCTCAATGATGACGTGATGTTTGGGGAGGACGTCTGGCCGGATGATTTCTACAGCCACTCCAAAGGACAGAAGGTGTGCAGATAACAGAAAAAGGATCATCTTGGACATCAAACTGGTCGTTCCTGAAATGTTTCGTTTGAATTTAGGTGTACCTGACCTGGCCTGTTCCCAACTGTGCAGAGGGCTGCCCAGGATCCTGGATCAAAGACGGGTATTGTGACAAAGCTTGTAACAACTCTGCGTGTGACTGGGATGGAGGAGATTGCGTGGGTAAGGAGGTAGACTGTATTTAATTAGGCAGGTTTTTGTGTGATGGGTCACCCTTTATCTCTTGTCTTTCAAACAGGAGCAGGCGCGAACGGTCGCTTCCCTGCAGGTGTTGTTGGACAAGGTGGAGCTGGAGGACAAGTGTGGCAGTTTGCCGCTGGTTTGGGAGGCATCGGAGGGACGCTGTACTGTAATCAAGGCTGTGCTAATTCATGGCTGGCAGACAAGTTCTGTGATCAGGCCTGCAATGTGCTCTCCTGTGGATTTGATGTAGGCGATTGTGGCCAAGGTAGGTAAAGGGATTTGCTGCTCCTGGACTGTATGCCTTAGTCACAACTGCCTTGATGGGTGGATACGGGCTGTCTGTGGGCAAAATGTAGGCAAACCTGTACAGAGTATGTAGATGGTCCACTCAAAAATATTGAAGTCGTAGACGGCTGTAGAGTAAAAATGTTTGTTTGTTTCTATGGGCATTAGAGACTGAAATTTTTTAGGGGAAATCTCACTGGATTCGGACTGGATTCCTGTGGGTTGGGAGACATCTGTTCCATTAATCACAGGATTGGGATGGTACAGAATAACGTACTTAAGGGAGCAGACGGGAGCGAGAATGAACCAATAGGAAAGACAACAAAAAACATGATTAACATATCCATTAAAAAAAACAGTTCCATAAAAAGTAAGCACTTAACACACAAGGGTATGTAAGGGTGAAGAAGGTGAGACGCAGGCTGGTCATACAGATCTGTCTTTTTTTTTTAACCCCTCCAAACCCTAAACTCTGCCCAGGAAGCCTGTTTGTGCTGTTCAAGTGATCAGTGCCCCTAGTGCACAGATTGCCTGTTAGAAATGAGGAAATATGACATTCAGAGGGTAGTCTGTGTGGATGTCCTACTGACATCCTACAAGCACTTACATGTCACCTGCACACCCTGCGGGTGCAGTATTTGTGCGCCATCAGTAAAAAGCCAGTACATGCACCTTACCAGCGACTACAGTGCCAATACTTAAAGATGCACTTACCACACGCATGAATATTGTACATTACATCTATATAGCTTCCTTTAAGGTCTCCGCACGATCTTGAGTGAAGTGCAAGACACACCTGCACTCCTCTTAACTCCACTTTCTATGACCCTTCATAGGCCGGGACAACCCAAAAACCTGCAGCAACTGTGCGTGTAATCACCCGTATGGGTGCCTGTGACTAAGGCTTTAGGTTTCATCATCTGAACTGCTCATGTTGATGAAATCTTCCCTACTTTATTTGCAGAGCACTTTGATGAGCTGCACCATGTCATTCTGCGCAGGAATCAGACTCTGTACGTTCTCCCTCTGGGAGAGACCAAACCCTATTTCAGCTTCAACAAGGTAGCTCGCCGAATCTCCGAGGCCCACGTCAGCGACAACCCAGTAGTCCGCCACACATCCGTTGCCAACAAGTGGAAGACCATTCACCTGCTGCTGCACCCCGGCCACAACGCCACCCAGATCCAGTACAACATCACTTTCCAGAGAGACGATGAGACTGAGTTTGTGATGAGATTCATTGTAGCTGTCGACACCCGAGAGGTTTCTCCAGCAAACCTGTCCCACGCCACCAGCAAAGAGGCTGGAAAAGAAGCCACACCGCCCTCTACTCCTGAGCCCGTCTTTCCATTCTCAGATATTCCCAAGGAAAAACAAGGACCAAAGATAAAGAGGAGGCAGCCCGATGAACCAGAGGCTCTCATCGACGTCCCGTCTTTAAACGTGTCCCTTTTACCTGCCGTCGTTCGCGGTGAGCTTCAGAAGCTGGAGGAAAAGCTTTTATTTGGTGACATTACTGTGAAAGGCTATAACTTCACCAAGGCTGAACTTCTAAAACCGTTTAAATTTCTGGCTGAAAAACTGGAGCGCATCAGCCCTCAGGCAGACGCAGTTCAGGGTAAACCCAATAAAGATTTCAAAGAAGTGCCGTTTAGGGAAAACGTTCCCATGGAAGCCGGAAATGTTCAGAAACACTCAAAGAAGGAAAAATCCAGGAAAGTTGTGGGTAAATCAAGCACTCCTCTCGTTCCTGTTAGTATCGATGGCAATTTGAATAATTTTGTAACTCCGAAACCTTTGAAAGCTGCAGTCGAGAAACCCAAGACTTCCAAATTTTTAAGCAGCATTTCCCAAAAGAAAAAAGTAGAGATTGGGAACAAGGCGTCCAGCGCTCCTCCATTCAGACGAAGACTCCAGCACTTCATCTCCGCAGACCGAGGATTCCTGCCATGGGAGAGAAGGAAATATTTCCAGGCCTTACTTGAGGCAAGTAGACGTCAGAACTTTAACTTTTTTTCAGGAATTTTTCAGACTCAAAGGGAATTTTGTCTGGATGAATCCACAGGAGAAAGAGCATCTCCAGAGCGAGCTGTCGTACCAGAGTGATCCTGCAGCTACAGGGCGAAAGCTGCAAGACACCTTTGCTGATTCGCTCCGTTACGTCAACAAGCTGCTCAACAGCCAGTTTGGATTTGCATCTCGAAAGGTCCCTGCCCACATGCCTCACATGATAGACCGTCTCATCATGCAGGAGCTGCAGGACACGTAAGAAAACCATCCTTTAAGCCTAGCAAAATAACGAGACGTCCCATTCCGGTCATCTTTTGATCTATTTTAAAAGCCCTCTCAGTGGTCTATTACTCACAATTATGCCGTTTTTAAACAAACTAAAATAGATAAATTTAAAAAAGATTGATTTCTAGGACATAGTTTCTGCAGAGCTGCACTATTTCATTAAAAATTAATCTCTGTTAGACTGTTCGTGCGGTACAAGCCTTCCAACACTTCCCATCATCCCTTTGTTTACACTGTCTCCTGTTAGCTTACAGTCTCTCACACCCCAAACCTAAAATTATCAGCACAACAAAAAATGGTGAGCAGTATCAGAGCTATCCAGACGTACAGTTTTGAGCCAGATTTCAGCTGGGACGAGGAAAACGAATACGTACATGGATGTATTTGTCTACAAGTGAAGGCATCAGAATTTAGCAGAGCAGCTTTTTCCAACGGCCTTTTTTTTTCTCTTCTCTTGACTCACCATGATTTGAATAAAGAAATACTCAGAAATGCAATTTTAAGCTTAATTGTTATCACATATCTTCTCCAACATCAGAATGTCACAAGAACGTATAAAAAACACCCAAAACACTATTTTCACTGGAGTGGGTCTTTAAGCAGCAACATCTTAGGCTGCTCCACGCTTTTTTCTTTTAGCTTCCCGGAGGAGTTTGACAAGACGTCGGCCCACCATGTTCGCCACTCCAAGGACATGCAATTTGCTTTTTCTTACTTTTATTTCCTCATGAGCGCTCAACAGGAGCTCAACATCACAGATGTGTTTGAAGAGATCGACACTGATCACTCAGGCGTCCTGTCAGACCGCGAGATTCGAACTCTTGCCACAAGGATACACGACCTTCCTCTGAGTCTCCAGGTCAGCCTTAACCTAAAAAAGTATTTTCTCAGGAATAAAAAACATGTTTTTAAATCATCTATTTTTTTAAAACTGTATTGTGTTTTTAGGACTTGACCGGTTTGGAACAGATGCTGATAAACTGCTCTAAGACACTCCCAACTAACTTGACTCAGCTCCACCTGGTCAGCCCCACTCAGGAAGCCTATTATGATCCAAGCATGGTGGGCAATTAATAACACAAAATGATTTGAACAAAAACGTGCATCATTCCAGTCTTTAAAATAATTTTAGGAGCCAAACTGAATGATTTCTTCTTTAAACTTGCAGCCTCCTGTCACTAAAGGCCTGGTTCTCCACTGCAAACCCATCACTGAATGGATACAGAAAGCCTTCAAAGACCAGAATAAATACAAGTGAGACTGAAAAACCTGTTATTTAAAAGGAATGATTATGGGCCACTGAATTAACGCTGACTATTGTTTTATTAGGTTTGAAATAATGGGAGAGGAGGACATTGCTTTCAAAATGGTACGAACCAACGTGTCCCACGTGGTCGGGCAGTTAGACGACATCCGAAAGAATCCCAGGTGATGAGAAACTTTGCACAAATGCTTTTTAATCTCAGTTTAAGCAGCACTAACTCTCTCCCACCCTAACAACAGAAAGTTCATATGTTTGAATGATAACATCGACCACAGCCACAAGGATGCAGCCACAGTGAAAGCGGTGCTGAGAGATTTCTACGAGTCCATGTTCCCGCTGCCATCCCAGTTTGAGCTGCCCAGAGAGTACCGCAACCGGTTCCTGCACATGGAGGAGCTTCAGGAATGGCATGTACTCAAGTTCCTACTGAAGTTTATTTATGTTTTACATCTCCATAATTCTGCTTTTTGAAGAGAAGTTGGTAGATATTTGATGAAATGTTTTTAAATAAATACAAAAATATTTTTACAGATGCTTTAAGCTTCCACTTTTAATCCCTTTTTCATGGAGTTAATTTCTAAAATATCTTTAATTTTTTTGCTTAATTTGACAATATTTTAGAAGATACGCTTCATATTTACATTTTGTCATTTATTTTCAATTATTTTGGCTTTTATTTTTAATTTTTACTTTAAACATCTAAGTTTTTGGCATCACCTTTAAAAACCATAAAATAAATACAAAATTTCAAAATTAGGAAAGTTTAAATGTATTTGCTCACTTCCATATTTAGAATAAAATTCTCTAAATAGTCAAATAACCTCCATTAAGACCACATCTTTATGTAAATCATTGTTTTTTTTAAAATAAATCTGCCTCACAAAAAATATTTTAATTTTTTGCATTAATAAGAAACTGCCTTTTGTTTTGGTTACTGAAAACCCTTAGAAAAATTTTATTTATCTTCTTTTAATTAAAACAATATTTGTAGATTGCGTCATGCAGATCTTGTTTGGTAGTTCAATTTTTCTACTCAACAATACAGTAAAAAAGTTTTCTTAAAAAGTTACCTGAACACCAGGGTTTTTAGGGTGAATTATTCATATAGTCCCTCTATGACACTCCAAACATGTTATTTGTCCAGCTTTGTCCAAATTAACCTCACAATAACAATACTTTGCTAAACATATAAATAGCCAAAAACTCTGGAAAAGCCGTGTATGTTTTTAAATTCGATTATTGTGCATCTTTCTTTTCTAATACAGGATTTTTTTTCATGGTGTAAAGATTTAGTCAAAACTTGGAAATCTGCATATATACATTTAACTTTTTGTGATTTAAAAATATATTTTTAAAAAAGGTAACCTGTCTTTTTGTTAATATTTCTCCATGAATATGTTGCTGCTTTTGTGGTCAGAAACGTTGCAGAACTGAAAATTTTCTGTCTAAACCCATGCTGGGATTTTTTAAACTCAGTACAACCCATTGGGTCAAATTTGACCACTAATTTTTAATTCTATTAATGTTTTTATGTCTGTTTTTTTTATTTATCGTTTTGGCCACTGTTAATTGCTGCAACACAAAATGAAAAAAACAAAACAATGAACAAAGTGAAATTACCTTTAAAAGCTTAGAAGAAAGTTGCTGTTTGGTTCCACAGGGTTAGGTTTAATTAACCACATTTCCAGGTCATCCTGTAGTCCTAAAGCAGACTATGAAAGTGTATTTTGGGTCACTGGTGACCTATCTGACCCCTCACCCTATGAGGAATTTATAAAGCAGGATTTTCATCATTTAAAATAACCGTGTGTCGATTCGGAAGCCGAGGGTTTAAATATAGACTGGGCTACGGGAAACATTCTAACATGGCTAAGACTTTTTAGCTGCCCTTCTTTTCTTTCCATTTCCTCTTACATCTGAATTTGTGGTGACAGGCACAAGGTGTTGGGTGATGTCACTTTGTCACCCTCCTGCCCCTGCTGCCCCTCTGCATACTTCCATCCCACCTTGCATCACTGCAATTAGTGTGTGTGTTTAACTGAGACATGACGCCGCCGACCTCCTTCCACGCAGGAAGCACAGGTATCCATGTATAACAATGTTTCACAGATCTAACTGAGATGTTTTGTTTTTCAGGCGCGAGTATCGTGACAAGCTCAAGTTCTGGACCCACTGTGTTCTGGTGACGCTGGTCGTCTTCACCGTGATGTCCTTTTTTGCAGAGCAGGTCAGTTTCCATCGCCTTCTGCCTCATTGCACTTCTTTCCATGATTCACTCCTGAGCTATGATCGTTGTTTGAGATTTGTCTGTCTCATGTGTCCAACCAAAGACCTTCAGTATTTTGTTTGTGAAATGCAAAACCTGAATGTCTTTGTTGACTTTTTTTTTTTTGGTTCCATATTTAGATGAACAAAAAATCTTGTCAGAGAGCTTTAGACACTAAAAATTACTCCACTGTCACTTTCTCTCATTGAATCCCGGTAAAACAAAAGCGAACATTTGTTAAAGAAACACTATCCTACCCAGGCTTGACATTGAGCTGTAGGGAGCCTCGTTATTTGAATCCAAAGGTCTCCAGTTTCTCCTAAGCCGTTTTAAAGAAAGGTTAACAATTGAAGTGACCTCAGAAAAATCTCTGCTGGGACGAGTGCTGTCAGCAAGTAATGTGCCGCCACACTCAGACATTTCATTTCTTCTTGGCATCTGAGGAGTCTGGCTGGTCCTGGGGTGCTTGTAGATTAAGGGGATCAGACATGTCTTCTCTGAAGAGAAGAAAAAAGGTTTTGCCTGCTGCTGCAGCAAAAAAAAACATTTTTCTTACTTTTTGATTGCAAGTAAATCAAAATGTACTTATTTTAGCACAATCCTATTTTTTTGAACGGGAATTAAAAAGAACAAACACAATTTTCCTTTATGTAATCAACTTTTCAATTACAAATTCAGTTTTTGGATATGGTGCTTCTCTCCTAACGTTTTTTTCTTCAGTGGAAATGAGTTAGGGATGCAAAAAGTTACTCAGCCAGCCTTTCTGGTTTAAAAAAAAAAAAGATTCACTGCTTCAAACACTGGAGCTTAAAGACCCACTCAGATGAAAATTGTTTTTTTTGGTGTTTATAACATGTTGCAACATTTTTTTAAGGATGAAATATTTATAAGAAAATTGTTTAAAATGGCATTTTTGAGTATTTCTTTATTCAAATTGTACTGAATCAGGAACACAAAAAATGCAGTTTGAAAAAGGTCGTTTTTGTTATGTGCAAAATATGCTGGACAGGCCACAAGCTCCGCCCCATTCTGATGCATCCATTTGCAGACGACTAGATCCATGTACATCGTTGTTTTTCTCGTCTGAGCTGAATTCTGGTTATAAACTGTACGGCTGGATAATTCGAATGTCGCTCGCCATTTTTGTTGCACCGGTAATTTTAGGTTTGTGGATGGGAGGGGTTGTAAGCTAGAGGGAGTGTGTAAACAGAGAGCTCCCAGTTATAGGTGACAGGAAGTGGGGGACGGATTTGCTTTACGACCAACAATCCCGCCCACAACTCGGAGGCGAATTTCTAATAAACGACTGCCGCTCTGCAAAAACTAAAAAGGCATATTCCTTGAAATAAGCGAACACATTCTTATCATAGGCCAAAGTTTTTTTGTTTTGTTTTGTTTTTCTTCCAGGAAAATATGAACCAATGAAGCCACATTCCAAAATGTTTTTTTTTTTTTTCTTGACTTAGCACTCACAGAAAGTCGTTTCTTCTTCTTTCTGTCCTTTTTGCAGCTCATCTTGCTAAAGAGAAAACTGTTTCCAAGACGCAGAATGGCCGGTAACCCTGAGAGGGTGTGAAAGAGGAAGACTGTTTCCTCTCTTATGAAAATCGCCCTTCCCTCTTTTTCGGAGCGGATCCAAACTGGTTTTAATGTGGACAGGAGCCCAGAGTCCTGCATTCAGGTTGAATCAGAACAAATGAAGGCTCATGTTAGATTGAGCCGGTTAAAGCTAGTGCTGGCAACTGAAGGAGACAAGAGACAGACAGAAAAAAAACATGTAAATCTTTTTTTTTTCTTTTTCTTAACAGGGACCATTAGAAAACACTTCTTTCATTACCTTTTCTCCTGTCCTGCCTTTATAATCCCACTTAAAAATGAACTGTTAAATCTTAAAACTGTTGCAGGAGTTTTTTTTTTTTTTTTTTTTTTAATACAAAACTCTTTTAGTGGTGCCAACCAATGAGTGTTTAGTTCTGCTGTTTTTGTCATGTATGTTGGAGTCAAAGAAACTATGTTCCGCTTTTGGAAAATTGGGATATTTTTGATAATTTCTAGGTAATTGGAGTTCAATTTTTATGTTTTATGGTTAATTTTTAAGACATTAATAGGAATCATTTGCCTTTTTGAAAAACATGAAGACTTTAAGTGCCTTTATTGTCTATTGATTATTGTTTTTTGTGCTTTTTCTTAGTGACGTCTTCAACACGTCTGTGGGTTTACAATAAGGGGCATCAGAATAATTGATTATTATTAAAATGATACAGATGCGATTGTTTGAGCTACATGCATTAGCCGCCTGCATGTGTGTCCCCATGGGACTCGACAGGCTCGCTGCTGTCTGAAATTCAGACCTCCTCACCATGTCCTGTAACTTATTTTGATTGTATTCTTGTGACAGCACCTCATCTGAATGCAGGAATGTAAAATTGTCTTCATAAATTGCTTGCCATCTCTTTGAAAACTCCTCCGAATGTCTGTTTTACTGCCTGTTTGTTACAGTGACAGAAACGTGAACGACTACTAGAAGCTGTCAGCAGCTGGAAACTACGATTTAAGGTGAAGGATCTGTCACTAATGTCAAGGCGAGATCCCGAACCACATATCTGGAAGTGGGGTTTCCCTGTGTTGCATCAGTGTTTAATCTAAGTGGAATAAATGTTATTTGGGTTATTCAGCCTGGAGTTTTATTTGCCTTTTTGATCACTTTAAAGATTTTATTTCAGGAGGGAGAGAAATCTGTTGCCACTGATGTATTTTTTAAGAATCCATAAAATGTAACTCAACACACAGTTCAGAAATCTAAAATAACACATGACAGTAATAGGTCTAAAATCAGGTCATAATTATGCATTTTTAGGTGCTTGACTAAATATATTTAATCTTTTCCTAATTTTGATGCCACTATTTAAGTTTCAGGTCTAAACCCCAGCTTGACTCCTGTTGTGTGGGGTCCAGTTTCTTCCCACAGTTCAAAAACATGCTTTATAGGTTGATGAATCAAAAATTCTTCACTTTCCATTTTTTCTTCCAAAACTATTTAGTTTTGATTCCAACATTTTTTTTTCCCATTTTTTTTTTCACCAAAAAAAAAAAGGTTTTACTTAGAACTGGATAAAGAACAGCACTGACGACGCCACCGACAAAATGGATGAAAAATAGTCTTTATTACAATCTTCTTTTACTCACATCTGTTAATGGAAATGTTTGAAGGTTTTACCAAATAGAACAAGGTGTTTGAAGTTTCCTTTTGTACATTCTGATGCATAGTTCCACTGTCAATCCAGAATTTATGCAAAACTAACTGAAGATCAAGAGCCTCTGTCATGTGTAAAAAGATAAAGATTGCAAGATTTTAAAAGGACAAAAAGCAGAACATAAAAAGTTTGCTAACCCTACAGAAAAGTCCCTTTTGCTCCCAAAGAAAACGAATTAAGAGTTCAAATATTTTATCATCATATAATTACTGATCTTAAAATCAATAACCAGATGCAAGAAAGAAAAAGCTTCCAGTAGTTTTGTGTTATCTTTTGCTGTATCTGGTGTAACAAACGTACAAAACACTCACAGTCCTGCTTTAAATATTCACAAGTTCAACAGTAATTACAACAAGAATTTTTAAGGCGTCTTTAGTTCTTTATGTACAATCACAAACAATTAAACATTAGCCCTTTAGGGAGAAGAACAGAGAAAGCAGAACAAGGCGGTGTTGATGCTTCATCAGCCAACGGCGCTCTAAAGGCCACACTAGGTGAAGTTTCTACATTTTCAGGATGGAAAAATGAGAGAAATAAACTTTGAAAACTAGAGTGGTGTTAATGGGAGTGGCCTTAAGAGAGGACCTGTCGTCATTTTCAGCATGAACACGTGACCCCCCCCCTGAACCCTCGTGGAGCCGGTTAACACGACACACTTCATTGGTAGTTATTAGAATAAAACTGCAATTTTTAATCCCTGATTCCATTCAGATTGAATAAAAGAAAAACAAAGATCAGGATTGTACTTTGATATTTAAGAAAAACATTTTGGCATTTAGGTTAAAAGCAGGGACTGACCAAAAAATAAAAATAAAAATAAAATTTGCTTCATGATGTTTGAATTAGACTTTGAAACAACTTTGGTTCAAACACATCAGTTTTTTGGTTTGCAGTATTAGTCGGTTTCTTTGTTTCATTTTGTTGGATTGAGGCAGTTTTAATCTGAAGTGGTGACATCATCGAGGCTGCATTGGCTCAGGGTTGAGGGTTTCTCCATTTCGTCTTGGTGGTCTGCTTTTAGGAGCGGGGAGAGATCTTGGTCTCCTCCCGCCTCCTCCCGCCGGGCAAAGCGTCAGTCACGGTGTGAGCTGCTCGGTGGTGTGATGCTGAAGACTCGAATGCGCAGGTGGGCAGCGATCTGGAGGCACAAGCCTATGCAGTAGCGAGTCAGATCCACAAGAGAGAGGACCTAAGCAAAAACAGCATTGGTATTTAGCAATTTTACAAATGTTTTTCTTGGATTTGACTTAATCCTGCACAATATAGACTTGACCGACATTAATGATGCTGACAAAGCGTACTCTGAATAATCTCCCACCAAACCAACATTACTAAAAGACCCACTCCGATAATCTTTTGAAACTTTTTACTTGTGATTATGCAGATTTAAACCCCCCAAAAACCTGTCATTTTCTAGGACATATTTTCTGCAGAGCGGTAGTAGTTCATTAGAAATTCACCTCTGAGTTGTGGGAGGAATTGTTGCTGTGGAGAAACCCCGCCCCCTTTCCCCTCACCGTTGTGAGAACTCCTTGTTGATGCCCTAGTTTACAGCGCTCACACCCCCAACCTAACATTACCAGTGCAACAAAACTGGCGAGCAATAGCGATGCTGTCCACCCTTACAGGTTGAGCCGGCTCGGATAAGGAACGTAAAGAGGCGGGCGGAGCAGCAAGCTTTTGGCCCTGCCCAGCGTATTTTCTACATCACAAATAAACTCTTTAAAACTGCATTTTTGTTGTCTGCTCTTGATTTACAATGATTTGAAAAAAGACATGCACAGAAATGTAATTTTGAGATTAATTTTCTTTGTATATGACCTCCATCATCAGAAAAATGACAATTTCATCGGAGTTAGTCTTTAAAGTTAACATTGATTCAGTTCAAGCTTTCAGGGCAATTTTTTTAGCGTCACTCCAGCTTTCGGTTAGAGTAAGTGTGTGTTTCAGGAAAAACCTGTTGAACTAGTACAATAAAAACAAAATGTATGATGGTCCACGTCAGTTTTCTGACTACTTCAGTCATCTGTTCACTAGTTTAAACATTGGTTAACAACAGTATTAGTTTACAGTGTGCATTTAATTAGTCTGTGTGTCTGGTAAATATTGGAACAGCACTATTTAGGTTACGTAAACCTGGAAACTCTTAAAAACAGTTCAAGAAACATGTTTTAAATATCTTGGTGATTTTAAAAAAAAGACATGTTTTGATGGTCATTTTAGTTTAAAAAATGCAAAGTTTGAAGAAAACAATGGAGCCTTTAAGAGAGCATGAATCAAATAAGGGTTTATCTCAAGTCAACTCAGAAGAAATAGTGTTGTCAGCCAAAGTCTGATTGATTAGAGAGAAGGGAGGAGCTCAGAGTTGCATAAAAACGCACAGTATAATTCTCATGCTGCTGAGTTTTTTTTTTGTGGGACAGAAAGGATGTGATCTTTCTTTCCTCTTTCTTTCCTAAAGCCTTAAAACAAATGTGTTTTTGCATAACAGGTTATTAGCAGAGGCTCAGAATGACACTTTTATGATTTTAGGCGAGACAGCCTTTGATGCCTCAGGGTGTTTATTGAGAAACTAATCTGAAACCAAAAGGACCCTGCAGCATGCAATGATTTATGAGAAAAATCGTCTCATCACAGAGATGCAAAGACTTAACTCCCAAATCTATTGACTGAAAAGTAAATAATTTTAAATTGCTGTAGCAAATGAAAAGAAAATAAAGAGTTTGCAAATGAATCAAAATGAATGCTTAAAGCTAAACCTGCTATCTTGAGTCCAAAAATCAGAACTCAGTTGCTTGTTTGAGCAATAATGTGATATCTATAGAGCAGGAAATGCAACTGAAGTTTTTTCCCCCCCAAGTAGTTGTTTCCTAATTTCCTGGGTGACTTGATTGAGCAGTTGACTGGAGTGGAAAGTCAAGGACAGCAAAAACTACCAGAAAGTAGAAGTTGAAACTGACCCTGCAGGGTTGTGGACTAAAGAACAATGCAGTAAACGGAAATTTTAAGCAACAGTCGACACTGGAAAAATACTTTTAAAAAAATTAATGAATGGATTCAGTTAGGACGTAAAAAATAATTATTTTATATATACCATAATCCTAAATACATAAGATAATGAAAAAATAAATAATCTTAAATATGTAGAAGATTTTAGCTGGAAGAAATCAGAGATCAGAAAAAAATGAACTAAAAATGTTTTGCTTCCCATCAAAGGGAGTTAGTAAAAGTGAAATTAGTTTCTACAAAAAAATGTTCCTTAATGGAGGAACATTCTGATTTTCACCTACCTAAAAATTGGGTTAGCTAAAATTGAAATTTTTACAGTTTTTAACATGTTCTTGTTGGAGATTGTTGGAGAAAGATAATTAAGCTTAAAATAGCATTTCGGAGTATTTATTTTTTCAAGCCATTGTGAATCAGGAGCAGATGAAAAAAAAATCTGTTTGAAAAAGAGCTTATTTTTTTATTTCGAAAATACACTGGGTGGGCCACAATCCCCCTGCCCCCGAGCTCTCAGCAATGGGGAAGGAAAGAGGGGTTGGAGTTGTTCTGCACAATTATTAATATCTCCTTCATGACCACTTTTTAAATACTTGGCAGTGCTGTTTAAAAAAGGACGCTACTCATATGTCCCTGAGTCCCTGATTTGTTAAAGTTCAACTTGTTTAACTTTAGACGCGTGTTCAATGCTGCGTTCAATTTTACGTAGAGCTCGAAAACTGACTTATAAAATTGCATAGTGACGTGTGACCACAAGAGTTTTGAACGCGGAAGCCCGAAACATGCATGCACATGCATTTACATAGACTTAATAGGAAGCGGTCGTTCGAATGCGTGCTTCTGAGCCTGGTGGGAACGTAAAGTTAACGTGTGAAATTTGTTCCCCACATTTGACCCATCCCCTGCTGGGGCGGTGAGCTTCAGACACAGCCGCACTCGGGAACCATTTGGTGGTTTAACCCCCCAATCCAACCTTTTAATGCTGAGGGTCAAGCAGGGAGGCATTTGGTACCATTTTCTGGAGTCTTTGCTGTGACTCAGCCTGGCTTTGAACTCACAACCTTTCTGTCTATGGTGCAGACATTCTTGCACTAGATCACTGAGCTGAATAAAATCGATAAAGAAAAAATTTTTTTTTTCTTGTTTGTTTAGATACACCTTAACATCTTAAGTTTTATTGTGAAAATCAAAAAACTCTCAAAGCCAGATTGAAATAACTAAAAAAAAAAGTTTTGATTTGAGACATTTATCCAGTACTGACCATGGCAATCCAGAGTACTATGTATTCATCGATGAAGCTGTTGAAGTACTGGTTGAGGAAAAGAAGGCCAGGCCCAATGAAGGCAGTATCTGGGAGGTGCAGCTCACTCTTAGTCATGTGGGCGATCTGCAGATGAGAAACACAAGGCAAAGAGTTAAATTAATGCTTAGTTCCCCCCAAAACGTAACGGTCGAATTAGGATAACTGATCATACCACAAGCTTATTGGAGATTTTGGAGATGACCATGCCAAAAGCAAGAAGGTACAGACAGGGGTGGTGTTCAAACAGATGACTGGAGGACTTCTTGAAAATGATGAAGGCCAGCGTGAGGATGAGGCCGATGTGCAAACCAGGAGTCAGCACACTGGTGTCCTAAACAGCAGCACTGTTTAATGGCAGGGTTTTTTTCGAGAAAGGAAATGCAAGGAACATAGCAACTTACAGCAACGGTGGAACCATTCTTGCCAACACCTCCGTTCAAAATGACGTAGAAATAGTTGTAGCAGGAGTACAGGGCGCCGCCAATGATCCCCATGACGGGGAAGACGTACAGCTTCAGTCCTATCACAGGCAGCTGCGGAAATGCAGGAGGGTCACATTAAACAGGTGGATTAAAGATTCCGTAACGAAGCATCATGGGAGCTGCAGCATGCCGAGCGTAATGGGAGGGCATAGCAAAAAAAATAAATAAATAAATAAATGCAGGCGACATAATCAGCTTTTTGAGCCAGATCATGTCCGATAGATGACCTGTTGCCATGGCGTTAACTGCCAATATTTACCTTCTCTCTCATGTGATGTTAAGTCAAGCTTCCAAAGGCAGCAGAGTAAAAGTAAAACACAAGTTCTATTTAATGACTAGAAATAAAAAAAAAAAAATTTAAAATGCGGAAATTATTGTGTTAAACATTCGTCTGTTAGGTGAAATGAAAATGTTCCGGGGTACACAGGGATGTTCAGTGTCAGTGGGCAGGGAGTTTCGGTTCTCAGTTACCGTGCTGTGCCAAAGGCTCACGCCTCCAAAAGCTGACATTAGGTACATAATCATGATGGCAAACTGCACTTCTGTGACATCAACCCTGTGGGAGGAACAAAAGAGAAACAATCTTTAAATCAGGAGAAATTATAAATGCTTACAGACATGTCTGCCTACTCCGATGAAAATCGTGTTTTTGCTGTTTTTTTATAATCTTCTTGTAGCATTTTTCTGATGATAGAATA
Organism: Adrianichthys oophorus; assembly: GCA_036245035.1. Taxonomy (NCBI): domain Eukaryota; kingdom Metazoa; phylum Chordata; class Actinopteri; order Beloniformes; family Adrianichthyidae; genus Adrianichthys; species Adrianichthys oophorus. The sequence goes on from BSAI01000030.1 coordinate 7,363,144, forward strand.
TAAATAAAGAAAATTAAGATTGTAATAAAATGTAGTGTTTCTTTCTTCAATTTTTGAATCAGGAGCAGATATGTTTGAAAAAGAGCGTAGTTGTGACATTGAGAAACGTGGTAATGGTCCCGCTCAAAACTCAGAGGCAAATTTCTAACAAACTACTGCCACTCTTCAGAAACCATGCCCTAGAAAATGAGACATGGCTTTGGATTTTGGCTAAAAACGGCATAATCGTAGTTAAAAGACCACTGGGAACGCTTTTAAAATAGATCAAAAGATGATCGGAATGGGGCTATAAATAAGCAGAAAAGGAAATTAGGAGAGATCAGCTGCTTTCACTCAGCATGGCTGGTCTTCGTCATGACTCACTAAAGAAATACATTGCATAACCCACCGTAACCTCAAAGGTTTTCAAAGTAAAAGGTTGTCAGGGTTTAATTTAGGTTGCAGAAACTAAAAATACTTCTGATCCAGTTTTGTAATTTCACAGAACCCAAAAAGTTCAACCATATTCTGAATTGCCCCCCCCCCTTTTTTTAAAAATATAATCTTTTAAAAATAAACTATTCCTTAAATATTTATTCCTTTCAAGTGTTGTTTTTTTAAGAGCAATAAATAAATAAATCTGGAATTGTGAGTATACTTACAGCCCAAAGCGAAGGGTTCCAGATACGTAAGTTTGCCAGTGGGCACAGAAGAACATAAACATTCCGACAAAACCGCAGAAGAACATCCAGTTTGGGAGGCCTCCAATTCCACATGATATACATGTTCCCACAGCAACAAACACTGTACAATAAATGTGCAACATTTGTTATAACAGAAGAACATACGGATTGGCTACACCAATAAGCAAAACAATGCATCCTATTGGTTGAAGCACCTGTGGAGACAGCATCACAGCCGTGGTCAAAGAGCTCCCCAAGTGCAGAACTGCTGTTTGTTCTCCTGGCCTGTTTCCCATCAATAGCATCCAGAGATTGGTAAATGAAGAGACCCAGAGCAGAAAGGATGAAGGCCCATGCTGGAGCCTGAGGGGGAGGACAGGGACACAAGAGATTTAAAGATCAAAAGTCTTTTAAATTATCCTTTTTTTGATGCGTCTTTGAAGATCTGATGAATAATAGAAGTTAGATGCTTTAGAAAATGCCTGGAACAGCTTCTCCTTTGAGAGTTTACGAAGTTTAACTAAAAACTGATATATTTGGGCGGCCTCAATCACTTAAGTTTAACATTAAACAAAAGGACATTGGACTCTAAAAACAACCTGGAAAATACAGACTAATCTCAGATAATAGGAATTAGTCAATAATCCTGATAGGACTGCAACTTGCCTACTTGCAAGAACAAAACAAATGAGAACAAAATAATCTGCTTTTATACCCTTTGACTTTTTTGGTTTTTAATCATTTTTGTTTCCCATGTCAGTCATAAAGGCATGATGGGAACAAATACTTGTCAACGCAAAAAAATTTGTTAAACAAGAATGTCTACGCTGAATAAGACAACTTTAATAGGCTGAACTTCTCAACAGTTCTTTTCCTGTTTACTCCAAGGAGTCAAGCCAAACAATGCAGCGCTTTTTCATTTTTTAAGCAGAGATAATGTGTGCATTATGTCATATTTTAGAATTTGAGAGACAAATAATTACATTGTAATTAAGAATGTTGCACTTTATTCCCTTGAAATTGGTGTAATAAAGTGTATGAATATGGAAATCAATTGTACATGTATTGCACAGGTTATTTTACAGAAGCCCTGAACTTTATCAATATATTAAGTTTCCAAATAAATGTAATTCATAGTGCACAGATTGCACAATGTGTTTTATATTGAATAGCAACAAAACTGACTGCTTTGTGTAATCTAAGTTTGCTGTATAGCTCTCACAGTTAAGACTGGACAAAGGTGGTCATCTGATAAAACCCCACATGCACATTTACTGCACCACCATGCATGCAGGTTTACTAGATCACAGGTCAAGGCTTCTAATGTTGCAGTTAGTGTATTTTTGTACAGGTTTATCCTACATTCCCATTACCTCAGCAGCAATATATGAAGTTTTCTGTCAGTTAGAAGCCCAAATCAAAGAAAAGAAATCACTTTAAATAATCAGAAATAAACAAACCAATGAACACACGCGTTTCCCTAATACAGTCATGTTTAATTCGCATACATAATGTAAAAGTTACATTTTAAGATTTTGTCTTGTGTACAATCGTAACATGAAATGTATAAAGAAACACGGAGTTGACTAATTTTCGATTTCCCCTAAACATATCACCGATTAGCGTCAGCTAGCATGACCGCATTCCTATAGCAGATTTAGTTCAATTATTCAATTAAATAAGAGTTTTACGAGACTCAGATCTATGCCGATTTTTTAACAGAGCCAAACACATCGATTTTTATATTTTATATTTGGAATTTAAGCGACTGGAGTTTACCTGCAGCGAATTGTCTTAAATTAGACGATTTTTAAATGAAAGACGGTTTTGTTTCTATGCTACAGATGGAACACATAATCACGCTCCCTGTGTAGAAACTTTGTCCAAGGTCACTTTACTCACCTCTTCTGTTGCCGTGGGACAGTAGCATACTAGTATGACTGTTGATACTACATTGACCAACAGCCCGACAATCGTCAGTGTATTTGGGGCGATCCATGTCGGTATTTGTTGGACGAGCCAGTTCCAGAAAATCTGGCACGGCGGCTCAAACAGAGAGCGACCGGAGGCGCTGTATTTATGCTCCTCCAGGCGCTTGAGTTGTGCGGGTGACAGCGGATCGAGCCACAATGAGTGTGGCATTATTTCCCCCACCTCGTCACACTTCAAAGTCACGAAACAAACTCCTGGGTAGTCCTTGGTGTGCCTCGGAAAAAGCTAAACATTCCCTCGGCCGATCACGAAAATGTTGGAGCTCATTTGGCATTTATGGCAGGGCGAGAAGACGAGGCCATTTCTCTAGCGGAACCAAGCTCTGTTGCTAGTTTGTTTCTGTTCGAGGTGAGTCCTGACAGGAAGGAAAGAAGGAAGAAATGACGTGTGATTGTGTTTACCGGGAAATTTGAATTAAAACGCAGATTAGCGAATTCTTAAATGTTAGAAAATAAAAATGTCGAATGTACAGACGTGTTGCAAAAAGGTAAATAATAAAAGTTAGCTTAAATTAGTGCTATCCTAAGCTAGCACATCACTAGTTAGCTAGCGAGCAAGTTTTAACTAATGTAAAAAGTTAGGGGGAAAAGAATTGTTCTAATTCGCTTTACGTATCGTCAATAACGTTAAATGGCGTAGTGAAAATACATTAAAATAAAAATTGATGAATATAATTTGGATAACGGATTTTTATAATACAAGAAGCCATATCCTAGTTTTTTTTAAATGCTAAAATATTACATTTTTAATATTAACAATATAAATGATTTATAACAGTTTGCCAAATTTTATTTTAAATCACAAATTAAGCATTTAATTCGATTTAACAGTTGAATAAAATGTTTTTTTTTCTATTTTAAAACAGAAGTTAATTACAGTACCTACTTTGATAATTAGTCATTTAAACTGGACAAGGGTGAAACTTTTAATAATGTAATTATGAGTTTTTGTAACCTGAAATGTGTACTAGAAGCATAAAACAGAACAGGCCATCTTTTAAAGGAGCACTTTCAAGGTGGTTTGCTTTCATTTGCATAGTCCACATGAACTACTTGAAGTGAAAAGAATTGGAGCCCAACACTTTTAAATTGACGCTTCATTTAATTTGAAAGTCATAATTACAAAGGTGACAGCATGCACATGTAAATGAATTGATCAAACTTCAGCAAAATATGAATTTAGAAAATTTAACGTGTACTTACATGCAGAATATTAACTGTAAATCAGATTTTTTTCCCCTCCACTATGACTAAAGTCAGGTTTTTTATGCAGCATAAAGGAAACCAAACCAAAGTCTGATTGTTTATTTATTTATGTTTTTAAACCTTCCATTTTCATCCCATCAGAAAGTGTCATTGTCATTGTTGGCAAATATTTTCAAAAAGTCAAATAAATACTGCAGATGTGTTTTAGTTTGCACAATGTATTATTTTGTATCCATAGGTAGTATCTTTTTCTTTACACACATGTTCTTAGTAAAACTACAACCAAAACACTAATTGTGAACATTAGAATTTATCTTAAAAAAAAACACACAACAGCGTGTCCAAGGAGGGAAGAAGGCTTTTCTGTGGTAACAAAGATCAAAAGCTGAACTCAACAAGCCAAGCCACAGACCAATCTGCCCTCTCCTACATCCCATCACCTCTCCCACCATCCAGTAATCCACCCTTCACTAGCTGAGTCCAGAAGGTATGAAAAGCCGGTCATTTGCACATAGTTTCTCATTGCATTGTGTTCTCTTTCACTTCTCCTCTTCAACAATCTTCGACTCGTTCATGTACTTATCAATCAGGTGAAGAGGTACTCCCCGTTGCATGAGCTCATTGAAGGTAAAGCCTCCTGTGGAAAAAAAATGTTTTTTTTATCAAGGTTATGTTTAAAAGTAGAAAAGCAAGAAATTGTAAATTTGAGTTGTAACAAGCTGGACAAGAAATGAGCTGAAAAGGAAAAAAATGATAGTGTATGCCTCAATGTGTCCCACTCCAACAAAATTAACTAATTATCTTAGTGTAAAAATTTTTGACTTTTAGTTTTTAACAAGATTTCAGAACTGTGGTGTCCTGCAAAGTTTTATATGGATTTTTGGTAAATGTTGTGAAAAGTGGAGGTCAACAAACTGTTTATGACATTGCGCAAGGATTTCACAAGTACCAGAAAGGACCAGAGAAGTTATGCATGTGTGACCTACCTAGCAAATGCAAGAAACCCTGATAATGTAGGACATGATAAGAATAAAGAATTTACAGTTACATGCATTTATCCAGGTAATATGCATGTTTTTGCTGATTATCATTGCAAAAATTGCACATCCAAATATATTTAATAGATTTTAAACTTTTAAAAAGGTTTGGAATCATGAAAGTTGGATTTAAGAATTGTTATTGTTGACACTATGACTATTTGGATTATGCCAAAACTTTTTGTATTTTTTAAGAAGAAATTATATACAAAAGAATAATTTTATAAAATACAAATCTTGTCAAACTGTGTTCTAGAAGATAATTTCCCTAAGGATGGCCTCCCAGTATTGAGGGGAATTTGTTTAAGCACATTGCCCATACCTGTATTTGTGCTTAATACGTCTTTAAAAATCTATTCGGAATTAATAAAACTTGTCCAATGTATTGCAATGGCAATAGCTCACAAATATGTAGAATAAGCATGAGTAATGTAAATTTTAGTGCTAATTGCTAGAGCAAAAGCTGTTTTCAGAGGAGGTTTTTGTGAAACATTAGCTTTAACAGTAAACTATTACAACAGAAAACAATGTTTGTTCTAAAAAATAGGGGAGCGGAGAACTCGTCTGATAATTCAAAATACAAAGTAAAGTATGTTTGTGTTCAACATTTTCATCAGCAGAAAAATATTTTCCAGGCATTCCATATTTCTGCATTCTTTTCATCCCCGGAAGTCAAATTTTGAATCAACCCTGATTTAATCAAAATTTTACATATAAGTTGATCAGTCTTGCTAGATGTTTCACTATATAACAATAACATCTTAGAACAAGTCCAGAGATAGTGAACTTTATTTGTATCTGACCCATAGGGACTAGAATAAATCAGAATGAACACTAAACTTTGTAGTTCCTTTTTAGTTCTGATTTCCAAGAATAAATTGAATGCAGCACACGTACCCCATATCCCACTGGAGATTTTAGGGATAACTTCTCAAAAGTATTACAAATTAAAAGAAATATTTCACTTACCTTGCATGTGTGTCGCAAGTTACAGTCTATGAGGTCACACAACTTCAATGCACTAAGCAATTAAAAAGTAGGGATGCTAGCTGGCAAATGCTTTCATGCAATTATGAAGTGTCTCACTTTGGGGTCTTGCTTTTATTGAAACATCAGCTGCTAATATCTCCAACCAAAAGGACAGCAAAGTTACACAAGCTGGTTGAAAGATGCATAATGAATGACATAAGCTTCATATGCCAGAACCATATGAAAGCTTACCTTTTTAAATGAGAACATACATTCACAATTCTTGAGTTTGGACTGGGGGAGAGAGAAGAGAAGAGGGGTTAACACAACGCTTACATGGAGTTACAGTGTCTTGCAAAAGTATTCATACCCCTTGAACTTCTCCACATTTTCTCATACTGCGACCTCAAACATAAATATATTTTTATTGAGATTTTTTGTGAAAGACCAACACAAAGTGGCACACACTGGTGAAGTGGAAAGAAAATTATACAGTAATTAATTTTTTTTACAAATAAAAAACAAAAAAGTGCAGTGTACAAAAGTATTAAGCCCCTTTTCTCTGAGTGCATCCAATTGCTGCAGAAGTTGCTTGATGATTGTTGACTGATCAAATGATGACTTCATGACTTAAAAGAGTCCACCTGTGTGTCATTTAATCTCAGTATACAAATACAACAGTTTTGTGACAGTTTCTGTGGTTTGTCAAGAGAATATTGGGGAGAAAACAGCATCATGAAGTGTAAGGAACACACCAGACAGGTCAGGAACGACGTTGTGGAGAAATTTAAAGCAGGGTTGGGCTAGAAAAAGATTTCCCAAACTTTGAACATCCCACGAACTGCTGTTCAGTCCATTATCTACAAATGGAGAGAGTATGGCACAACTGCAAACCTACATAGACATGAACGTCCACCTAAACTAACAGGCCGAACAAGGAGAGCACTGATCAGAGATACAGCCAGGAGGCCCATGGTGACTGGATGAACTGCAAAGCACACTCTCCATCTAATCTGACTCAGCTTGAATTGTTTTGTAAGGAAGAATTGACAAAGATTTCAGTCTGTAGATGTGCAGAGCTGGTAGAGACAAACCCCAAAAGACTTGCAGCTGTAATTGCAGGAAAAGGGGGTTCCACAAAGCATTGACTCAGGGGGCTGAATACTTTTGCACACTGTACTTTTCAGTTTTTTTATTTGTAAAAAAAAAAAAAAAAAAAAAAAAGCTCTTGCAGAATTTCCTTTTCACTTCACATTTGTGTGCCACTTTGTGTTGTTCTTTTACATAAAATTACAATAAAATATATTTATGTTTGTGGTCATAATGTGAAAAAATGTGGAGAAGTTCAAGGGGTATGAATAATTTTGCAAGCCACAGTATATGTGTTCACCAGGGAAAGTTGCAGAGTTATTACTGAACTCTTTACATGAGGAGTTAAGTCTTGCATTTAGGACATCTGTGGGAAATTAATTTAAGATGGAAACAAGTAGAACATCACACATGTGTGCCGAATATATATGCTTTAATCACTAAATAGAAAGGACTGGATTGGACAATGATGTGTCACCACACAAGGGGAAAATGTTTGCTTGGAGTAGGGATTAAGTGTTACTGTGATTATATTATCATGACACATAGATTATTAATGGTGGATCGTTGTTTTTAATTTTATGTCATGTTGTTTTGCATAAATTACACTCATGAACTGATTGCACCAAATGTTCACGTTAAAACATCTTTGATAGTTAGGTTGTGATTAACACAAAGATGGATTATACGAGAAAAATAAAAAACTGAAACATACTTTGACATGACTTTTTATTAGTGAAATAAATTAACTCAAGCAGCCATGTTTTTATATATTTTTGAATTTTTGTCAGAATGATCTGTGCCTAAAGCTACGTTCACATCACCCTCTGGAACGCATGTTTAAGAGACCACTTTCAAGAAAATGTCTATGTAAACGCATGTTTCGGGCTTCCGCATTTAAAATTCTCACATCCACGCATTGCTCTGGAAGGTTTTACAACCGTCCTATGTACAAAATGCGCAGCCATAGGACCCAGGTTGAAATTTAAACCAGATGAACCTTTGACCAATCAGGGACGTATGGATAGCATCCCCTTTAATTCATGGTAGTGCCAATTGTTTCAAAATTAATCATGGAGGTGATAATAATAATTATGGTTTGTGCTCGGCTGGAATGATCTGACATCAAGTCTTTCATATTTCGGAATAGAGCTTTGTAGGAAAAAACCTGGAGCAAGATTCACAAGATTTGGACCACTTCGGCATTTCACACAAAGCCTCCTTCAAGATGGATTATGTGCAAGTAAACAGTAGAAAAGCAAAAGAAGAATTCCCTTCTTTTCTTGTCCAGTGTAAACACCATTTGCTGAAAGCTCTTTCAAGAATGCACATATAGCACGCTCTTGAACATGCATCGCATGCCTGGTGTGAACGTCGCATTTTAAAAGGGTTGTAAGTTTATTATCACTGAATCTCTTTTAAATGCAGCATTGACCAAAAAAAGCCCACTGTATTCTGGGTTTTTTATTTTTATTATATTATTTTATATTGTTGGTATATTTACGACACTCATATTGTACTAAGCATGGTACAGTGATTTTTAAAGTAGGTAATCTGATTTAATCAATTGAAAACGTAATATTTTTTCTTTTTTTCTAACGTATAAAATAAAAAAAATTGGATGATAAATTAAGCACAATAATACAATTAATAAAATTCGATATTTTCTTTATCTAGTTTCCTAGATCTTTAAATGTTGTACAGGTATAGTTATAAAAGTAAAACTGGACAAAATAACAATTAATTTAAAAATAGTTAAAAATAAATATTAATAACATACCTCATTTCTATAAAGGGACCTGACGCTTTTGATGGATAAATGTTACAGCTTTTTAAATGCCTGGTGAAACCTGGTCCTAATACTTACATTCTTAATCCATGTATGATCCGTTGGGTGGACTGAAACACACAATTCAAACCCCCCCACTATGCCCTTTTTGAGTTGATTCCCCAAAGTGTTAAATTCGGATTGGTATAATCAGAGTGAATGTTTTTCATTTTGCTTTTAGAGGTAAAACAACATTTTGAAAAATGTACAATTTCCAAATTAGGGAAAAGATTAAGATGAACCTTTTGGGAAACCAGACCCACAGAGGTATCCACGATGGCTTACCTAGGTAACCTCCTGGTCCACACTAACCTTTGATCTCCAGCTTGCAGTCCACTTGGGCTTCTCCCAAATCGTTGATGGCCTTACAGGTGTACAGGCCGCCATCATAAGGGCTGGGTTTCCGGATTTCCAAAGTACAGACACCTTGGTTGCTGAACATGCGGTAGCGAGGGTCATCAATGATGGCTATTTTGTTCTTCATCCAGATCACTTTAGGCTGCAGATAGATAGACATGTCAGTTGTAGTATAGTGGAAGTTTGTTTAGTTATATGCATTGATTATTAGTTTATTTTGTCTTTTGGTTAAACTGTATTTTCTTGAAGTAATGTATCTGCAAATAACCAAAATTCCTTCAGCCAGTTCTATTAACTACACTTGGTAAAAGATGCAAAAACTTTGAGGCTATGTTTACCTGCTACTGCACCACCTACCCTTGGGTTGGCACGAACACTACAGTTCAGAGTGGCGTTGTAGCCAGCTATGGCAAAAGTGTTGATGAGTGGCTGTGTGAACTTGGGTGGCTCCTTGAAGTCGTGGTCACTGTACTCTGGGATTTTCACCTGCAAACCTGTGGGGGAAGGGTAAAGGAATGGGGTTGTGCATGATACTGGCACTGAGCGGTATCATGTGGGGAGTACCCTTGTGATGAGGAAAAGACAATGTTTTTATATATCAACTCCTGGGACTGAGATCTCTCTGTTTAAGGGTCTGTCAGTCATACACCTAACCCAGTGAGATTGAAAAAGAGTCAGACTCACTTAAGGGTGGAAACAATCACTGACAGGACCTTCAAGATAGAATCTGTGAAAAATGTTGTCAGCACTGTATAAAATAAAAACACTTTTATATATAAAAATGTTGCTTGTTTTGACACTATTCTGACTACTTAACACACTGTACAAATTATAAGTATATGGTCTGTAATTTAGGTCAAACATCTAAAAATAATTACATTAAATACACCCTTAAGATAAACTGTTATGACTACAGAATTCATTCATATATGAATACGTTTGAAAAATATGAAAAATATATTATTTAAGGTTCTTCTTTATTCTTTTCCTTTCAAGAGCAAACCACCACCTCTTTCAGTCCTCCTGGCCTCTTTAGCTGTAGCTGTCCAGTCATCTGGGAGAACCTCCTGATCTCCCAAATCCTTTTTCATCTCTTCCCTAAAAGCCACATAGCATTCTTTAAGCCAGTGTTTCCCAACCCTGGTCCTCAGGGTACCCCGTCCTGCATGTTTTCCATGTTGCCCTGCTTATGCACACCTGATTCAGCTCATCATCAGGCTCTGCAGAAGCCTGACAATGTGCCCCAAGGACCAGGGTTGGGAAACACTGCTTTAATCTACCACCACTTGGTCCTCTGCTCTGCCCTTGTCCTCTTCATCTTTCTCATCCCCAGGTTCATCCTACACAGAACCATTCTATTGTGTCTATCTGCCCTCTCCACAGCCAAAACTTGCTGAATTCTGATCTCTTTTAGATTATGTCTGCACTAGATGTTCTTAACTTGCCTGATCCTTTTCTGAAAAAGATATTATATTCAACCTTTTAGAAAAGTGTATTCCTTTCCTGAACAACAAACATAACCATTACTTTTTCTTCACTTCTATTTCCCTCACCCACATGTTTGTTAAAGTCTGCTCTTTCTTCAAGGATCACTTCTACTCTGTTCCTCTTTTCATCTACACCGTGATTAAACAGCTTGAACATGCTCCCAATCTATAAACCTCTCTTTCCATCTGCTCCCTTGAACACACGGGATATCCACCTTTCTTATTTCTATCATGTTGGCCAACCGTCTGGTTTTTCCTTCCAAGTTCTCCATATACAGAGTAGTTCCGACTCTAAGTCCTTCACTTGTGTCTTTCTTGTCCTCTCTTTGCTTATGGACATACTATTCTTATTTGCTTAGTTTTTTTAGTCATTCAAAATAATAAGAAGGGTAAGAGTCTTTTGATACAATTTTGGATAAATTAATAAAATTTTACTATTGACACTCTAAAACTAATACATATATTTTTTTCTGTCATTGAAAAATATATGGGAAGTTACTTATTGTTTATGAATTAAAGAACTATGTAGAAACTCTGGAAATTTATTTTACAGCCATATTTATTTTTTTCATATTTCATATGAAATATTTATTAAAATGAAATTCTATACTCTATTCTATACTCTCACACTATTTTACCTTCTTTGGCAATGAGTGCACTCTTTTTGGTTTGAGTAGCATTTTCGCTGAGACCACACATATTCTCAGAGAAGATCCTAAAGTAGTACTCGTTTCCAACCACCAGGTCTGTGATGGTAATACAGGTGCGATGGTAGTGCTCAATACATGTATACCATTCCTGAAAAGGAGGGTTAAAATATGTCTTATTGATTGGAAAGATGAAGTAGATTTTCAGACTTTGTAAACACTGAAATGCGTCATTTACCATTGTCTTCTTGTCTGCCTTTTGAATTGTGTAACCTGTTATTGGAGCATTTCCATTGTCTTTTGGTGGAGTCCAGACCAAAGCTACATTTCTTCCCCATATGTCTTCAATAGTTACACTCTGAGGAGGTCCTGGTAAATCTAAACATTTAAGGAAAACTCAAATGAATGCCTAAATGCCAACATAGCTGAACACATTTTTTTTTGCACAAGATTACCAAGAACACGATAAAGCAGGTTAAGGGAAAATAATTCATGCTTTATTTTAAAAATTAGGGTTTACTTACCTACAATTTGTATGTCAATAATGGCCGTGTCAACATGATTTTCCACTTGCACTGTCATCTCATACTTCCCAGAATGATTGCGCTCCACTTTACGAATGAAGATGATGCTGTCACAGTCTGTGTTGCGAATGCTAACGTGTGAAGGTTCAATGGGCTGGCCTTCTTTCATCCAAGTGACCTTGGGCCTCGGTTTGCCCTTTATACACATGAAGCAACATGAATAAAATAATGAGCTCAGAGATTTTAGCTCTGCATTGGAAGGAGGAATTTACCTGGAAAGGAACCACCAGGTTGACTGCCTCTCCAACTTTGCGAGTGTATGTTTGTTTCAGGTGTCTTGGCACCCGGATCTTGGGTGGTTCTGTGAAATAACCATACATAGTGGATAAGTAACATTAATTTTAAAGATTACTTTACATATTTATACATCTATTTTACTATCAACCTTGTGCTTAGCTTTCAAATGAAGCTTGCATATAAAACAAAGGATGTAAACAAAAATGACACACATGATGAGACTTACCAACAACTTCTTTTACCAGCACTGCATGTTGGAGAGTCCGCGGAGCACTGGCTCCAGCTTTATTGATGGCTCTGACTCGAACTAAAATTTTACTCTCTGGGGTTAGTCCTGTAATGGTGTACTTAGTTTTCTCTGTTAGTTCCTTGTTGGACAACTTCCAGTCATTGCCTGTGTGGAATAATAGCAAAAATTGGATAGAAAAGTTACCTCCAACTGTTTAGTGGATTGAGACAGACAACAAAATATCTTTTGATTGTTCAGAAATAATTTTTACAGCACTCATTTGTTTCTGTTTTTTTACATTTAGTGTGAATTTGTCTTTAAAGATTACATTTAATCAAAATGTCCTAGTAGTCAATTATTTGAGAAAAACATATTTAAAAAATACATGAGGATGAAAACGCTGAAATAAAAAGGTTTGATATATTTTACATAAACATTTTCACAAAAAAATTCTAATTTTTTTCTGTTCGCTTGTTTTAACTTAAATTTTTTCTATTTTACTAATTGATAAAAAAGACTCAGATTATATGAATTAGTACTGACTTTGTGCATAAACTGCTAATTTTTAATTTTTACTCTTCCGAAGTCAAGTAAAAATACAGTATTGCAAATGTTCAAATGAGCTAGTATTATGTCAATATATTCTTCAGAAAATTAAGGGAAGTAAATGTTGATCACTTTGAAAGCAAATTATAAATAATGAGAGATGTGCAAGACTTTTGCACTTAATATGCTAATCAAGATTTTTGTAGACGTTATTTCTTTGATGTAAAGTAGAGTTGGACTCACTTCCTTCAATGCAATACTCCACCAAATATCCGTCCAATCCAGCGGCTCCTATGGTTTCAGGTGGACGCCACTTTACGGTCACTGTGGTGTCTGTGACATCGTCCACCACCAGCATTGTTGGCTCACTGGTCACAGCTAAAGTGAGTTAAATCTTATTAAGGATCAGTTATTAGCTGCAACACCTATTTCCAACAATGGACATGGACAAGATGAGAAAATCTCTTTTTTTGCAGTAATGCACATGTGAGCAGTGTCTGTCTCTGAGTGGTATGCGTTTAGTGTCCATGTCCATGATCTCATCAGTCCCCCCCTTTGCTGTCTATTCTTGTGCTCTGAATCATATTTAACTCCTCCAGAACTCTCTGACAGGTCTGATCTTCTAAACCTTTAATCCTCAGCTGATCTGGCTGCCGATATAAAGACATATGCAATATCTTCAAAAGCTTTTGTGTGTCCAGTGGAGGTCAGTCAGAATGCTTGGGAACTGTGTAGTTGAGGTACCAAGGGCAGGTCTCATATGTTCTGTCATTCAACCACTCTGATCATTTATCTATTGTTATGAAAGGATTGTTAGGAAAACATTTACCTTATGTAAGGGCGTATTATTCTTTCCTGGACACCACATTGGCACTAGAATCCCTGAGGTCAATGTTTACATTGATGAGACACAAGGGTCACTTACCAAGAGGGGTAAAAGCTTTGGATGGCTCACTGGGTTTAGATACTCCAATGGCATTGACAGCAAAGATTCGCACTTCATATGGCACTCCTTCGATCATTTTTTTGGGTTCAAACGAAGTTTCTTTGATCAGGTCGAAGTTCAGTCTCATCCACCTGGAGCTCTGTTTCTTTTTTCTCTCAATAAAATATCCTTCAGGGAATTTCCATAAAGCTTGACATTTATCACCAGAACATACTTTTAAGCACTGGTACTAAGCAGGTTGCATTCCTTACCTAATATTGGAGAACCTCCATCATATTTTGGTGGTTCCCAAGTCATAGAACACCAATCACCACCCACCTCTGGTACCAAGGGTGCATCTGGAGGATCAGGAATATCTGCAAGCAACACGTTTTGTTCAACTTTTTACTCAAAAAAGCCACAAATTCTGTTGGGAAGTATTTTGGATTTTCTTTCTGTTTTTTCTTTTCTTACCCACAACCTTGATTTTGACACTGGCTGTAGCCTCACCGGCCTCGTTCTGCAAAACCATTTTGTAGTTGCCTGTGTCCTCACGCTCAGTGACCTCAATCGTGAGGCTTGTCTGGTCGCCATATGTTTCAGCCCGGACACGATGGCCTGTGTCAAGAATGACCTGAAACAAAAGAAACATAATATTTATGTTTGTGTTTTTTCCAGGAAACACCTTCTTACCAATTTATTTTACTGCAATATTTTTAATATTTCCAAAAATATTTGTAATGTTTTTCATAAATTCCTAGAAAAACCTTACAATAAGTATTGATGAGAAGGCTTTTGGTAAATGCATCCAGAGCCTTACCTCAAACATTTTAGTTTTGTTGTTACAGAAATAGATGAAATGAAAGCTCACCCTTTCTCCCTTCATCCACACCACTCTGGGTGCTGGCTCTCCACTGATGGGAACCTCTAAGCGAAGTTTGTTTCCTGCCACAACCGTAACTGTGTTGTCTGGTAGGTTCAAGCTTTCCAAATGTACTTTTGGAGGGTCTACATCCCCACCCCCCCAAAAAAAAGTTAGTTTATTGAACACCAGCAATCATAGAGAAATGGAAATTGAAAAGTTTTTTTGTACCAATGATGTGTACTTTGGCAGATAGACTCTGTGAGTATCCCTCTGGTACAAACGTGTAATCTCCTGCATCGTGAAGTGAACTGGTTTCAATTTCTAGTCGGTGAACCCTGAAAAACAGGAAACAAGTTACATATTCTAAGCAAAGAAACAAAATTTCATGTAATAGTTCTATATGATGATCATACTTGTTTCTGTGTATGATGTTAATGCGATCGCTGGGCTGGATGAGCTGTCCATTCCTGTACCAACGGCCAGGGACATTCCCTGGGTAGATCTCGCAGTGTAGCTTAAGGGGTTGTCCAAGCATCACTGTTACATCCTGCAAGTCCTGGTACACCTTAAGTGGTTTTACTATATCAGTAGAAAAGAAAAAAAATGATACATATGGAAGCTAATGTAAAAAAAAAAAACAAAAAAAAACACTATTATAAAATAGGGCGGGGCGATAAAACGATAGCTATCAATATCGCGATAGTACTTTTTCTCTATAGTAAAATTAGCCTATCGGGATAGACTTTTATTTTCAAGGGTCCAAAATTAACACTCGCCAATTGTGAGTATTTTCTCCTCTGTGGTGAGTAAAAGTTAGAGGGCTGGTCAGAGAGTAAATGTTTGTGTAAACTTAGTTATGTTTATTAGCTCTTCTGGTGATTTTCTTTTATCCTCTCTTCCTCAACGTCTGCACACGAGGTAAACAAAACACACGCGACGTGAGACACAGCCCTCCATCCCGACGTTCACTTCACCTGTGCAGCGTTTAGTTTGGCTGATGCAACAGCGGAACATGTAACTATTTATAACAGGATTCAGTCAGAACTGGAGAATAAAGCTGCTTCACTTAAAGCAGCAACAGACAGATTCAAAAAATGTGTTGATTTGTAGACAGCGCTGTTGTTAGACATGCTATGGTGCTAACTAGCTGTTTTGCCTTTAAGACGTGTCGGATGAATACAGCAAGGTTAATTCATAGAACATTCATAAAAACTGTATTTTCTAAATAATAATAGAATTGAATACACTGTTTTAGAATTGAATCAACTATTTTAGCAGCGTCTGTGTAGCAGAACAGTCTGTGTTATACTGAAAACTGTAACCTGTCAGATGTTGTGCCCAATCCTCCTGCCTCCTTCAAGCAGCAGCTTTAATTTCCATTATTGTATATAATGACAATAACCCAAAACATTATACTGTTGGCAGGCGTTTTTTGTTATGATTTAATATAGAATGTAATCACCTGGAAGTAGAATTAGGAAATCTCTAATAAATCTGTCCTTGTTTTCTCAGCATGTTTGAATTTGACTCTACAGTTAGATGACAATGAAGACATGTTCAAATCATTTATAAATTACTTTATTGTATTTTTATTTTTTTGGGAAAAAAATCTGAAAAATGTCAAAAAGTAAAATTGTGTAATAATTTGGCTAATAAAATATATATTTGACTGGTAGATTTTTTTTTTTTTATCAGCTGGCCAACTTGGCCAGTGTTTCAATTAAATTTTGGTCCCTGTGTGTGGAGGTATTTTAGTTATTTAAAATCAGACAAAAACAGTAACGTGCACTGCAAATTGTGCAGAAGGTATGTTCCTTCTAAAACTGGAAATACCACCAAACTTTTTTGTAACCTGAAGCAGTGTCACCAAGCATGAGCAATCTCAGACTGAAATAAATGACAATTCTCCAGCAAAAACAACAGAGTTAAGACTGCTTCACAGCAGCAACAGTCAACTACAAGAAGAAATTCAGAGAATTTTCCTTTATTTCCTAGCTTAGTCACAGGTTGTTTACAAAAATGTTTATTAATTTTATCTTTGTTCGGTAAACTTTAAAAACATTAGAATTTATTTGTAGAATTAATGCTTTGTTTTTAAGTTGAACTGATCAAGAAGTTTAGTGTTCTGTTTTGTTCATTTTCTCTGTTGAAACTTGAAAGCTTTTGCTTTAATTTTCAATTTAGTTTGTAATATTTATGCCTTATGGGCTGCACAGTAGAGCAGTGGTTAGCGCTCTTGCCTCACAGCAAGAAGGCTCCCAGTTCAAGTCCTGGCTTGGGGACTTGAAACAGTGTCACCAATGGGGACTTTTCTGTGTGGAGTTTGCATGTTCTCCTCGTGCATGGGTTTTCTCCGGGGACTCTGGCTTCCTCCCACAGTCCAAAATCATGCTTCATAGGTTAATTGGTCTCTCTAAATTGTCCCTAGGTGTGGATGCTAGTGTGTAGGGGTGTGTGACCGTGGCCCCTGCGACAGACTGGTGACCTGTCTAGGGGTGTCCCCTGCCTTCGCCCATGAGTAGCGGGGTTAGGCTCCGGCAACCCCGTGATCCCGAAATGGACAAAAACGGGTATAGAAAATGAATTTATGCCTTTTGCATGATGTTCCTTCAGTGCATAGGAAATAAATATTTAAATCTAAACAACCTGCTGATGATTTCTCTAATGAGCCCAGAGTGTTTAAATTTAACAGATTTTGTTATTTGGTTTATATTGTGATATATATCGTTATAGTCTGATATGAAAAAAACAAAATAGTGATATAAAAAAATTCACTATCACCCAGCCCTATTATAAAAGTCAAAAATCTTACAGTCAACTTGAACATGAGCCTCTGTCACGCCCCCGGTGGCCATTACAGAATATGTCCCTGTGTCTTCTCTGGAGGCATCATCAATCACCAAATAGTGTTTGGTTCCTTCACTCTTAACTCGGTATCTGGATCGCACTCCTGTTGGGACCTCAACACCATTCTTCATCCTGAAGGTACATTTTGGAAGTCATCATTAGTCACTGTACTTTGACCATTAAAATACCAAAGCCACAACTGTGACAAAGTAAATATTATATTGTAGGATTATACATAGCAATTGATAATAAAAGTTATTTTTCAGAAGTTACTGTTTTATATTCTTGGGTTTCATGCAAATTTTCAGTTGCAATCTTCACTAAGTTCAACTTAATATCTCCATGAACAAGTAGGCCTACATATGTAATTTCTGATGGAACGGTCAATTTAGGATTCTTGTAATGTAGCATTTTATGGGAAAAAAAAAAAAACTTTAAAAAAACAAAAAGCATTTTATAAAGGCATAATTTACCATTTGACATGAGCCCCTTCCTCAGACACCTCACATTCTAGCTCAATCCTCTCATTCACTGTGGTCTTTACAGGTTCAATCCCCTTCACAATTGTTATTGGCAACTCTGTGAAGCAACACATGAAAAAAATTAAGAAAAGGTTGACTGAATACTAAATAATTTTTTAAGTGGCTACAAAATGATAGCAGAGTTGGGAAATATACCTTTAACAAACAACTCTGTTGTGCATTTTTCTTCCCCTGCAACCACTGAATAGGCTGCATCATCATTGCTTGTGCAGTTGTTGATCACCATAATCCTCTGTGTCCCTTTGTGTTCAAATATGTACCTAAATGAGGGAGTCACAAGTTATATGGTGATCAATATAACATATGGATGTGTTCTTATCTAAAAAAAAGATTTTTTTGTTGAAAGTATGTCATTTTAAACATTTTCTAGGCATGTTTTAGCTTTGGCTGCAAAAACCCAAAGTGAAACTGCACACAACAGAATTAAATCAGCATGAAGAAGGGGAAGTCAACTTAATGGATGGACTTACTTCCTTTGGCTAAACATCAGGAGTAGAGCCAGAATGGGGCCGGAGCACAGGAAGTAATTATTGCATTCAGGAAGGAACATCACGAAATGGCACACAGACAGGTAGACAAAGACAGAGAGACATCATGCCAAGAGGGGAAGAATATGTGGCTGGGTGTTACAGTAAATAGCCAGACAGAAAGGGAGAGTTACAAGAAAATCTTCACGACAGAACATTGGATACATTTACAATGGAGATCAAAACCAGAAAATAGCAATATCCTCCCAGATGGCTTTAACGTTAGATGGCTTTGGCCAGCAGCTTTAGCAGTTATTTTAAAATTGAGGCACATTTTTTCTAAGTTTACAGCTCAAAAGTTAATTATTTTAAAATCTGTTATATTTTTTGTTTTACTATGTAAAAACAAATGGTTTAACTTAAATCTTTTTGTCAAATACTTTTTCTCAAAATCACAGCAGGTCTCTGATAAATCCATCTAGAATTTGGCATTAATAAATTAAGCAAAACAGTACAGTTGATATTTAAACTAATATTCCACTATTTTATGGATCATACTTTTGGACTGCAAGTTGCTGTGGATTTTAAGTCACATGCTAACAAGTCAGATGAATTCTTTGTATCACTTCAAATCCCTAAATCCATTGAACTGTAGATACTCTTTGTTGCTTTTGAACAACTCTGCCAAGCCAGGCGTAAGAAGACTAAGTAGTGCATCTCCTTCTGCGTTGCTGTGAGCAGCAGATACTGATACACACACCTACATAGCCCTATAGCAGCTGTTGCTATTTAGTTATTTAAAATCACATACAATTTGCACCTGAGTATAAGCCACACCCCTGGCCAAACTATGCAAAAAAACAAACAAAAAACAACTTACTTTATATTTCAAACAATACAGTAGCTTTGATATTACATCCTGCTATTTATGTCAAGCAGTCAAAAAGAGTTGTTTTAGCGAGAGCCCTTGTTCCTTTTAAGAAAGTCTAGTTCTCACTTGCATTATATGGAGACATTAAAAATATTAAATTTGCAAAAAGTAGAAATGTTTTTTGTAATGCTCCCAATGTTATGAACTCTGCAAATAGTTGATTCATTTTTGATAAAGTCAATTTATTTTTATTTATACTTTCATATATTTTTTTGTTTTTGTACTAAAGTTTCTTATTTCATTATTTGCTTAACTTTTTGCATTAATTGACCACAATTTACTATTTAAGTTTAATAAACAAAACCTGATTACTTTGGTACTAGATGGCAGTTTAGGTGTATTACATAGCTTTTGGATCTTAGCCGAGTACTCTAGTGACCAAATCAAACTTTGCTAATAAAGCACTATTCGTACAATGGTAACGCAAAGTGCTTTACAGGCTCAAAGCATAAATAATAACTCAACTTTTAAAAATGTTTATATTGAAAACTAATACTAGATTATTCCTATTTTGTTTAAAAGTTATGCAATCTGATCAAAAGACAAAGATTTTTACAAGGCTCAAGAGCAAAGTTGCTAACTAGAATCTTTATGTATTACATTTAAACATACAATGCTTTTTTTCTCCTAAGAAGTTTAAATTAGTCTGGTCCTTTATTTAATATATATTTATTTCTCTTTTTTGGACTGTTTCAAAGCCAGTCTTGGTTAAATGCCTGTGAAGGAGATACCACCTTTTCCTGTATAGAGAAGGACATGTACAGCAGTTAATGGCAATCAATGACAGCTGCAATTGTATAATACATCTGCATCCAAATGTACAGTCTTTTGAATAAATGAAATTCCATTGAACCTTTTCACTTCATAAAGGCGCATCAATCATCAAATTACTTTTTTTGTAGACCACAAATACATTTAAAGAAAAGGGTAGTCAATGTAAAGCCAAGAATAAAACTACCTACAGGATTTTATGACCATTATAACCAAATATGTGATATGCATTGGCTTAAAAAGTATCACAATTTATTCTCTTACTTTATTAATTCAACATTTACCCCAGTATACCGTAATAATCTTTTTTTTTTACTGCCTGTTCTTCCCTGACATCTATCATAGTATTTTTTAAATGGCCTTTACAGCATCTTAGTACTACTAAGAGTGGCTGTTTTCCCTCGGCCAGTGCAAAATTTTATATTTCTTCCAGAGCCATATTTATGCAAACCATTACAAAATGTACCAAAAATAGTTCAAATTATTGTTCCTTTCAGCTAAGATACATATTTTTTTTAGCATATGTTTAAATATGTTTTTAAAAGGATCATGGGATTTCTATAAATTTTTAACAACTGTACCTTTGGGACTTTTTGCTGCAGATTTGCACATTCATGATTATTCTATGTGTGCTGAAACCCAAAGTACAGTCATGACTATGTTGTCTTCTGGGCTTCAACTGTTAATGGCTCAAAGTAAAATAGACTACTGGTCCCACCAAAGGAGGAAGGTTCATGTACATGGAACATAGACACTAGAGATCTAATTTACAATGTGTGCTGCCAGAAATGAAATGCATTTTTATTCTATGAAAATGCTTTCTTTTTATGCAGCTGTGAATGAAGAAAAACTGTTAAATGTTGTTACATACTTGGGCGTGGGTCGAATTTCTTGTCCATTTTTGTACCACTTTAAATCAACTGTGGGGTCAGCCAGTTCAACCACCAAGCGAATTTTCCCACCTTTGTCCACCTGGTACGTTGGGTCCAACCTCTTTGCAAAAGCTTGAAATGACAAGGGTAATGGTACCACTGTTTAGATTAAATCTCACATGTGTTCAGACAAACTTTAAAATGAGTTAGGATTTACTATACTACCTGCGCTCTTCTTCTCCTCTTTTGGTGCCTTTTTCAACCTCTTCAAAAGACCCCTCAAATCTGTGATGCCGTATGTAAAGGCAATTTTCTCATATTCATCTGGCCGGGCGTTTTTCAGGATTTCCCAAACATCCACTTCTGGAGTTTCGTCCTGCTGTTTGTGCTCCCTAGTAACGCCGGATATGAGGTAAGATGTGAGGACATGAGTCTTATGCTGTTGCTTGCAACGTGTTCTGAGGAACTGGAAATTGGTTCAGAAGCCCTTGTGAGACCAGGACGTCTAACCTTATCTAACACTAGCTATTTAGGTAAAACTGCCCCACATGCTAAATTCTTATTCTAAGTATTCCTCAGGACATGTCACACAAAGGGATGGGCACATACAGCAGTCTACCTGTGTTGACATAAGCTCTGAGTGCACATGTTAATAGCGATCTGATAGCAAAACTATTATATCAGTAAAAAATAACTTTTTAGACACTTGCTGATGGTTTAGTTAACTCAATTTTTTTCATGGATCTGTACTTTTACAGTGACACAACGTTCAAACAAGAAATTCTGACCATTAGCTTGGTTTGTTATAAAATGTACAGTAAAATATCTTTAAAGTAAAGCAAAAACACGCCTACTTTGTTTAGAATATTTTATGAAAATGTATGCCTGTTCAGAATATGTTGTTATAAGGAAGGAGGAAGCAGAAGCTATGTCTTACTAATTTTATTTCCTCTTCTTTAACATGCACACATGACTGTTGTAACAGTTTTAAAGATGTTTTTAAATATATTAAAATATATAATTTTAAATATAATTATTATTATATATATTTTTAAAAATCCTTTTAGGACATTTTAAACATTATTTACCATCATTTTACTGCACTGTGGAGGAGCTGGTTAAATTTCACAGATGCAGATTGCTTGCGTAATGTGTATTTAATAGTTGATGTGCTTAAAGCACACTTTGAGGATTTAGGACAGAGTGCAAAAAACAAAAGTTTACAAGGAAGTTTTTAAATTTCTGTCTTTTGGATCACAGGAAATGTTTGTCTTTACCTTTCCTTGTTGTTCTACACTAAACATGACGCCGAGGACTTGCTAATCAGTTTATGGGAAGTTTTAATTTACACTGGTGATAGGCCTTAATTGATCATTTAAACGTTTTTACCATAACTTTGAAACTTTAACAGGTTTATATTTTTTAAGATTTTGTTTTAGCATATTTATACTTTTTATCTTATTTTAAGAAGTAGTTCAAACCCAAATAAAAAAAAAGGTAATAATTCAACAAGTGAGACATTAAAGTATTAATTTAAAATATTTAGATTTACTAACCATGAAAAAGGGCATTTGTTTTATTTGCATTCATTTAAAATAAAATAATAGATATAAATGTTTTTTTTTTTAATTATGTCAACAAGTACGCCATTTTTTTCCCTTGAATATGTTTATTAATACTAAAGAAAATATTTAAAAAGTAAAACAAATTTTTTTCATCAAAAAGTGTAGAATGTGTTATAAGTGTAAGTATTTTATCTGGATTCAAGCATTACACAGGAGAAGCCAAAAGTAAAACAAGTGTCCCTAATAATGCCAGCTAACTCATCAGTTTTATTAAAGATCTTTGCATAGGAACATATTTATTTGCAGCATGCACAACATTAGAAGAACCCTGAAACAAAGCAATTTATTTGAACACAGTAAGGTTGTTTTTTTGAACTAGCCCATCCCTTTGTTTGTTGTTGGTTTGAGTGATCACTTCAGAGGTGCTATGATGCAATAAAAATGCAGTAGTCTGTTGGGGATGTTAGTTAACTGATCTTCAGGTTAATATGTATCTACTGTGTCCTAAACATGATTAGCAAAATAGAGAGCAGTCTGTTAGTCTTTTGTACCTTAGACATTTTGGCAAAATGTCCATAGGGTTTAAGGTAATTTACATAAATTATTATTCCCTTATTTTGTGTTGTTTCTGTTTATTTTCAGTCTGTTATGAAAAAGGCTGAAATAAACACAGCAGTATTTATTCCTTAAGAAATAATATATAACAGTGTAGCGATAACACTATTTTATGGCGTCATTTCTTTTTGGCCAACCAGCTCATCAGTAATGATCCAAAATGATGCTCGCTACTTCACGCAGTGTCCATTTCCATCATTACTGACTGCTGACTGAGCGATTAAGAATGCTGCCTTCAAATAAAGTGTTACCGTATTACAGTAGGCCAACACTCTTGCGCGACCAGTACCTAGAGCTACACATCATGCTGGGGACTCTGCAGGATTCACAGTACTCACCTGCTACAAGGTTTATTCGTTTTAATTTTAAGGGTTTTCTCTTTACTAACCTTTGATTTCTGAATATGTAGGGGAGAAAAACAGACAAGCCCAGAATAAATGTGTAATTTCGCTGGTGAACAGTGTCACTGTCTTTCTCTATTTTATCCAACTATTCCTGTTTTGGATCTCGACACAGGATCAAAGGTTACACTTTGAACTACTACAGTAACTTTGTCATTAAATAATGGGTTTTCAAACTGTGACACATACAGCATATTTAACGTGAGTAAAAGCCTCTTGTCCCCTATTATTACAATTTTCAGAAAAACAATTATGAGGTAAAATTCATTGGAAAAACGTAAACACGTACAACCTATTTTAACAATTTTTCTTCTTGCTCCAAATTTCTATGTGAAAAGTCATTTTAAAATTGTCTTTGCAAAGAAGCAATACTAATTTGACAAAAATACCCATGCATTACACAAAAAACAAAGTATTGCTGCACATCTTTAATAGAAATTCTTTCAAAATTTCAGAAAAAATCAAATCTCTAAAATAAGATGCAATTTTAAAAAGTTATTTTTTAATGATTAGACTGTTTATGAAGTGCTACAAAGTCAGAAAGTCTAAATTCCAGGGGTAAATTTTATACTTGAACACCCCTTCTGTATCTGTCCTTTAGAAATTAGTATAACGAATGCAAAGAGTCTCTTTCTGAACTTAAACTTATTTATTCATAGTCTGAAAGTGGCATCAGGCCTCTTATAGCTTGGTCAAATAGCCCTTCTTTAATGTTGCGCCAATCTAGAGTATGGCATAGCCTTTGATATTTAAAATTTGTGCTGGTGAAAGCTGGTGAACATCAGCATACATTCCACCTCTAAAAGCGATCTTGTTTTTTATTTTATGCAATGGTCTGGGTAAATAATTGATTCTGATGTCCATTAAAAACTGAAAATGGCCACCTTAAGAAAAAGTTACGGTCACATAGCCTGGATATTCCATATTATTGCACTCGCCTAAATTCAAGTTGGTAACCAGAAAAACTCGAACTCTGAACACGTGTTCATGAATAATTGTACTACTAATTAATGAAAGAAATTTTATTTTTTTTCCATTCACAAGAGAAGATCTGTCTGTCTTCAGCTCTCCTGATCTCCGCCATCTTTAAGCGACTTTATTCTTAAATGTATCACATAACTACTGCAAAAAAGTAGTAGTCCGACATCCAAGCTAAACTGAACCCACTTATGGGTGGAAGCTAAGCTAACTCCACTCGTGGAGCTTGATGCTAAGCAAACATCTCTGTTGGAACTTGTGCAGGAATTCTGATGAGAAAGAAGTGGATCAACAAGTAAGAATAAAAAATATAATTATCACAGGATTTCAACTCAATCCCCGGCTAGGCCTGGCGCATTTAAGGTTAGCACGGAAGCTAGCGATGCTGCAACGGCCACAGCCGAGAGCGTGGAGAGTCAAGTTGGATCATTTCTCACTTCTAAAGGGATTTCCCTGGATCTGAATACCATCGAGATCTGCCACCCCTTCCCAGGAGAAAGGAATCAGATAAACCAGCGATCCTTATCAGGTTTGTGAATCAAAAGCACAAAATAGCTCTGATGAAGCAAAGAAAACTCTTGAAAAGGGACGGCTGCTTATCTTAATCATCATCTCACCAAAATTAATGCTGAACTGGCAAAGTATGCCAGGCTCCTAAAGCGGAAAAACCAGATACTGGGTGCTGAATTCCAGGATCTGCGTTAAACCAATTGGTCCACCGGACATGTGGACCAACCCAATGGTCATCACCAACATGAAAAACTTTGAGCAGTGTGTGGTCACGGACGTCTGAGCCTTTAATTGATGCAAAATAAGAGTCAAATATGATTTCAAGAAAAAAATGGCGTCAAGGATCTACCACTGTCTCTTAGGTCAACTTTGACCCTGATTTTCAGCAGCGATTTCTGCCCTGCAGACAACTCAAACTCAACTTACTTGCTGTGATATCAGCTGAAGGACAATGGACCTGACAAACAAAGTCTGCAGTCATAACAACGAGGAGAACTTTATAAACTCTGTTCAAACCAGAAGGACGGCTGTTAATCAGGCAGCAGAACGCAGGAAAACCGTCTTGGACAAATGCCTAAATCAAATCACCTGACTTGGTTCCCTAAAGAGTGATTCATGACTAATTTCTCAAATGAAAATAATCTGCACATATTTTTAATTTTTATACCTGATTTCAGTAAATGGCTTCTCTGAAAAAAATAATCTATATATATTTTTTATTTTTATACCGATTTATGTTCGAGACTTATTCACATCACTGATTCATTTTTTTTGCATATGCTATAATCGAATTTAAAATAGTGTTGTATCTACATACATAGCAATGTGACTTATTGTTACTTATGGATGCTTAAGACCTGAATCAATGTCAGTACGGTATAAATATCTGATCATAAATTATGAACCGATCAATAACTAATGTAAAGAAATGGTGTGGTCAAGTCGGGGTGGGATTATAAAAGTTTGCTTCCTCCCACTCCCCTTTCAAGCAGTCCATCTTTTAATGCCTAGTTATCCTGTGTTTGACATGTTTTTTTTGGATGTAAACCACTGTTGATTGTGTTACATAAGTGTTATTCTTGCCTGATTGCTTGATATAAACCAATTCAATTCATAATTGTTCTTCTTTTTGACATTTCATGTCGCACTTTGAAAACCCAATAAATATTAAGAATGATCTGATTAGGTGTTCTGGTCACTTAAACAGTAGGATAAAACAGTTTTAAAAGGAAAGAGTAAAGAAAGCGAAAAAGAACATCCATTAAGGGGTGTAGTAAAAAATAATGAGAAACAAAGAAGTCCAGCCAGGCTAGAGATGTGATTCTCACCTATGTTTAAGGAGACCACTAAAGTCAAGTTCCCCTGCATCTTCTTGTCCTTCACTGCTGTTGTTAACAAGGAGAGATTAATGAAGATTCAATCAATTTCAACAGTTACAGGCACTAAAAAAACAATGCTCTCAGAGCAGCACAAAGCAAAAGCTCCGATTTCAATCGAAACATTAGCTTCAAGCTAAGTCTCGATTTGTGCTTACACAAAAAAAACTTTTTTTTTAGATTTACTTTGGATTGGAACTTGCAACAAAGTAGTTTGTGTAACACACCTCAAGAGCCATCCCATCTATTATTTCCAATGTTTCTGCAATGTTGAAGCAACATTTCTGAACAGCAACATTGTGCCAATGTGATGGAACTGGAATGCTTTGTATTGCTTTACATTGTTTGTTTAGATATTTAAAGTGCAAGAGTTGGCCTTTTTCACATCGAATTAGGTGGTTGATTTGTAATTATTTAAGAAGAGAAGGTTAATTAAATTATTACATCTATTGTAAAACTTGTATATCATTCAGCATTTTATGTGAATTTCTTGATTTTATTGTTTCACAGGAAAAGAAGAAAACAATTTATTTGCACAAAAAAGTTTTTCCTTTAAAAAAAATATTTTTTTTAAATTATGGTTGAATTTTCAATGATGCTTGTTGTTAATCGCTTTATTACCTTCTTTTAAAAGCTGAGCGAATATCTATGTTATGTTGGCCCTTTTCTTCTTCTGTAAAACAAAAAAACACATATTTTACACATTGTAAGGACATATTTTTTCTTGTTGTTGATAAGTCCAGTATTACACAGTTAATGTTGTAACAAACCTTTAATTTCCAAGTCAAAGGAACAGCTGTCAAACTTGTCCTTGTAAGTCACCTCGCACCTGTAGTTTCCAGCATAGTTTTCCTTGGCTTTGATGATGTGCATCTCAAAAGTGTGAATCTGTAGAGGAGTGGTTTGGTGGAATTCTTTCCATGGTTGTGGACTGGCGTCCAAAGCAATTCAACTGATTTACCTTGGTCACTCGCTCAAAGCTCTCTTTAAGTTGCAAGTGCTTTCCAGTCTTGCTGGCTAGATCCATCCATTTCCCCTTAAACCACTTGACAGTGGGTTTACGAAGAAGATCCTTGGCTTCTACCTTAGCCACAAAAGTAATGTCACCACCTGTGGACAGAAAAGTACAGTATCTCTGCAGGGAAAGTGTAATGGCTGATGTTGGATGGAAATAAACAATTTCTAATCAAATATTAGAAACTTCAAATCTTCTTAGGTTTAAATTCTAAATCCAGTCGTCTTTTGATCTATTCTAAAAGTGTTCCCTGCCCCCATTTCCCATCATCCATCTGTTTACGTGCTCTAGCTTATGGCTCTACCGCTAGTTTACAGCTCCTCACAACCACAGCTTAACATTAGCAGTGCAACAAAAATAGCGAGCAATATTGACCATATATCCAGCCTGGCAGTTTTAAACCAGATGCCAACTCGGACAAAGAAAACAAAGATGTAAATGGATCTATTTGTCTGCAAGTGAACGCATCAGAATGGAGCGGAGCAGGGAGCTAGTGGTCTGCCGACTGTAGCATCTACGTCACCGCCACAGGCTTTTTCAAACAACTTTTTTCCATCTGCTCCTGATTCACAACAATTTGAATAGAGAAATACTTATAAATTAAATTGTAAGCTTAATTGGCTTTATATACCGTATGTCCGCCATCATGAGAAAAATGCCACAAGAATATGTTAAAACGCCAAAAGCCCAATTATCATTGGAGTGGGTCTTTAAATTGTTTAATAAAAGAGTATAACTTTACCTATTTTCTAAAACAGACTTTCCTGTTCTCAACCTACATTTATCTTCTCAAATCCACCAAAAGCAACAAATTACAGCAGGTTCTGTCACTCACCCACAGCAACAGTTCCACTTTGGGGCCTCTCTATCAGCAGTGTGGAGAGTGGTGGATTGTCGACTGGCTTGTCCACATCCTCTGGGGGCTGTCCCTCTCCCAGAGACCACACTGGTCAGCAAACAGTGACACATGGACAACTAAGAGTTGTCTTCTAGTGCTCTGACATACACCTTTCTCTTTGCTTTATAAATCATGTATTCCACTACAATCACATTTTAAATCAACTGAACTTATCTCAGTATGACTGAATAGTAACTTTTTCTGCTCCAGTTGCTTAATTTTTAGTCTTTAAACTTCTTACTTGAAGTAAATAAGTGTTTTAGTTGGAAAATATTGTCTTCCTGAAAGAAAAAAATAAAAACCTCTGTGATGTTAGAAGAATTGATACCCCTTTCTGGTCTCGTTACCTGAGTCTTTTCTCCCCGTGGATGACACAGGATCACTATCATCTAAACAAAAAAAGAAATATACAGCAAATATTAAGAAATAATCCCATGAAGTCAACTTATGCCAGCACACATTCATAATGTGAGACAAAGGAGCAATTAAAGACACATAAGCAATGATGTAAGGAATTTTTACATAATAAAAAAGAGTTGGGTTATGTTAGCAAGGTTTTTTGTAATATCTTTAATAATTTACATTTTAACCCAGAACATCTGAAACTGAACATGTGTTGTAAATGTAACTTGTATTTAGTAATAATGCTATAATTTTAACTATTGTATCAGTTTTGGTGAATGGCAACAATGCTTCTTACTAGGCAAGTCAATTGAGAGTTTCTTGGTTGGACTGCCATCCTCTGAGGAAAAAAAGCATAGTTAAGTTGAAATTCATGACAACAGACTGACTGACAAGAGAGTAACCATTATTTTGATATTCTGTCTTCAGTTTTGATAAGCGACAGAGAAGTGACTCCATTTTGTGCCTATTTAAACCCTGTACCAGGTCATTTTACCGTTTTAATCATTAGGGCCACATAAAGTAAAACTTTTTCAAAGTAGCAAAGTAAAAGTAGTAATATAAATGAATAAATAAATAACTGAGTGTAAAAACAACAGAGCAGAGTAAGTAACAAATCAAATAGCAAATGTATGAAAACATTTTCTTAATGAAGTCCACCACCACTTTCTGACCCCTCAAACTTGGCCAACTTCCTGTCATAAGCAAATAATCAATGTTAAAAAATGTATATATTTTTTGTAATATTTATATGTTCTGTGGGTCAGGTAACCAGTTTTTTTCATTTACTGAAATTTGAGCTAATTTAAAATAAACATATATGTCCACATATTCATTACAACCTTTTACACAGTGAACGACATTTTTTTATGTATATATTTAAGTTGATTTTAAAGGAGAACATTTTCTGGACAAGGGTACAGAGACGGAAACAAAAAATAAATACAATTTATAAATGTGTAATTATAAAAATAAAGCATGTGTATAGTTGTTTTTTTGCAAACACATGCAAGCAACCACTGTCACAAACAACTTTATTTTTATTTAGGTTATAAAGTTGATGTTCCTGTAAAAAATGTGAATGTTATTACAAACACATGCATACAAATACCTGCAACTTCTAAGAAAATGTCAAAACTATGAATATTTGCCACTTCCACATTTGTCAGTGCCTTTTTCCTTGATGGAAACCACATTTTTCTAAACAGAGGAAGAATTAATGTAACCTGTAATTACATAGCTAACATTAACAGAGATTTTTTTTTTCTGTAGTTTAATGTATTTCATCTCCATTAAAAGTAATTGCTTTGATGTTTTCCTCCTCAAATTAAAGATGAGAGGAAGCATGAACTACCATGGATACCAACCTGTTTGGGGTGTTGGGGATGGGGAAGCAGGATTATCATCTGCAATAAAGTTGTTATTGACAAACAGACCAACTTATCAAAGAACTCCAAAAGGCCATTATTTGCAGGCCAAGATGACGCAAACCAACAGCCCAATGACCACGTTCATGCAAAGCAGAGTTCTTGGTTTCAGTCACACATACGGGTTTGGGTTGTAGTCAAAGTCTCCCAAAGGTTCTCTGCCACATAAGCGCAAGCAGACAGAGCACCACAGTGGATATCCATATTCAAACAGACTACGAACTATGTTTGGACCATGTACATTTAAATCTCACCACTGAAGCAGAAAATGTATAAAAAAAGGAAACATGTATGAATAAGCCAAACAAAACGATTAAATTGAAACTCATGAAAATTGCATTATCTGAGCTGCAGCTTCACCTTTTTTCACCAAATTCCTCACTTGTTACCTCATTGCTTGAGTGAGATGTTGACTTTATATGACCATTTCTTAGCCCAAAAGGTTTCCATTTGTTTGACATTTAAAGCATTCAGAGATGAGTGTGTACAACACCGTGCAAAAGTTTTGCAATATCTTTTTTTCTATGTATTTCCCTTTAGTTTGGCCAAATATTTGTCTAATATTTCATTGTTGTTTTTTTAAACACCAACCAGTTGTATGAAGTCCTGTCAGTCTTCTTTTTGGACTTTGGCAGCTTTTCGCTTTTACTAGAAAAATATTTTTATTCATTCAATGCATAAAGTGACTATATACCAGAAGAAAGTTTTAGGAGATGTTACCTTAACAAATTGTTGAAGTCTGGCTCTAGCTGATTTTAAGAATTAATAGAATAGGTCTAAACTTTTGCACAGTGCTTTCATTTCTGTTTTTGGTAAATACCATATCTGGTCTAGGAGCTCAATTAAAACATTTTTAAAGTGAATGATGTCCATAGCATTCTTATCAGAAAGTATTAACTTAATTCTGGGAGTACTTTTATGAAGGGTTACATAAAGTTAGATGCTGCATGGGAACACTCATTCAGCATTTTGGAAGTGTTTGATCTGAGGAGCAAGAGGGTAAAATCATGCATGTTCACCGAGACATGGGATTTATTTATATTAAAGAATCATACTTACCATTTGGAGCAGGAGAGCATGTGCCCTCATCCTTAACAATAGAGTCCGAGGATTCTGCATGCTCTTTGACCCCAACACCACTAGGTTCTGGTTGGTTTGAAGAACTATCAGCGGTGTTGAGCTTCTGAGCCACCACTGCTTGTGATGGCTCAGGCTCTGTGGACTCTGGTTTCTTCCCATCAGTCTCTAATGGCTCTTTCCCCTCTGTTACTGCCTCTGTACAGCAGACAAAGTGCCAGGCTGGAGCAGCAAGCATTAAGCACAAACTCTGGCAGCCTTTCAAGACAATGCTTGCTCAGATGAGGTAAGTATAGATAGTTAATGACCAGATAGATACCATACTGCACATTTTAATTACTTTTATTTATTCTTGGGTTAAAAACTAACAAGTTAAAAATATTAAAAGAGAAAACATCTATTCTGTATTATATCTAAAACTCAATAGCCACTTTAGTAGGCACACCTTTCCAACTGCTCGTTAACACAAATTTATTATCAGCCAAACGCATGGCAGCCACTCAATGCATTTAGGCATGTACCCATGGTCAAGATGATCTGCTGCAGTTCAAACCAGGCATCGGAATGCGGAAGAAAGGGGATCTAACTACTGAATTGCTGAATCTAATGATCTACTGGGATTTTCACCCACAATCATCTCTAGGGTTTGCAAAGAATGGTCCAAAAAAGAGAAAATATCCAGTGAGCTGCAGTTCTGTGGGCAATAATGCCTTGTTGATGTCAGAGGTCAGAAGAAGAAGATAATGGTCAGACTGGTTCTAGCTGATAGAAAGACAACAGTAACTCAAATAACCACTGGTTACAACAAGGTCTGCAGAAGAGCATCTCTGATTGCACAACACGTCCAATCTTGAGACAAATGGACTACAGCAGCAGAAGAACACGTCGGATACCACTCCTGTCAGCTAAGAACAAGAAACTGAGGCTATAATTCACACAGGATCACCAAAACTGGACAATAGAAGATTGGAAAAACGTTGTCTGGTCTGATGAGTCTCCATTTCTGCTGCAACATTCGGATGGTAGGGTCAGAATTTGGCGTCAACAACATTAAGGCATTGATCTATCCTGCCTTGTGTCAACAGTTCAGGCTGGTGGTGGTGGTGTAATGGTGTGGGAGATATTTTCTTGGCACACTTTGGGCCCCTTTGTACCAAATGACCCTGGTTACAACTCCACAGCCTACCTGAGAATTGTTGCTGACCACGCCCATCCCTTTATGACCACAGGGTACCATCTTCTGATGGCTACTTCCAGCAGGATAACTTGCCATGTCATAAATATGGAATCATATCAGACTGGTTTCTTGAACATGACCATGAGTTCACTGTACTCAAATAGCCTCCACAGTCACCAGATCCCAACCCAATAGATCACTTTTGGGATGTGGTGGAATGGCAGATTGGCATCATGGATGTACAGCCGACAAACCTGCAGGAACTGTGTGATGATATCATGTCAATGTGGGACAAACTCTCTGAGGAATGTTTCCTGTACCTTGATGAATCTATGCCACCAAGGATTAGGGCAGTTCTGAATGGAACAGAGGCTCCAACCCGGTACTAGCAAGGTGTTCCTAATAAAGTTGCCATTTAGTATATTTTCCCCATTGTGACACAAACAATCAGAAACCGAAAATGTTGCTTGTTCAAGAATATGACAGAACAAAAAAAAATATCATTATTATGCTATCCACTGGTCTAAAATAGTTTTGTTAGTGTCTATCTGGTCGTTTCACATCTATACTGTAGAGTGATGAAGAAGGTGGATTGTACTAACCCAAATGCATAATTTGATTGGTTTAGTTCTTTGAATTAGCCTGCTAGAAGCTACAGAAAAACACCAGGGTCAGTATGGCCCACCTCCCTTAATCCTTCTCTACACCTCCTGTTTTGATGCATTGTCGGTCATACAACATGACAAACAGCGAACCAGTGTAAGTTAGTAACTGCAACATGTGCCAGGGCAAGTGCACGTAGGCTGACATTTATGTGTGCTGCCTGAGGCGGCTACTTAAGCTAGCTTTTTTAGGCTTATGGTCAGATGACTATAAAAGGTGCAGTATCAGGCCTTTCAGAGTGAAGTGAGGAAAGAGTCGTGATGGCAAATGACAAACACGTGATGTAAGTTGGATGTGCAGAAATACATTCTTGAACAAGGGAAGCTGGACATTAGGGTTACCCACCTGGGGGTGGAGAAACCTCCAGAGAAATCTCAGGTAGAGTTGGGGCACCATTACTGTCTGGGGCAACACTTTCTGAGTATGTGACAGATATAAGGGTGGATGGAACAGCTGCTTGAACACAAAGCTTCAGGGGCCGTAGTCGTACACACACAAAACACACCAATACAATAGCACGTGTTTCTATTCACGTGCTATTATCCATACCAATCTCACAAAAACAAATACGTTTTGCTTTTATAAATCTCAGATTTTAGAGAAATACACAATTTATACTCTCTTTACATTAGTTGTGGTTGCTTTTTATACATGTGAGCATTTTACCTAATTTAGCCTTCAAATCTACCGTACCATGGTTTTATGGAGCTATCCAGCTATACATTTTTGATCCAGAAGCTCAGACAAGGAAAACAAAGACGTACATGGACCTAGTCATCCATAAGTGAGGGCTTCGGAATGGAGCAAAGAATGGAGCTTGTGGCTTGTCGTAGTAGCTTCTACGTGACACTTACGAACTTTATCTAACCTCATTTTTGCGTCTGCTTTAAACGATTTCAATAAAGAAAAACTCAGAAATGCAAATAAAGGCTTAATTTTTTTTATGTATGCCCTCCATCATGAGGAAAAAGCTATAACAAAATGTTAAAAACACCAAAAACACATTTTCATCATAGTGGGTCTTTGAGGCCCATATTCATAGCTTATCACTTATACCATTTCTGTTTATTGTGTCTGGGGAACAGATTAAATTGGAGTGAATTAAATTTTTCATTTTTGCCCCCTTTTTTGCTTGATGCAATTGGAACTCTTTAAACCACAAGAGAGCGTAAGTAAAGGAAGCAAGAATTTTAGTATAGAAAGTAAATCACAAAATCCATTAAAAAAAAAGAAATTTGCAACAATTTATCATTACTATAACATTAAAAACTACAGTGGGGAGGGCAATAGTTGAAAACAAATTACAAGTAGATTATACTTATAATAATGAGTTTTTTTCTGGTGAGCAGCTTTCCTTCTATATGGGAACAACTTCAGTGAATTCAAGTGAAAGCACAATTGGTACATTTCTGTCCTGTCGCCATAAGCCTCTTAAACAAACAAAGGGCTAATTTAGATTTTATTTTCATGCTGCTGCTTCAAACAACAGCAAATGAAAAGAAAAGTCAAAGATTTAGTTTAATTTCCAGCCTATAAAATCAATAAATATTTTTTTATTTAGAAAACGCATTGACTACAGGGTATGGCATAAGATTTGATAAGCCAGTGAAAGACATGTTTTATTCCAGTTTTTTTTTCTCCAATTATTTTTAGTTGCACTCTGAAACATTAAGCTCTCCCTTCAACTCCCCTGGAGCCTCAAGATGCTGCAGCTCCAAGGTCAAACCTCGAGGGTCAGTAAAGAGGCAGTGATCTGCCAGCAACATGCTTACATGGAGGAGGCAGGGCGGCATCAGCTGAATCAACACAGAGGGATCAGCTGGCCCAAGCAAAAAATGTCAGAGATGCAAAGAGCTTTACCTCCAACAGGGACAGCGCAATCACTGTCTCTTGGCTCCGTGTTTACACGTCTGTCTGTGTTTTCACTTTCAAGCCACATGTGATTGTCATGTCCAAAAAGACGTTTGTTTTTCATTTTTGATACTGCTCTGGTTATTTTGTAGCTTTTTGATCAAATTATCTGTCAATAAGGTGCACTTACCCTCTGGCTGGCCATTTGGAGTGTCATCTGCAAAAAATATAAACAAAGCACTCATGAACCCAACTGTGAAACATTGGAAGGGTTTGGGTTTAAAGAAAAAAGTGATGATTTATTTCATTTCCTACTGTTGACCTGTTGGTGTTTATTCACCCAAAGTCTCTAACTTCATCCTGGATGACTGAGTCATCGAGCTAAGACACCACAAAGACTTAACTGATCATAAAAAAGTCTTCTCTGAGACCCTGTTTTTTTGCTCTCGGCTTTACCTAGATCTACTGGGAAAGTAAGGGGTTTAAACACAATCGATCGGGTTTGTTTTGGGAAAAGTACAATAATACTACTTCATTTTGGGTCAATCTACAGAGATGCAAACAGAAGCGTACATTTTTTCATGCAATAGTCACTTCCATTTTATGGGATTAGTAAAGGCAGATTTTAGTTTCGTTGGCGACCGTAAGATGAAAGGTTTTATGTTGTTGGAGACTGAAGGAGTATTTGTGCTTTTTGGTTCCCTTTTTGGAGCCATGCAGGCTAATATTTTATAATATTATAAACACCACAAATACAGAAAACTTAAACTTTCCCCCAAAATCCCTGATTGGATTGTAGTTACAGTTTGAGGCACCTGTTACTACTTATGTTGATGATGCCTTACTTTTACAACAAAATATTTTTTTCTTATATTTGACTTTATATTTTATACTACAGAGCCACAAGTACATTAAAAAACATTTTAAAAAAATCAAATATATCCAAGAATTTTTTTCAAAAGTGGATTTTACCTTTTTTTTTAAACTTTACATCAACAAATGTATAAAGTTAAACAGGAAAACATGAAATGACCAAAAACTTCAACTGAAAGGTTGTGGAAAGAGATCATACAGTAGCTTTAATAAAGATTAAAACATTCAATAGAACCCTAAATTTAGGATTATTATTTTGATTTGGAAAATCCCTGTTATTTATGTTAAGAAAAAAAGGTCAAAAGTCAATGGGCGGGCCCACGACTTAAGAGTCCAAACACCAACAAAGACATTTCCAAAGTGTATTAGAAACTGGCAAACTTCCTGACATAATTTTATTTATTTTTGTGTTTTTTGCTCAAAAAATCCCTTAATTATTTTATGTCAAAAAAAGATTAGTTATAAATTAAAAGAATCCTCTGTTTTTTACAACCTGTTTACTACAGCACCTGATGCTGCTTTCACCCACAAGCTGAATGTTCTCAGCTTCATGTCTCCGTCCCTTTGTAGTAATTTCCCTTGAAGCATTCCTTGTCTAAATTAACTTTTCCTCCACCTCACTTCAAAACAATGTGTCAATGGGCACCGAACCACAGTCCTGCATGCTCACATCATTTCACCCAAGAGAGAGCCGCGTCTGCTCTCCATCTCATCTCCCTCAGGATGATGGCAGCGGAGAAAGGTTTTATTTTACTGAGGGCTTCCATTAAGGCTGACAGGCTTCAGGTATGTGCAGCTGTTGCCTCTCATGGCGTGCAGACAAAAGGCTTTATATCAGCTCAGATGAGAGCCAAACTCAGGCAGCACCTTGTTTTCTTCTAGACTTATATTAAAAAGATGGTCCAACACTACTGTTTTTGACTTTACCTTTGTGTTTCCACCGGGCTCAGTTTGTTAACTTGTTGAGTCCGAAAGTGAGCAGCAACTGCACTTGAGTGACAATTAGCTGCTGACAGGCCTTCCTCCTGTAAATTTCTCCAGGTCTGCTTTATGATTGATGTCGTGGTTCCTCACGATGCACAGTGGTGGACCTTTGACCAACACTCACATGCTGTTAACAGCGAGGACAGCCCCAGAGGGCTTGCATAGGCAAAAGGGCAGAAGTTTAATGAGGAGGATGAATGATCTGGGCTAAATGGAAAGTTGCAGGGATATGTCTGTTTTGGCATACGATGAAGGTGAGGAGGAGGAGGAGAAGGAGGAGGGTTTGGAAGACAGTGGAAGAAGATGGTGGGGAACACAGGATGGGGATTAAAAGTGTGCTCATTCTGAACTATTCCAGGGACAAGAATCCCATTCCTAAGCGACCCGCAGACGAATCAGTGCATCCGTCATTCCTACTTTAGACTTTTTAAAGGCTTAAGAGTGTGGTGTTTAAAAACAACAGCCCTGTCCCCTCCTCACTTACCCCCCACCCCACCTTATCCTCAGCTGTTCTGAGTCATTTAAAGAACACTACTTTTCCACTCTTTTATTTGCTGCACTTGTATCTATTTATGGGTGATGATAGTATAAGGCAGGAATCTGCTGCCTCTACTTTGCCATAGCTTTGTCTCTGAGGGGATCAAGGATGTTTATTAAAGAGTATGACCACTGTTGGAGCGTCTGTGGTTGTCACGGGCTGGTACCCACTGTCACATCACTTCACACACAATCGTTTCAATTACAAACGGTCCAAAGAGGCCGTAAGGCATATTAAAAGGAAAGATGTTTCGGAGCTTGCTTCATGACTTTCCATATGTTCCTTTCAGGGAGCAAGCAAAAGGTTTAATATGGCAGAACAACCTTTCCTTTTGGAGGAGATTGGTTTCAACATAACAGATGCTTCTCAGATGTCACTCTAATGTTTTACTTTGTATGTACTAATGTTGTTGGAGTGTTGAAACCTGCTGCAGACATATCAGTAGTCCTCTGGCAGACGCTAAAACTCGCATCTTGTCATCTGAAGACTAAGCTCCATCTTCCTCTTTTTCTTGATGTCTGGGTCCTTGGACGCTTTCCCCAAACAGCTGAACTAACGAGAAGCCTGGGTGTAACAGCATATTGCAGTGACAGACACAAGCAGATTAAAACAGCGTGTTGATGGACATGACTCTACAGTTGAGAGACAGGTAGCTTGTGTGGATGAGAGATTCAGAATGCGGGTGCGAGAGGTGATTCGTTAAGATGCAGTAGGTATTTGAATTTGGGCTGTAGGTCTCATGAGTCTGCTTTGCTGCATGTTGTTGCTAGGAAGACGTCTACGCTTTAACCTCACATGGCTTCGCCTGTATTGCATCATCCTTCATGGCGGGGGCTTTCCTGTTGTCTGGCTCGGCACTCATCAACATTCCAACCACTGCTCCACTCTACGTTTTTCTTCAGTCGCATCCATGCAGACCACAGGCAACAATGCTACCCATGTATAAGCCTCAAATATTCTCTTGCTCCTAAGACGGTAGAGCAACACATGCATCAGTAATACAACACCACTGTCAAAGTCACTTTGAGGATTCCTATCAACAAGCTGGCAGGCAAAGTGATGGACCTCCCTGCAGTGAAGAAACACAGATACTGTTCCTCTCTATCAAAGATGCACAGCTATAAGTAATGCTATTTGTGCATGCAAGTGCCATCTCTTTATTCCTTCGCAATGTGTGCTGACAAATAAACAAGAGTAAAAACAGGCAGAATTAGGTTGTAGAAGTTGTTTCACATGCTTCAATGTCAGCACTCTGTCAGGACTCATACCTTTTTTGGTGGGCTCTGGCATCTTGAGCCGCTTCCCAAGAAAACTGTCAAAAAGTTACAAGATGAAGGTAGATATCGTCAGAGCAGTGTAATTGTAAGATGTGAGGGCCCCCCTCAGTCCAGGAGGAAGAGAGAGATAAGTCTACAGCTGGATGAAGCTCTACAAACCCTCTCACCAGAGTGATGGGGCAGATTGGAGAGGGAGGAGATGAAGAGGTGAAGAGGAGTCACGGATTCAGATGGGACTGGTTTTTAGGGCTTATATAGTCTGGCAGTACGCTCCTCCTCTCTGTGGAACTGCGTTGAGCTTCACCTATTGCAGTATCAGTCTCCTGGTGACACAGATTATTATAAAGTGCTGTTTTGAAGCTACGTGCAGGAGTTCCACACATACACGTGAAGCTTAACATCAGAGATGCAATCTTACAGTCATAACCACAAACAAATACACTTTACACTGAAGAAAACAAGGTAAACTTCACATTTGCCTATTTGCATGTTCCCGGGGAATGCATTTCAACATAATGTAGCGGGGACATACTTATTTCTTCTGATTATTTACACCTTTACATTCATTCATTTATGCAGAAACACTAAGGTAAGTAAAATAATCCAGATTTTGCTCATCTTGCTATATTTGGGGTGTTTTGTTTTTTTTTATTTCCGGCTTTATAGTATTAGTCTAAACTTGCAGTCAAAATTTGAATTCTGTCACAAATCTCCAAAATATTAGGTTTGTTATGCCTAAATGTTCGGAAAATATGAACCTACTATGATACAAAAATGGTAAAGAAGCTTTGGCCTTATGTTGCAATGGGTCAATGCTGTTTTCTTGGGCGTTGAGCGGCAGGAGAAGCACTGGGGGAGTATAAAAGGAAAAGGTGTCGTCATTGTCACCAGTCTGAGGCTGATGTAATACTCTCCAACAATTTTCAAATGTGCTCACGTGATGTGCCGCATATTCAGAGAATCTGCATATTTATTTTCAAACAAAAGTTTGAGATGACAAACAGGTTCCTGATGCAGATGCCAGATATCACCCTAATCCAGGGGGAATGCTGTCCAAGAGCAGGAGGCGTTCCAATCTGGCAAAGAAATACTGGTGAGATGCCTATAGAGTGCCCAAATGGTTTATACTTAGAAAGCTATCATGGACGTTGACGTTTGACACATGGATTTAGTTTTCAATTTAAAAAGTTTCAGATTTTGCAGCTCTAAATGATGCTGTGACAAAAGTGCATCTAATACAACAGTGAGTTTTTGGTTTACCTACCAACGGAGACAAACAACTATCTGTTGTAGTTGCATCACCAAAGTGATTAATCTGAAAATGATTGGGAAGCTTTCAATTAGGAAAGCACCTTGTCTCAAATAACAGTTTTTGCCGGTTCAGTTTTGGGCCTTAGTTGGTAGCAGATGCTCAGATGTGTTGGCCCATTTATAACTGGAAGTGGGCTCCAGCAGTAAATACCAGGCTTAGGAAAGGATCAAATGGGTCTCTACAAAGAGCACAAAACCATTTGATATTGTTTGGGACAGAAGCAAATTTACATCCCAGAGCCAGTTTTACCATGAGACCACACAGCGCAAGGGAAGAGTAAAAGAAGCCGCAGGCATTGCAAAGGGCTACACTGACACCCTCTGGTTCATAACACACTTGTAAAGAGGTCAAGAGGCTACTTACACTTGGGCAGCAGACTTTTGTCCCCAAAAGCAAGTTGTTTGTTTTTTAGAATTTCCAAACTTAAAGAAAACTATTTTAATGAAATTGTTTTTTTAAAGTGCACTTTTTAATTATAAATACCAATATGAGTTTTGCATTTACTCACAATTTACCTCAGACAAAAGTTAAATTAGTTTCAAACTGGAAATAATTTGAGCTTTAACAGTTTGCTTTGTTTGATAAGATGAAGTAACAGATTTTTAGATGTTTGTGCATTCCCAGGATTATTTTCTTTGCTCTTTGTTACCTCTTTTGAGTCATTATTGTGATTTCCTCAAAACACAGTTTGTTTGCGAAATATTTCAAAGCGCAGCAGGATTTTTTTTCCTTCCTGTTTTTTTTGTAAAAAAGAAATGGAAATAACCAATGACTGTGCATGAGAAGTGGACTGAGTGTGACATCACCTATAGAAAAAGGCTTACTTCTGGCTCCAACCAAATGAAGTCAATTCAGCCCTTTTTCTTGTGTATTTAAAAAAAAAAGTTTTTCATTCTAATTTTTTGTGTTCATTTGGTTCAAATGTAATACTTCCCCAACAATTTGCTCTTTGATGTTTGTGGATAAAGTAAGTGGAAAGAGCAGATTGGAGGTAAAGCCATGTGTTTAGGGGAGCACATCACTGTACTTAAGGGTTATTATTTGAGATACTATTACGATGCGAAGCACGCCGAGAAATACTCAAAATTCACAGAGACCGAAATGGTGCAGACTGCAGAGACTGCTTGGTAGGCAACTATAGCAGCAAGGCTGTTTTACCAGGCATCACGCCTCCAGGCATGCTGCAACCAAGGCCAACTTTGTGATATCCCACAAAATTGCAAAATTCAGTAAGTCATTCTCTGAGGGGAACTTTGTTTAAGAGTGATTGGTGGACTCTGCAGGACCAAGGACATGCTGTAGGACTGCATGTGCTTTGCAAGTCAGTGTTTGAACTCAACCACGTGATCGATATTGTTACAAAAATTGTAAACTACATTACGGCAAGAGCTTTGAATCACAGGCAGTTTGTTGCTCTTCTGGACATGACGCTGAGGGCACCGCCACCGCCACCACACAGCTGCAAAATGAAGGGTGAAGACATCCCAGTGCTCTCAGGTAAAGACTGGATGGCAGATTTTGCCTTTGCTGTTGATGCGACTGCACCGATGAATGAGCTGAACACCAAACTCCAATGCAAAGGCCTTTTGCACATGGAATGCACACCTTGGTGAAAGCTTTCATTAAAAAGAGGTCACTTTAGAGGTTGTGTTTTGTAGGAGCACTCCATGCCGTATTTTCAAGGAGATTTGAAGTTCTCATAACAATTGAAGATGAAATGCACCTGGTCTGTTCTCCCTTTACCTGTGATGTGGATAATGCACCTGGTG
The DNA here is from genome assembly GCA_036245035.1 of Adrianichthys oophorus. Taxonomy (NCBI): domain Eukaryota; kingdom Metazoa; phylum Chordata; class Actinopteri; order Beloniformes; family Adrianichthyidae; genus Adrianichthys; species Adrianichthys oophorus. Next base: position 7,404,941 of record BSAI01000030.1, read on the forward strand.
ATGTCTAGCTGGAGCTCATTGACATGCAGTCTGATGTCATAGAACAATTTAAGTCAGGATCACTGCTGAATTTTCACTTCTCAAACATGAGGAGACGTGCCCAGAAGATGTTGGTTCTCTTTGGGTCTACTTATATTTGTGAACAAACATTCTCAGAAATTAAGTTCAACAATTCCAGGCATAGATCCGCTCTCTCTGATGATCATTTATCAGCAGTGCTTCGTGTTGCCACCTCAGACATTCACCCTGACTTTGATGCTCTTCTTAGCCAAAGTGAGACTAGATTTTTCTCAATGAACAAAATTGTGATGTCTATTTAACGCTTTGATGATTCATATAAATCTTCAAAAGTTTGTTTTCTTTACCATTGCTTGGGGAAATTTGACTTAAACAGTTTTTTGAAAAGCAAGGTCACTTTTTCCTTCAGTAATCATAACACAGACTCTTATCAGGATGTAAAAACAATACTATTTTTTAGTGTCTTATAAGAAAGAAATACAATTGATTTTACCAAGAATTGGCCCAGGCCCTCCACAATCACTTCTGGCTCTCATATGGCCCTTTGGCAAAAATAATTGCCCACCACTGGCTCAGCTTTTTTTTAAAGTTTTTTTCTTTTGGTCCTTAAAAATTAAAGTTCTAAAAAATTAAATGAAAAACAGGGACTAAAGTTAGCACAAGAAACACAAAACAAAGAACAACAAAAAACAATTTTTCACCCTTTTTTTAATTTTACAATCAGATTTGGACATGATGCCAGTTTTGTGTCTTCATATTCAGTATTTTACTGCACTTTGACATCATTAGAAGAATTTGAAAACTGTTTGAGAAACGGTTTACAGCTAACACAGAGGATTTTCAAACTTGTTTTTAAGGGTAAAAAATGTTGGTACAAATGTTCGCATTTCTTTATCACACTTTATTATTAGTGTTATTATTAGTGATACATTCAGTCAGAAATATCAACCCACTAAAGCTGAAACATTTCAAAAATGACATTCTAAAGAAATTAAAGCGACATAGAATCTACTGGTCTCTATGGTAGTGCATCTGCAGCGACGTCAAGGTGTCATAACTGAACTGGTAGGTGAGCTTCTTCTTTACTTTAAATATTTCTCCTGACCGGGCATAGTTCCTGAGCGCCCGCGACATCTTCTGGTAAGTCATGGGTCTCTTGTTGCCCTTCTTCTGCCCCCACAGAGCTGCCACCTGGTCCTTATTCCTGGAGGAAAATTGGAAAACGCCGATAGACGCCGGCACCCACGACAAACAGTGAGCCATGCTCGGGTCCTCCAGCATCTCAAACAGGAAGTGAAAGAGTCGCACTTTCCTACCTGCAGCCGTTGAGTGAATGGTTAGAAAATGATTTGAAAGTATATGCAACAGCAGGCCATGCCAAAGCAGTTACTGCTGGTTACAGTAAATCTTTTCCACAACTGCAACATTTCCCTGAAAATCTCTCGAGATGGCATAGATTTTAATGAGGGGATTCAAGTTTGTAAACACTGCAGTTATCTGATAGATATGTAGAATCAGCCATTGAGTTAAGCCAAGCACAGCTCTATTGTCTTTTGACGGTAAAGGGAAGGTCTGTTATTTACTCTCTTGGTATTGTTTCCCCCAGGCTGATAGCAGCTGTGCCAATAACTGTATCTAATAACTAGAAAAGCAGAACTCACCACTCCCTGTTGCTGTGGCTTTGTGTTTTGCTGATTGTCTTGTTGATGCAAAGTTTGGCACTGACCCATGCTCAGACACTGATGCTGTCGTATTTTGGTGAAAGGCTGGTCGAGTGTCGTGTGCCAGGAAAGGTTGAAGGGAAGGTCTGATGCTCTTTCATGCAGGACGACATGATGTTATATTTCAGTAACAGAAAATTAACAGTATAGTAGAGAACAATACCAAGATATTAAAAATAAATTCTTAAGCTTACAGAAGTTTCTGTCCACTGTTGATTGTATGTTTGATCTGCAATTGCTGGTCTTTCATTTACAGGATCACCTGCACTCCAACACACCTTGTCCACTAAAAAAAAAAAAAAAGTATATAACCAAAACATCATTACATCATTTGAAAAATTAAATATTGTTTGGTCTTACCATTTTCTGAAGTAGTTTGTCTATAGTAGTCCTCCAGAAACTCTAATATCACCTCCAAATCTGACTGATTGTCCTAAAAAATATGGAAAAACCTTCAAGTTTAAAATGGGTTTAAAAGGCATTTTATGGCATTTAAATGATCTTAGTCTGTTCTTCTACCATAACTGATGAGGATGTCATTCAGTCCAGCCCTTGTAGTTTGGGAGAATTTCAACTCACTTCTAAACACTCAGCTACTGGGAGTCTTATTATATCCCCTGCAGGAGTGGGCTCTATTCAAAACGTTTTCTCTACCCCGGGTTAACAAGAACAATGACCACCCATCCTACAAAGCTCCACCATCCTTACCAGACAACCGAGCACTGACCACATCCTCCCCACTGAAGTAGATAAGACTTGGTCTCGAGGTTCCCCTTCACACGCTGCTCTCTTTTCAGGAAAAAAACTCTCGCTGGCATGTTTTTCCCCTCAGGATGTGTCTAAATTTCAAATTTTGCATGTCGCAATAATTCACCTTTAAGGGAGGCACTGCCAAACATTTTAACGACATTTCTTTCTCCCTTGTTTTTCAATACTTTCAGAAGGGCACAAAACAATTGAATTCAAAAGATGTAATGAACATACCAGAATCCATAGCAAACAAACTTTTATTTAGAAAAAGATTAGTATTTACACAGTCCAACATATCTTTTGTTTTGCATTTTTATCAAAAAAGTCTATTTATTATATACATATGAGCATGTGTAAAAAGCCTAAACAGCATAGATAAATCCTCCCAGTATTTATTTCCATATTTGTTAAGTTTTTAGTTTATATCTAGAGTAGTGAGTAAAAAATTAACAAAAGTTTTAAAGATGTATTAAGCAAAAAGTAATTAAATTGTCTTTTTTCAATTGATTGATTTTACACAAAATGTGAAAGTTTTTATGAGTGATTAAACCCACAGATAGAAAACAGTGCTAATCTGTAGAACGGAGTTCATGATATTGTATAAAAGTAAGGAAAATATTGGATTTTAGATTGTTTTAAAAGATAATCTTAAAGGAAAAAAAAACATCATAAATTGCTCTAATCAGATTTTTTTTATGTGATGTATTTTATTTACAGTAGAAAAACAACAACCCAAGCTGATAAAACTGACTGAAATTAACTGACAGCTAGAAAAAGAAAGTGAGTTGCTTTGAAAATGTAATGTAATATATATAAAAAATAATTAAACTGGTGACAGTCATAGAAATGTACAAAATATTTACACAAATTGTTAAAATGAGGGCTGTCCTTGCTGCATTTTTCTTTTACAGGCTCATTTGCAGTCTGATTTTTCACAAAACAAATCCCTAAAGTTTGCAGGACAAACGTAATCCTTTGAAAGGCAGCCTAGAGTTTGGTGGACGTATGCGAAGTGAAGCTTGTTGCCAGGTCATAGTCTTCCTGGAGCTGATAGTGTCCATACCAGCCGGGCCAGTCCGGGCCCGCAGAACCACAGTAGCTTTGCTCGGCTGGGTTTTGCTGCTGGGTTTGGACCTCCTGTGTTGCTGGGTGGCAGGGCAGATGCATGGGTGCCTGCACAGAGCCGAGCTTGTGCAGGATGTCTGCGTTGAACTGATAGGTGAGTTTGCGGCGCACTTTGACTATTTCACCTGTGCGGCTATAATTTCTCAAAGCTCTTGCCATTTTTTGATAAGTCATGGTTTTGCGGTTGCCCTTGCGCTGTCCCCAGCACTCAGCCAGCTTTTCTTTATTTTTGGAGACAAAGTGGAAAGTGCCACTGCCGCTGTCCGTCCACTGGATTGAGTCCCCCATGCTGGGGTCGTTTAAGGCCTCATGGAGATATTCATAAAGCCGGAGCTTTTTACGACCTAAGAGCAAGAAGATGAGTTGTGTTTAGTGATGCCTGCAAAACATAATAGTTTTCTTTTAAATCAGAACACAATCACCTTTGCTGTTTCTCTGTGGCTGTAAGATGGAGTAAAAATGTGGGGTTTCGTTTTTCACTGGGTGGCTCGATGGGACCTCAGTAATCGCCTGACTCCAAGACTGCTGCTGCATGGAAACAAATTTACACTTAACTCTCCATCACCTCTATAAGCCGGACTATCAGTCCTCCAGATTTTTAAAAATACTTACAGTTGTGTCACTCCAGTCAAACACTGGAGCTGGGACGTCCGATTGGTGTGTGAAGAGGCAGCGGATCTGACACGGCAGAGACGACTGCTGTAAACTCAGATGCTCATAATATGTGTAATCTAGCAGCAAAAAAAAAAAAGATGCAATTAAAAATTATTCCGTTTTAAATGTAAAATATGATAAATAAATAAAGTAAAAAGGACTCTACCTGAATCATAGTATGAACTGTGCTTCTGAAGCACATCGATTGCATCCTGAAAGTGCTGGTTGATGTCGTGGTCTAAAGACATCTGACAGCACAGAAAAAAAGCAAAAACATTAAAACCTGCAACATTTTCCTTAATATTGACCTAATGTTCTGTATAAAGGTATAAGAAATTGGGGAAAAAAAAAAGGTATTTTGTACACAAGTGCCGCATAGTTCCAACTCACCATCTTGTATGACTGAGTGTTTCCCTCAGTTGAGGACATTTCTATTCCTAATATGTGAACCCTGCTGCACTGGCATATGCACAGTGCTGCAGGTTTTGTGTGCACAGGTATTTATACATGACTCAGAGTTCCAACACCTGTCCACGGTTCAGAAATATAATTTAGGCAGAGAGGACGGTCCATTTAAATGTGTTTACATCAATACTTCTTCTTTTCTGGAAGCTGGGAGCTGAGCATCACTCTCTCGTACTGTACAGATACCAATCTACCAACAACAAAAAGCTTTTTAAAAACTTGTTTGAGCTTGGAGTGCCACTGATTCTAAACCTAAACGAAGTATTTGCATACTGGGGACAAGATATATATCTAAACACATCTTTGAAGTCATTGTGCTTGTGCAGTTATGTGCATCCCTGAAAAGAGAAATTTGAGGCTCTAGACATCCAGTAAATGCTTTACTGCAGAATATTTACATGACAAACAAAGGAATCTGTGTTTTTATTGTAATTTGCTGTTGTTTTTTACATCTAAAATTAATCAACAAGTCATTTTCAGTTAAAAATGCAAACTTTTACTGTCAAACCCCGCAGAAAAGTTCATAAAAACAAACAAATGCTATTCATTTTTACTGCCCACATATTAGAAAAAGTCTTTTTTTTTTTTTGGTCTTAGCACTTCTTGGTCTTAAATAAACAACCCAGCAATCTCAACTTCAAAATAAAAGCTGTGACTATGCTGACATTTGCAAACTTTTATTTTGAAATCCTGCAGAAGAATTAGTGGAAACAAAAAAATGCAACTGATTTTTTAATGCCCCCCAGATTAGAAAAAGTATTTTTTTTCCTTTTTATCTCAGCACTTTTCTTATGTCAGCAACCCAGCAATCTCCTCTTCAAAATAAAAGCTGTGACCATTTAGACATCTGACCTGCATGTTGCAAACACAGCCTCATATGTAGGCATGATTGAAAAGGTTAATGGTTAATTCTGAGCAAGCTACTGTTAAAGTCAGCACGTGTGCCTCTTTCCCCACAAAGCCAGCCCTCATGTTTAAATAAGCTCTGGCTTTTTGAGAAGTTATTTATCTCAAGGGCACAGTTTTAAATATCAACTGACTCATTCCCACAGTTCCCCTTTCAGCTCATTACAGGTGTGAAGGGCAGGCAGTCACAACCTGGAAATTTTTTTGAAACAATCAGATGGAAATGCATAGATTATAGAATGAATACAAATTATATAACCTGGGTCCCTCTCTGGACTGGGTTAGTTTGAGATGTCTCAATCCCCTGTGGGGTTCTCATCTTTTTGGCTATAAAATAAAATCATATATTGAGTATTTAACAACTTTATATGACAGACTTCTAGCTTTTCAGTAATTAATCTACTCTGACCTTTTTGATTGTTGCTTACATGCTTATCAATGATGATTTTGCACTTTTTCCTATTAAATTTGTAAAATATTTGTAAAAAAAAAAAAAAGTTAAAAAAAAGCACCTTGCTGCAGGAAATTACCATTGTGTGTTTGTGGTGTCTGCAAGCATGTAAATATCCATTGAGTGCATGTGTTTCCTGCCTGTGCTGCAAACTGATAAAAGCTCAGAACCACAAACCTTGTCTCCTCTCCCGCTCCCTCGTTCCCTGTTTCCATTAGGGGTGAAGCTCCATAAATTAGAGGCCGCAGGCTGTCAGCTGCAGCAAAGCCTGAAAGCTGTGAGCTAGCTGCCTTCGCGTTTCATTTGTTCTGGTCTAGGGACTAGGCAATCCTAGTGTGCTTTACAGTTTGCTCACATGAGGTACTGCATGTCTTTGAGTGGCAACATCTGAAGAACCGTGGAGATCCCAACAGCTGATACTAACAGTCTAAAGAACATTGTTCGTGCTAGACAAGGTGAATACATTCTTCTCAAAATTATTCAAGTGCTCCAATGTCAACATCAGAAAATAAATGGTGAGCAATGAATCCACTCTAATCTAATCTAATCTAATCTAATCTAATCTAATCTAATCTAATCT
>BSAI01000030.1:7411620-7469921 GCA_036245035.1 Adrianichthys oophorus
CTAATCTAATCTAATCTAATCTAATCTAATCTAATCTAATCTAATCTGGTCCATTTAGTTGTATTCTGGTCTTTTTTGTTGTTGTTTTCTGATCTCTGTTCTGTGTTCTTGCCTGTTCTCTGTTTTGTTCCATGTTTTGGGTTGTTTTCTGTTTTCTTTGTGTCTTGTTGTGTTGTTCTTTAATGTTCTGTTCTTTGTTCTGGGCTGCTTTTGTTCTCTCTCCTGTTCTCTGTTCTCTGATGCTTTTATTTGTTGCCGTCTTTGTTCCATTCTCTGATATATTCTCCTTTTCTTTCTTTGATCTTTTCTGTTCTTTATTCCATGTTCAGTTGTTCATTCTGTTCTCAGTTCTCTGCAATGTTTTTCTCTCCACTCTGTTCTGTTGTCGGGTCTATGTTCTATTTTGTACTCTGCTCTCTATTCTTTGTTCTATTCCATGGTCTATGTTCTGTTCTGTTCTGATCTCTGTCTGCTATTCTATATTCACTATTATCTTCTCTGTTGTTGTTTTTTTTGTTCTGTTTTGTTCTCCATATTGTTCTCAGTATTATTGTTCGTTTTCTTTTATGCATTTGGTTTTATTCTGTTCTCTGCTTTTTTAAAATTCTGTTGTGTTTTTGTTTTTTCCAATTCTTTGTTCTGTCATGGTTGCTTCTATGTTCTTTTTGTTCTGTGTGTGGTTCTGTCCTTCATTTTTTTTATATGTAATTTCCTCTGTTCTGTTATTTGTTTTATTCTACATTTTGTTCTTTTCACTGTTCTGTTCTCCGTATTGTTTTTCATTTTGTTCTGTTCTTTTGTGTTTTTCATTCTGTTGGGTTCTGTTCTTTTCCATAATGTCTTATACTCCATGTTTTGTTTTGGTTCTGTTCTATATTGTATTCAATATATTGTTCTGTTATCTTATGTTTCTTGTTCTATTGTATTCTATACTCTCATAAATGTATTAAGTTCTATGTTTTATTTTCTTTTGACTTTTATTCTTTTCTGTTATTTTCTCTGTTCTGTCATTTGTTTTGTGCTCCATTTTGTTTTGTTATCTTGTGCTATTTATTCTACTGGGTTCTATGTTCTGTACTATGTTCTGATGTTCTCGGTTCTGTGTTTTGTTTTGGCTTTAGTTCTATTATTCATTCCGTTCTCTATTTGTTGTGTTGTGTTCTGTAATCTTCTGTTTTTTGATCCACTGTGTTCTCTCTTCTGTTCTCTATTTTGTTTTATTAGGTTCTATGTTCTGCTTTGGTTCTCTTCTTCATTCTGTTCTCTATTTGTTCTGTTATCTTGTGCTTTTTGTTCTATTGTGATCTTTGCTCTGCTTCATGTTCTGATGTATGAGGTTCTATTTTTTGTTATGTTCATCTTTGGTTCTCTTCTTCATTCTGTTCTGTTATTTGATTTGTTCTCTATTTTGTTCTGTTATCTTGTGTTTTTTGCTCCATTGTGCTGTCTATTCTGTTCCATGTTTTGGTGTATTTGGTTCTGTGATCTGTTTTTTTAGTTTGGTTCTACCCTTTGTTCTGTTCTGTGTTCTTTTCTTTGTTTTGTTCTGTTCTGTTCTACTTTTTGTTCTTTTCACTGTTCTGTTCTCTGAACTGTTTTCTGTTTTGCTTTGTTCTCTTGTGGTTTTTGTTCTGTCGTGTTCTATGTTCTGTTTTGTTCTACACTGGTCTTTTACTTTGATTTTCTCATTCATTCTTGCTGCTATCTTCTGCTCTGTTTTACTGTTCTATGCTTGGTTCTCTTTTTTCTGCTTTGTTCAGCTTTTCTCTTTTACTTTTCCTTTGTCTGTTCTTCACTCAGTTCTGTTGTGTTCTGGGTTCCATGCTGTTTTGTCACATTTCTTTTCAGTGCACCTGTTTTTGTTCCATTTTTCAGTTTACTTTCAGTCAGCAGCAGATGCCCTCTGGTCTGGTGAGTCAATATCTGAAATATTTTTTAGGTAGTTAGTTCTCCTTAGGGCTGGAGAACACCACAATATCGAGCATCTGCAGGTAATGGTGAAGCACGGTGGAGGTTCATAGAATGCTTGGGCCTGGATTTCTACAAATGGAGCTGGGTATTTGGTCTGTATTCATTGTGCTCTTATAATGCTAAGAAAAACAAAATTTCATCCGTATATTTGTCTTTTGTTCATTTACTGTGTTTTTTTGATTATTAAATATAAATGAAGAACACTGAACACTTTTGAAAACATTTCTTGTTCACAGGATGCGCCTAAAACCTTTGCAAATAATTAAAATTGCAGGAGATGAATGCTGCTAATTAATATGACTTCACTGGAGAAATGTTTGATGGTGTTCAGTTGAAGGTGGAGAAGAAAAATATGAAGAGTCATGTATTGTATTTGGCCTTTTTTTTGGGTCGGGGTATTATTTTCCAGCACTGCAGCCGTGATGCAGCTGTGTGCCTCCAAACAAAGAAGCACTTTCCTTCCTCTTCTCATTTTATTAGCTGCATGCATTCTGGCTGCGGTGTGGGAACAGCACGCTAACCGCAACATAGTCAACACCATTGTTCTTTTTTATTTACTGGCACTTTATAAAAAATAAAAAAATAAAAAATCAAGAAGTGTTGAAGCCACACTTGTCTAACCTTTTTGGCATGAATGCCTTTGTAACCACAGATTTATAATCCTTATCTGTGAAATCATTGTGTCCTGGATAAAAGCATCAGTTTAACAGAATTGTGACTTTCAATAGTGTTTTGAGGTTTTAGATGGAACTGCTATAACAAGTAATAGGACTTTATTTAATGCTTTAGGAGTCTGAACTTCACATCTATCATGTATTATTTCTAAAGATTTAAAAAGTTTGCATTGATTCTTAGTTGACTGCAATTATTACGACTGTCCACTAGAGGGCAGGAAGGAAGTTGTACACCAAGTTTAAAAGTTGCTTGTCTTACTTTAAAATACAATTTACGGTCAATATAAACTTCAAATAAGCCAACCATTTATTATTTGAATTACAGTCTGATTATTTTATGATTCCCTTAATCGGTTTTGAACTGTTTGTTCTTCTGGTGCAGAGTTTAACGATCAAAACTGAAAGTGTTTACAAGCTCTGATTCAACTTCTCTTAAAATTCATGTCCAGCTTGAACCAAATGAGCCGTCATTTCAGCTCTGAATGGACATTAGATTAACATTTAAACAACTGAACAGTTGGTATAAACCTTTAAAATACTTTTCTGTCTTGTTTAAGGCCCAAAAAGCCTTACAGTCAAAGTCCTATTCACCCATGCACACACATTCACACACTGGTGACGGCTTGGCTGTCATAAATAGTTTACTGTCTTGCACAAGGAAACTTTGACACATGGACAGAAAGGTAGGACCCAGACCTGCAATCCTCAGATCAGAAATCTCTGCCTTTGGAACACAAGTCAAAAGAATGAAAGATCATCCTATTTTACCTCAGCAAGTGTTTGGCTGAAATGTGAATCACCCTGGAATTTCAAAGGTAAAAGATATTATTTTGCAAAACCAAACTGGATTTAAATGGTTAAATAAAATACATTGCTTCACATTTTTAAGTAAGCACATTACCCATTTGTTTGTCTAAAGTAAAGCTTTTTAGCTTGTTTATAAAGAAGAGTGTCTCTCTTAAAGTTTAGAATACAATCTTGCTTTGCCAGATTCACTTCTGCTTTATATTTTTTTCGGTCACGACACTGTGAAATCACAAAAAATGTTAGGTTTTAGTCAAACTCATATTGCCAGGATTCAAATTGTTTTCTAAAACCATTTTTTAAAAACAGATTTTTTACATGCACAAGGTTTATATTACCCCTACAGACACCCATTAATGCCACAGACACACAAAAAAGCATTGAAAGAAAACTGGTACATATTTTAATCAGATCAATATACTTAAATATTTAATAGTCCCATTCATCTTAAGAATTATAGTCTGTTTTTCTCAAATAATTTTATGGTATCCTTTTAAATGTAAGATTTTTCATGTCTCACAAAAGGGAATTTTTGACATTTTCTGCAGGAAAACATTTAATTTTCTATCGGAAAATCAACTTTTCTGAAGAACAAAAACCAGATCATGGGACTTCTTTACAAAATGCAGCATTTTTCAGTTTATTTGCATCAGTTATTTGAATTGTAAAGGTAAAAATAAAGCTTCTTTGAAGTGCCTATGTTTCTGGTTTTGATCAAATGGTCTTTTTTCACCATGACAAGAACAATGAGTGAGGGGAATGGAAGAATCAAATATTGGTGGAGCACAAACACCTTTTGTAGTCTTCAAAACTAAAAATTATGCTTAAATTTTGAAGATTATGTTGCATAAAATTAAACATTTTCAATCAGGAGTTCCTGCATTGTTGCACACAACTGTGCTTTCTAACTGCTTTGTAATGAAGGTGCTAAAAACTCATAAAGAAGATGTTCCAGTTAGCCCAAAAAACTGAAATAAAGCTGTGTTTAATGGATTAACAAGTTAATGATGTATATAATTATACAATGTGTGATAAAGCTGAAGTGCTACAATGAAACCCCTGTGACATTAAGAACTGTTTTAAATGTTCCACTAGTTTGTGGAACATTTCCGGTGGATTTCAGAATAAAACCTTTATTGCATGATGTTGAAATAATCAAAGACACGTTTACAAAATTAAAAAGTAGATTTTTTTTTTTACATATGGGTTTTACAGTTTACTGGCTAGGTTAATTGAAGATCAAATAACAAAAAGGCTGTCAGCTCTGCTTCAATCTGAGGTAGCACGTTTCAATCAAATTAAAACGGAATCCAGAGGGTTAACTGGAATAAATTACTTGGAAATTATTTAAATAGATGAAAATATGAGATGTTATGAGATTCAAATGAGGTGTTTTCTACTTCTTGCAGTAAGCCAAAGCGCCATACGCCAGCACTCCCACTGCAGCCACCAAAGCAGCGCCTCCAAACAGCAGCTCAATGGAGCTCAGAGCTTTAGTCTTAGGAGCCATTGGGTGTGGCTCTGGTTTCTTTGGTGGTTTCTCTTTCATTAAATGTTCTTCCAGATCCGTGAGGGGAATCTGTGAAAATGTTGGTTCTTCTAGATTTGTTTCTAAAGGCTCTGGAAGGATGGGTGCCAAAATTGAAGGAGGGTGGAGACCTTGAATGGAATAGGGCTCCTCTGCTTCAGAGGCTGTAGTTGAAGGTACCGGGGTGGACGTGGTGGAGGGAGGATCCAGCTTGACGATGGGTAGAGGAGGGAGGGCCATCGGCGGGACCACATGCCTGAACTCCCGACCGGTTCGAGGCTCCTCCGCTGACACCAAGAGCTCCACAGTCTCTGGAGCCTGGAGTTCCGACTCCTTCTCCAGACCCAGCACACTCAGCACACTAGCTTGCAGCTCCTCTTCGTCTTCCTCCTCCTCCTCCTCTTCTTTTCTTTTTTGCCTCTCCTCACCCTCTTCAAGCATCTCTACCTCGTCTCGCTCTAGATGGACCATATCGGAATTGGAGGAATGATTCTCCTCCCCGGTCAGTGCTGCTCCATCACTGCTGTCGAGGTTCTTGGCATCCTCTGGGTCTGCGTCGCCCATCGTGGACCAGGACTCTGCAAGCAGGCTCTCACTCTGCCAAGGCCCAGAGCTCTCCGTCTGGGTCAGAGGCAGAGAAACAGGGCTGAGGGATCTGCCCTCTGAGCCTCCTCCATCGCCTCTGCTGAGCTCAACTGGGACCTTTCCCTCCAGGATGAAGGCAGGCTGCTGCAGACAGTTCATCAGAAAAAGTCACTCAGTAATATCAGATCCTAACTTTGAAACTTTAAATGCAAATTCACTTTTTAATGAAGATTATACTGTAATAGTATACTTTTTGTTACTTCACATGGAACTATTTATACACTGGCCCTGAAGTGCAAATCACACCAACAAAACACTCAACACAAAACACGTGAAAGATCACAAGCACTAAAAAAAAAAAAGCAAAACAAATAATAAAAAAATATTACAGGGCTGCACGGTGGCGCAGTGGTTAGCGCTCCTGCCTCACAGCAAGAAGGTTCCCGGTTCAAGTCCTGGCTGGGGGACCTTTCTGTGTGGAGTTTGCATGTTCTCCCCGTGCATGTGTGGGTTTTCTCCGGGTACTCCGGCTTCCTCCCACCGTCCAAAAACATGCTTCATAGGTTAATTGATTACCCTAAATTGTCCCTAGGTGTGAATGTGAGTGTGCATGGGTGTGTGATTGTGGCCCCTGCGACAGACTGGCGACCAGTCCAGGGGTGTACCCTGCCTTCGCCCATGAGTAGCCGGGTTAGGCTCCGGCAACCCCGTGACCCCGAAAGGGATAAAGCGGATTGGAAATTGAATGAATGAATGAAAAAAATATTACAATTAAGAAATCAAAAATAAAATTCCAGAAAAAACAACAAAATCCCAAAAAACAAAATGAAATATTTCAGAAAACAGAAGTAATTGATGAAATATGAAAAACGAGACCTGGTGAGAAGAGGTAAGTACTATGTGGACGTCGCTGATCGGATGATGATATCCAGTTTCGCTTCATGTCAAATAGTCATTTTTTGTTAGTTTTTTTTAGCATTTCATTTTGATTTTGAAAATTCCTTTTTTATTTTTGAAATCTGAAATGTTTTTTTTTTCTAAACTATTTTGTAGAAAATGTCTAAATACTTTTTTTTCAACCAAAATTACTGAGTTTTATATTTGAAGACAAGAAATAAAATGAAGATAGTCTGTGTTGGAAAAAAAAGACTTAAAAATACTGAAAATTAAATATGACTCTATGACATGTTGCTCATTATTAAAAGCTCACTTCAATTTGAAATGTAAATCATTTGAAAAGGGTTATCATATCAAAAGTACAAATCACAGACACAATTGTTTTGTATTACTCTAAAAACGGGTTCCAGTTCCCACTTGTGTAACTTTCTTTTTATTATTTACAGTCGATATTTATTCAAAATGAGCTTTAAAGTGTCACAGAAAGGTTCAGCAACACAACAGTTTATAATTTACACACCGTTTTCAGAAAGTGCTGGGGGCCACATATTATTGATTTTATGACGGGAGCCTGCGGACATGCCAGACTTTGGACATGATCATAGATCTAACACATAACAAACATCTCAGAATCCTCTCAAAACCCTTCTAGATGAGTTTTTAGTTACAACTCTCAGTACAGATATTTGTACCTGTGTGTGTTCTTGCCATTGGAAAAAAACATTCATTGGCTTGCTCTGTAATGCAGCTATCAATAGCCTCAACTCGCATATCTTGCTATGTTTAGGTATCATATACAGAACATCTCAGTCTGCCAACCAGCAGTTTATGTGTCTTCACCGACACAACATGGAAATAACTGTCAATTCATGACTAGAATTGCAGCATTTCTCCCACTTTTCACCTAATCCAAACAGATCACATGTTAAATTCCTGCTCTGGTTTACAGGCTAAGATGACAGCTTTTTAGGAGTTCTGCCATTCTCAAGGTGACCCTGTTGTTAGGTAACTGACTGCTGCAGCTCTTCACCCTTAGACCAGTCCCAGAATAGATATTTTCCCTCCTCACGCACAGACGTATCACGTTCTCTTCCGTCTGTCTTCTCTCTGGTTTCAGAACATCTTTCATGCTTAAAAAACCTGCTTGGCTCAAAAAAGAAGCCTTCACCTTTGCATGCAAAAAGTCACAAATACCCATTCTCATTTTTTGTTGTAATTGTAAATTTCATTTAAAAATTCCTGTCCAAGGTGTACCCTGCCTTCAGCCAACAGGTGCTTGTATAGGCTCCAGCAACGCCATGACCCTTAAAGGTAATCAGCAAGTTAAAAAAAATTAATGGATGGTTGGTAAACACCTTTTTCTTTTAATTTCTGAGCATAGTTCCTTATCGCGGTGCAAACATCCTGTAACATGTAATATTTTTCCATGAAAAGATGGTTCAATTAGGTAAACCAGTCTTAAAAAAACATTTTTCTTTGCATGTAAATGTGTTCAAAGATGTTCTTATGCCTGACTGCAAATATATTTTAAAATATTCTTGTTTTTTTATCTTAAATTAAGTAGAGTCTTGGATTTAATGGTAGATTGCGAATTGGTGACATATTGGTTGAAAAACTCATACTTTTCCTTATGCTGTATGAGTCTACTTTCAGGAGGAGCTGACTAAATCAGTGATGCCCCTCACACGTCACTGATTCAATGATCCCCTTCAGCCATGCTGCCTCTTAGAGTCTCAAAAGCCTGTCAGGGGCAGCAAAGGGAGATTTTTAATGTCATTGATCACTAGAAAAATATTTAGAACTTTTATAAATGCATATTAAGACAAACAGTGCATGCTCTGCCTGTTTTTCTATCCCCAGAGAAAGCAAGTGCTACTATTCCTTTATGGCCTACTTGAGTAATTGGCTTCCCACAAATCCTATTCCCACAAAAGCAGACTTATGTTCAATTAAATGACCAGCATGATTTAGGCCACACTTTCTGTGCTGAAGCGCCACACAGACAGTGTGATTTCATTCACCACAATTAGGCCAGTTTTTATGTCACAGAAGAGTTCTCCTATCGGGATAAATTTGTTCTTTTTTTGTTGTTGTTCCAAACAGGAAGAACAATTTCTTTTTCTTTTTTAGATTTATGAAATCTCTTTAATGAGAGAAGTTAGTTCCCTGCATACCTTTGTCCTCTCTGGTCAGCGTTTGGATGGGTCCCCAGATGAGGAGCAGATCAAAGTGTAGCTCGCATTCAAACACAAAGCCTCAGATCAGCAGGCGTTCCTGCTACAGCTGGCACGGGAATGGCATAGTGGACAAGTTGTTCAGACCTGACTCTCCCTCCCACTCTGACCCATCCCGCCTCCCAAATCCATGACAGAACATTTGGCAAAGAGGAGTCAGCGCTGGCTTTGCTTTCATGCAAACAGAAAGCGTGTAAACATTAGAATAACTGAGAGAAAAGCTGAACTTAATAGGCATCTACAAATGGAAGGGAAAGCCAGGGGTTAAATGATTTCATTCAAGTAAACACTGCTTTGACTTTAATGTTTACAGTCCAAACAGCAGATTACCAGAGTGTACAACAGCAGCAACTGACCCTGAGTGGAAAATGCCTGTCACAGAGAAGAGCTATTTTTGATGCTGAACTTTCCAGGTTCTAGCTCTCTCTGCTGGTGAGACCAACACGTCAGGACAGAGTTGACTTTTTTCATCTCTGTACCAGAACTCTACTTTTGTTTAATCGATTTTCCAAAACACGAGGTTATGCACCTTCATTTGCTCTGTTTTCCCAACATTAGATTGTATAAAAGTTTATTAAAAGATAAACAAACAAGGTAAACATTTTAAAATTAAAAAATAATAGACATGTATGTTGGTTTTTAAAAAAAAAATCATGACAAGAAAATTAAGAAAATACACAAAAAGTCTATAAATCCAAAATAATGTGTGCATCTGAGAAGATCATTCTATTTTAACCATTTATTCTTAAAATAATAATAGCATTTATTAGTTTCAGTAAAATTAATATAGTATTTTATAAAACGGGATCACTTTAATTTGCAATTCTCAATTGACAATTCAATTTGCAATTTGAAAATAAGTTTTCAATTGACAATTCAAAATGCAATTCAGACTTTAAAAATGAGAATATGTTTGGGCATTTAGAATTCAACAGTAAAACATTGCAATTCAATATGAACATTTTAAAAATAAAATGTTGAATATTAACTAAATCAATTGTATCTTAATTGTCATGGGTTTTTGATGTCATAATTCAAATAACAATGCATTTTGCAATTTATAATTCAATCTGCAATTTGACCTGATGATTTTTATTTAATCATAAAAGGATTCAATTTTTAACTTTAGTGTCAGGATAATAAAAAAAAAAAAGGTATGTTGAATTCTTAACTGTTAAAGTATTTTTAAAATATTATTTTTAGACTATTGTACAATAATATCATATAATATTGTATTTATTTATTTTCTTAAGAAAAGTCATAGGACTATTAATCAATGCTTTGTACAGCTAGAACATAAATATGCCAGAATTTGCAAAACAGCTAAATAACAGCTGATGGCTTACATACCACAGCACAGAGTAGGCAAAACTTTAACATACAGATTAAAATTTAAAAAAGGAAAACTATGGCATGAATGCATCAGATTGTAAAAATGAGTGCATGTTTGCTTTTTTAACCTCTGCTTTAAAACTGTTTTAAATCCTGTAAAATGTTCAGTTTCTGGTGCGTTTTGGCAATGTAGCTTCCCAGTGTTTACTCCTATGTTTTATACTTAACTCTCCTCTGGTTAACACTCTGGTTGTTTCTCTAGTGTATAATATTTAGTTAAAAAATAATCTATACAAACTGAGATGGGAGTACAACATTAAGAAAATAAAAATTTACTGAAATAATTATGAAAGTGACACAATTTTTACAGAGAGCAAAAATGTGGAGGGGCACTCTTGCTTAATTTAGGCAAATGAATGGTTAAAAAAATCTGTAATAATTGTGTTTTTTTTTGTTAAAAAATCTTTGCTGATTAGATTTTAAACAGATTAAATAAAAAATATAGGAACAATTATAGCAACTATTTAGTTTTTATATTTAATTACAAATTCCTGTAAGAATAATTTATATTTTGTGTCCAATAAGCTAGACTTAACTGAATTAAAACGCTTTTATTTTTAATTTTGAAACTAATATCGTGATTAACATAGTTAACATTAGTGGAAAAACCTTCACTAACGTTAACTATGTATTAAAAGTAAAAATAAATAAATAAAAAGGTAAAAATCTAACGAAAAAACGAATTTAGATTTTTTTTTCTAGTTCATATCAGAACACACCTCATTGGCTAACATACAGGAAGTGTACATCATGTGACCTCGCAAATCAGCTGATCCAGCGTAGACATCTTTGCGAGTCACGACTGCGGTAATTATTTCAAACCTTCTCAACCGTAATTTTCAGGTATTTTAACCCTTTTTAGACGATTATATCACTTGTTTAAAATCTCATCGGTCTCATTGACATTGTCGTTTAGTCACTTCCGGCTTTTGCTGATTGTTTTTATCCTGTTTTCCGGCAGGCCTCGACGGATCTTTAACAGCTGCAACCATGGCGCTCAGCGATGCTGACGTTCAGAAACAGGTAAGGAGTGACTGTAACCTTCAACGCGCCTCCATTAAACCTTTTACTACATTAAAACATCGTCTTTCTTCATTGTAAATGCAGGGAAATCTTATTTCTATTTCCTCGAAGTGTGTGTTAGCGATGACATTGAAAGTAGCAGCTTTAGCTAGCATAAATGTTCACCCGTTTTCTTGAAGTGTTTATTGTAGATTTTTGTTGGGGATATCAAAACGGCACTGTCGGTTAATTTTTTATTTATTTAAAAAAAATAAATTCTCGGTTTATAGTTGATGCTGTCTGAGACGAACAGGAACAAATTTCCACATGATCACATGATGAACACATGCGCAATGAGGAACTGAAGGAGTGAAGCAGTTTTTTTTTTCAGAGAAATTCATCTTTAACTGACCCGTCTGTTCCTGAAGCAGCAGTCTAAAAATTACACGAGCTATTTAAAACCAGAAAAACGTCAAGTTTATTACATATTTATGTCTTCATATCTTTTGTTTGCTTGTTTCATAATAACACTTTTGATGCCCACCACACAATATCTGGTCCACCATGAGATTAGGTTTGCGACAATTTCTGAGTTGAATGATCAGTTTGATATTAAGAGTCATTAATCTCTGTTATTCTCAATGTTTTTACTTTTTAATATATTTTTAAAAAATCCCACTCCATTTATTATTTGATCTATTTTAAAAGCCTTCCCAGTCGTCTTTTAATTATGATTATGCCATCTTTAGCCTAAATAAGAAAACAAACAAAACAAAACTGTGTTGTTTTCTTGGACATAGTTTCTGCAGAGTGGCAGAGGTTGATCAGAAATTCACCCCTGAATTGTCGGTGGGACTATTGGTTGTTGTAAACTTTGCCTCA
Organism: Adrianichthys oophorus; assembly: GCA_036245035.1. Classification (NCBI taxonomy): domain Eukaryota; kingdom Metazoa; phylum Chordata; class Actinopteri; order Beloniformes; family Adrianichthyidae; genus Adrianichthys; species Adrianichthys oophorus. The sequence continues at coordinate 7,423,590 of BSAI01000030.1, forward strand.
TTTCCCATCATCCCTTTGCTTACACTCTCTCCAGTTAGCTTAAAGTCTAATATTAGCGGCGCAAAAAAATGCCAAGCAACATTGGAGCTATCCAGCCGCTGTAGAGCTTTTACCCAGATGCTAACTTAAACGAGAAAATTAAAAAACACGCACAGGATTCTTGTTCAGGATGGAGCGGAGCAACGAGCTTGTGGCCTGCCGACTGTAGCACCTACGTCACTGCTACAGGTTTTCTCCATCGCCATTTTTGCGTCTGCTCCTGTTTTACAACGGTTGACATAAAGAAATACTCAGAAATACCATTTTAAGCTTAAAATGCTACAGGAACATGTTAAAAACACCAAAAAAGAATTTATTTTTCATCATATAGTCTTTTTGATAACTGCTTGTTCATTAGTTGTCTTTATTTTTAGTTTGGAACGATGACATTTTATTATTATAATTGGTTTTTTAAAAGGATTATCATTATTTCCTTTTTTCAAATTAACAGAATGACAATTCTATTCAACTCTATTCTAGAAAAAGTACTGATTATTACGTTGACTTTGATGTTGTTTAAAAAGCTCTTAAATTATTAGAGGAGACTAAAAATCTAGGGCGTTTTTTTCACTTCATGCAGATCTTAAACATTCCTCACTGAAGTGATAAAAACGCCTGTGGAAAAGCACACCAGGATGAGAAGCGATGGTTTTTTTATGTATCATTCTCCTTTGTGTGCAGAAATCATACAAAAATGTAAAACTTGTAGGATCACTAACTTTATCTTAGAATAGTTCAACATCTGTGTGTGTATAAAAATTGTAATCACAGTTTAGTTTAAAAAAATTTGACTCCAAAAACTTCAAAATTCTAAATTTTTGGGCAAAGAATAGAATTTATTGGCATTTCTGAAAATTAGGGGAAAAAAATGACGTAACATCAAGAAATGTAGAAAAGTTTTTTTTATTGCCATAAACACCGTATTTGTTGACCTTTCACCTTTCTATTGTGCCTCTACCCACAGATCAAACACATGATGGCCTTCATCGAACAGGAGGCCAATGAGAAGGCAGAGGAGATCGATGCAAAGGTACAAATTTGCCTTCACAGTCTGTACACAGTTGTTTAGAGTGAATGTGCATGTGTTTATTCCTTCCTACTGGTAAACTGTGAGAGTCATTATTCAATTTAAATGCATAAACATCCCAACAAAAACTGTTAAATTAATGCAAAGTTATTAAAAAAGCAAAAGCTAAACAGTCCTGTTCATAACATCTAGTCAGTTTTTTATCTGCTGTCGAGACTCACCATTAAGGGTGGCTTATTGTTTTTATAATTTTTTTATTTTCAGAAAACATTTATTGAATTACAGAGCAAACATCTGATACTTTTTTCTCGAAACCTGCACTATCTTTTTGAATTTTGGGCAATGGCGTCTTAGGTATCCTGCTCAAGGGCAGATGTAGAGCTTAGGAACCAAACTCTCAACCTTGTGATTGGCAAACAGCTACATACCAATCTGATCTATATTCATTCTTTTTTATCTCAGATTTGAGTATAAAATCAATCACTTACTGAGAAATGCTATAATTTTTTCTTGTTTCTCCTAATATTCCTGTGTTGTGTATCTTATTGCATAATTTTAACAGTAAGAGGAGGTTAAAACATTCATAAAAATGTATGTGTGAAAAGGTCTTCACTATTCTACCATAAAAATTACAGATCCTTTCACATATAGTGGCAAAAAAAGAATGTATTTAATCACAAATAGATTATTGATTTAGATTTTTTCATAAAAATCCACAAAAGTTCTTTTTTGCATTTATTATTTAAAAAAAAGTTAACTTCTTTCAATCTAGGTATTTATCTTAAATGATGTCCTTTGCGTTTATTTGTTATAAAGAGTTACACGAAAATGTTTAGAAATAAATTTGATATTAAATCTTTGAAAGGATATAACGTTTTTTTAGAGGAGTTAACTGTCTTCTCCTCCTGCAGGCAGAGGAGGAGTTTAACATTGAGAAGGGCCGTCTGGTCCAAACCCAGAGGCTGAAGATTATGGAGTACTATGAGAAGAAGGAGAAGCAGATAGAGCAACAGAAGAAAATGTGAGTCATGGCAAGACATCACGGGACGCAGCATGTCTTTCCTTCTTTGTCACTTCAGCCGCTTTAAGAACAAAGGAACGGTTGTGTGTGTAGCAGCGTCCTCTGTAATTCTGTTTAAAGGCTTCACCTAGTTGTAACCTTTCAGAAACCCTCCTCCTAACAGTTTACCACACTTTCACCTAAATAGTCCCACTTTAAAGGCTCCAATGTTTGTGTGTGATTTGTCCCCTTGACAGCCAAATGTCTAACCTGATGAATCAGGCTCGACTGAAGGTACTAAAGGCGCGCGATGATATGATCTCGGTGAGCTTTACTGCCTTTTCTGTCTATTATCCTTACTAAAATAACTCAGATGTGTAATAATCCAGCATATCTGTCTTCAGGACATGCTTAATGAGGCCCGCCAGCGGCTCACTAACATTGCCAAAGACCCGTCCAGGTATACAGCTCTGATGGACGGGTTGGTCTTACAGGTTGGTATTACTTCAAGCTGCCACAGTTAGAACAATACAGTCTAAATCTTAAAAAAATATATATAAATATGTATCTATGCTTTATATAATTGGTTTTTATACACACTTTTATAAAGAATTTACAGGACGAAGTCATCAAAATCATCTGCCCTGGAGTCAAATATTAATGCGCTGTCTAAATCACTTCATTTCTACTACTTAACTTAAAAATCCTTTCCTAAAATGATACATATTTTGAAAACTTTTTGGTCGTTTGAGATTTTTGTCTAGGTGTCCACAAATCCACTGCAAAATAACCATCATGCCATGTGAGTTTTTAAATTTAAGGTTTGTTGTCATTTCTTCTATATCAGGGGTTCTATCAGCTGTTGGAGCCCAAAGTGACAATTCGCTGCCGTAAGCAAGATGTTCAGTTGGTTCAGGTGAGGAAATGGTTTCACATTAACAAAAAATTAATAGCTTTTTTAAGTCATAAAAATTTTCAGAATGAGTGGAAAGTTAAGTTTGAGTTGAATTTCCGCTCAGGCCTCCATCCAGAAGAACATCCCCATTTACAAAGCAGCTGTAAAGAACAATCTGGAGGTTCGCATCGACCAGGAGAACTTCCTGTCTCCAGACGTGTAAGCCGAATCACATCAAAATGCTTGATCAGACGTCACTAAAGCTGCATTTCCATTAGCTGTTACTGCTCGAGTCGCCGTTTTTCCACCTCAGGTCTTCCCATAGATTGTATAAACAATGGACAGATATCTCAACCCCTTCTGCCTCGTGTTCCAAATAGAAAGTACCTTCTGGTTTCAAGAAGCCTAAATCCAATCGACTTTTATTGAGAAATAGACAGTTATTACACAGTCATTTTATTTGAAAATAACCATTCTCGCTCTGATACATTTTTCTTAACATCTTCTTTCTAATCCTAATATATGTTTTCATGATATTTTTTAGCTGATCACAAGTAACTCAGGTTATATGCTGACCAATCAAATGACTCAGTAAAAGCATGTGGTGCCTGCTAGCCCCACCTCAAACTTTTGATTGACCGCTTCTCCCGAGCCCGCTTTCAGTTAAAGGGGTGTGGACTTCGAACAAACTTATTCATGACTGGCGACTGTAGTTCCCGTAAAAACGTGACTCAGACCAACTCGGACCAATCACTGTAGACTGGTTTTAAAATGGCGCCGCACATATGAGGAAGCAATGGTGACAGATTGGGCGTCATTTCACAAGAGCCAGATGTAAGGTATTTTCTAGGGGTGATGTCACACCTCGATTCGTCCATTGTTTATACGGTCTATAGATCTTCCATTATACTTGAGTGTCACCTTTGTGTGGGCGGGGCTTGCTGTAGAAAGCGGCTAAAAGTCAAATGGCTGCTACTTTCTCCCTCTGTTTTCTGACGGGAGTGTCTGTAGATCGCCTCCATTACAAATTAACTCAGGTGAGGAGATCCTTAAAGACCCACTCTAATGAAAATCTTATTTTTGTTGTTTTTAACATGTTCTTGCTGCATTTTTCTGATGACGGAGGACATATAGTAACAAAATTAAAGCATTTCTCAATATTTTTTTATTCAAATTGTTGTGAATCTGGATCAGACTAAAAAATACTGTTTGAATAATATCTTATTTGTTACGTAGAAAGTATGCTGGGCGGGCCACAAGCTCCCTGCTCCTCTCCATTCTGATGCATCAACTTCTAGACAAATAGATTTATGCACATCTTCGTTTTACTCGTCCAAGCTGGCATCTGACTCAGATCTGTACAGCTGGATAGCTCCAATATTGCTCGCTATTTTTGTTGCAATGCTAATGTTAGGTTGGGATTGTGAGAGGCTGTGAGTTAGCGGGAGAGAGTGCAAACAGATGGATAATGGGAAATGGGGGAAGGCTGACTTCGTGCCTACGGTCCGGCCCAGAACTCAGAGACAAATTTCTAATGAACTCTTGCTGCTCTGCAAAAACTATGTCCTAGACCACTGAGAATGCTTTGAAAACAGATCAAAAGATGATTGGAGTGGGGCTTTAAAAGCACAATACCTAGTGGAAACGCCTAGATTTCAAGAAGAGCCAGACTGAGACGTGCTGAGTCAGCGCTAATGGAAAGGCAACATAAGTGAGGGCTTTTCTTTAAATCCGGGCATCTTCTTGATTGAACAATTTTTTCTCTGCCTGCAGGTCTGGAGGTGTTGAGATCTATAATGCTAACGGAAAGATTAAAGTGTCGAACACCCTGGAGAGCAGACTGGATCTCATGGCTCAGCAGGTTTGGAACTACAGATCAAAAAGCTTTCAACCATTTAAAGAACAAAGCTTTACTCACAGAGTCTTACTTTTACGTTTGAAATCACTGTACAAACTTTGACATTTTTGAGAAGTTTTTCAAACTGAAAGATTGCAAAATCTAAAGCAGAAACAAAGGTTTAATTGCTTCAAAGCCTTTTTATTTTGATATTTATTCAGCTATGCTACTTGCTTCTTCTATTTACCTTTTATGTTTTGAAGCAGTACTTGACTGGCTAATCAGAAGTAAAGTATTTTCAATTCTGAAAAATCTCATCATAACTCCAACCCTGCAACGTGTCTAATCATACTCACGCTTTATGCTAAAACTACTACATTTGAATGAATAATTTAAAAATCGAGAAAAAACCTGGAGCATATATTTAAGTACCTAAACATATGCTGAATGTTTAAAATTTGCTAAAATATAGACTTAAGAAAGTGTTGTTTTAGACTAAATACTGTAAGTATTTAAATACTATAATTACTGAAAGTATAAAAAACAGAAGATCTCTCAAGAGGAGAGGTTTACTTCTCTGCACCCTGAGCTACAACTGCTTCTACTAAAACTTATGTGCTGTGGGATCCTAACGTCTTATGAATTTGTTGCTTTGTTTTCAGATGATGCCTGAAATCCGGGTCGCCCTCTTCGGTGCCAACCCAAACCGGAAGTTTTTGGACTGAAAACCTCTACTGTGTTTGCGACAAACTCTCCTTTTTATTTGTATTGTTTTTTTTTATTTTGACTGATGAAAGACTCCATTCCTCTGTCTGTGAAACCAAATTTCTGACGCTGAAGAAGCGTATTGTTGTTGTGTGATGTACTGCTGTATTTTTCTGTGTATTCAAAGGTTGAGATAGATGCGGTTTACTTCGCTCATGTGGGTTTGCGGCGATACTTCAGGGATCGAGCGATCAGCTGGAAGTTTTAACACGCTGTCCCCTAACTGGATCAGTTTTGATGACAAACACAGCCTCTGTCAGTGCTTGCTGCAGCACATTATAAGTTGCGTGGATCATTGTGTGGGTAATGGGTGTCTGCTCCAACCAATCATAGACAAACAAACGGTATCCTAGAGACACAACTGAATGACCCACTTCACCAAAACAACAGCTTAAAATCTGATATCATTCCCGGAAATATATGTATATGGGGTTTACAGATGAAACTATACATAATTGTGGTTTTTTTGCTTGTCTTGCTGTAAATGTTCTACAGTGTAAAAAAATAAAATAAAAGTATACGTCGTTGGTCTCTGGTTCGCTCTTTCTGTCCCACCCTGTCCATTCATGCTTCATTCATTAGTTTATCACATGGTATTAGTCAGACAAAAATGCCCCAATTATCCAGTTGCTCTGAGTATTTTGCTAGCATGCTCAACCTTCTGAGGGAAAACCAAGCGGAGGAGCTCAGACGCAGGGCAGACGCTGCTTCTTCATAGTTGTAAGTATCCAATGATTTGGTTTGTTTTTGGTGTTTGTTTCCAAAGAGAAATTCCTCCTGAGGCGTTTGTGAAGAAAAAAGTTGTGGTTCTCAGAAGCTGGTTAAGAAGCAGTTATCTTGATGACCTCAAGCCGGTTTCTTCAAATTGTTCAGTTACAACATACAGGAAACTAGCTGTGTGTCTTTGAGGCGCTTTAATGCGATTTGTACACATCTCTGATGTCTTTCCTTCCAGAAGCAAGCATTCCTGCTCCTGTGGATCTTGTGGAGCAGCATGTTCTAGAGGAAATCCAGCACCTTCTCTGTGGGACACAAGGACATGGTGATCTCACTCTGCCTGGCTCTGGTCACTTATGTCCCCCTTCTGTGGTTTGTGAGGGAGATCGATGGGATGCCTGACCCTGCTCGCAGAGACCTGCTGATGCGTCAGGAGGCATCCAGACAGACGGGAGGACTGCTGATGCTCACAGCCGCTGAGCAGAGGCTGGATGCTCGCCTCCATCTGTTGAAGGAGCAGGAGATGGCTGCTGCTCTCTTCCCACCCGCTCTCCACTTCTTCAAAGCAAAGCCGCTCATTCGGCAGAGCGTGGTGTTCAAGCTGCTGCAGAAGATGCCAAAAGGTAGAATTTCCTCAACTCCAGTCTGATTTGTTTATGTTTACTTGTAAATTAATGTTATCTATTGACATTATTATCCTTAATTTATTCTTTTTTTTGTTTGTTTTATAACCAACTTTTAACTATAATTCAGATAATTTACAAATTTTGAAACCATTGGCTTTAAATTGAAGTTAAGAAGTCAAGATGAATAGTTCATGTCAATTATTAATAAGGTTTTAATGTATAAATATACATGATAATAAATAAAACACAATAAATGTCACCCTAAAAAGTTACTTAAATGATTTTTATGTTAATAAATACAATAGATAAATTGGGAAAAAAACTTTAAATCTCAAAAAATGAAACAAATTAGTGACTTAAGTAAAGAATAAAGAACGTAAAACAATAATAAAGCAAAGAGACAAAATGCAGGAATCACAAACAAGAAAAAATGAGAGGAAATATTTGCAAAGGAGGATTATGCATAATCCTTCAGATTTTTAAAATGTATGTTTATCTTTATGGATGTACAAGGTCCACATATACTCGAAAAATGATCTAGTACTGGGAGTAACAACAGTGTTGGTTAAAACCCACAGATAATGTTGCTAAAAAGGTATAAAATCGATCAGGAAATAAATAATCTGATGAAACATTTTCTATTTCTCTTCCTGTTTTTCTCTTCGACTGTCTTAGCCTTGTTTTGTACGCGTTAAGCAAACAAACAGATGTCCAATCAGGATTGGACCAAGACATGTAAATTTATAGTTTTAAATGTCAAATACATTCAAGTAAAAGTATAGGTTTGTGTCGTATCGCCACAGTTTTTCAGATCTTTCATGTATTGATTTGTGGACCATGTCTTGAGACCATGTGAGAGTCAAAGATACACAACCCTAGAATTTGAAATATATAAAAGATTGTCTCAGAAGATCGTCACAAACTTGAACAAATGATTTTGGTCTGTCAAAACTGTAGGGGATTTGTATCAAGATTCTACTCTGAGCTGCAAACACTGAATAAAGAGTGTTTAAGATCATACTGGAGCCGTGTACTTAAATCAACTATTAGCCCCGACGCATTCATGTGGAAGAAATTCTGATCTTGCCTTTAAGGATATCTATTTGGAACAAATATAAAGAAATGCAATATAACACTCTACACAATGTTTTTATCCCTCCCTACAAATATAGTAAATACAATCTGGGAGCTTCACCAAACTGCCCTAAATGTCAATCAGAACTAGGAAACAGATTTCACTGCTTATGGGAATGCAAGACTATTGACGTGTTTTGGAAAGCAGTATGCAGAGAAATGAGTTTGGTCAAAGGAGCCACGCTTCACCTCACTCCAGAGTTTTACCGACTAGGGCTTGTACCAGATCCCTTGAAAGTAAACAAAGAGGTCATACAATGTCTACTGATGTTGGCTAGGAAGGCTATAATGTGTAAGTGGATTGGTAAGGAAGCTTCTACGGTTCAAATGTGACAAACTTTGATTTCTGAGTGAATAACCTTAGAAAGATTAAGATATTATCTAAGTGGGGAAATGGATGTCTTCAAAAGATGTGGGATTGTTTGAAAATGCTGAAGTCATAACTGTGAAATAATACAGGTTGGACAGAAATCTCAACATCTGTATGTTTTTCCTGTTATTTTTGTTTTGAAGGGCTGGATCTTAACTGCTAAGATCTGCTCTTGCTGATGTGATCCGTGCTGTTTGTTTGTTAGTTTTCTTAACTGTGTGCATTACTTGTAAAACTTCAATTTAAAACAAATTCCACAAGCAAAATCTTCTTATGTGCTTTCAGTCGGTCACTTGCAGCTTTTCTTTTTTTAAATTCATGTGGAGTGAAATTACTAAACCAAAATTTCCTGTTAGCCTTCATGGACCTAAACATTTTAATTTCATTCTTGTGTGCATCTTAAGTGCGTCAATCCTGTTTTTACCCTGAGCTGTCTGTCTTGTTGAAAGCTAGGTGTAGTCATGATGATAACTTGTTTTATTCAGCACCACAGGTCCCAGGTTCAGGTTCTGTTGATTGCCTAAATTTTTTATTTTTATGAGCTAAACCGACTAAAGATGAGTCTCGATCCTTTAATTATGCTTTCAGAATTTACCAAAATTAAACTATTTTTAGTAATTATTACACCAAGTGTCCCTCATTTAAATGATATAATTTTCTACTTCTGTGGGTATTGTAAGTGAGGGATAATGACCTTTGAAGTGTCCATTGTCAGAAATCAAAGGATGTGGAGACTGTTCACGACTCTGTGTCCACTGATTTCTGATAATGGACACCTTGAAGGGGCATTATCCCGCTGTTACCGTGGTCACTTGTGAAATAAATAAATATTAAATCAAATATTAGTACTCTAATCTTGTTATGTTGTATGTTGAAATGTTTTTTTAATTTTTTTTACAAAAAGCAGACTATTTGATACACGGTGCTATGGGTTGTCGTGGTAACAGCTACAGAGCCGGCATGGACCTCGCTCTGCAGCAGCAGAGGAAAGTAGTACATTTATATATTCTAAGCATCATAAGTTAAACAAAGCATCATTTCAGAGGGAAGGTGAACCTCTTACCTGTTTTATCCAGTCACAACAAAGAAACAAAGTCTAAATAGATTAATTCCTCCTCGTGTCCCCAGCCCAATAACATAGTACGTTCAGGCAATGTGACTAGAACTCCTTTTTTAGGTATCCACTATCACTTTTTATACCATGGTCTGGGTGAATACTTAATTCTGATTGGCTGCGGGGTTGTGGATTAAAAAGTGATAATACACACTTCGTACACCACAACAAAATGGCGAAAACACTATATGGTGCACTATGTAGTGAGCAGTGAAGGAATTTGGACAGAGTGCACACCCAAAAAACAAGTTCTGGTCACATAGCCCAAATGTTCAAAATCACTGAGCTGTAAAATGTTAATCTAATAATAATCTGTAATCTGTTACAGTTTGGAACCAACACTGGCCACTGGCCTCTTTGAAACAGCATCACAGGACAAAACCAACACCAAAAGTCAAAGGAAACATCTCCAAAACACAACTAACCAGATCCCAAAAATGACTGTAAATGAAATATTTAAGTAGAAACACACAAAATATGTTGGAGACGTTAGAATGTGTTAACTCACAGTTTGACCATGTGTTGTGTATCTATCTACACTGAATCTGATTTGTCAGAGCATCATTCTGATTCCTATTCTCCTGCTACAAGGCGCAGCCCTCCACATCCACGGATCTTCTCTGGTTGGGGTCGAGTGGCTCATAAGGAACGTCACCTACAGACCTCACTGTTACATCTGTTTCACCTGGGACAACTCGGTCCGGTTCCTCTTCTCGGCCCGCCAGCCCTTTCCCCGGTGGGACTGCTTCTACTGGCAGCTGCTGGAGACGCTGAGATCCAGAATAGGAGACAACACAGGGTTCGACAACAGGTAGAGCAGCTCTTTCTTTCGGATGGAACAGGAGAGTGCCGCGTGGAGAGTTTGATTTGGGGTGTTTTCCAGTTTAATTGAGCACCTCACGTTGATTACTGAGGATCCAGACGGGGAATATCCGAACCAGGATGTCGTGTGGGAGAAGTTTGAGAAGGCCTTCATCGCTGCTGCAGGACTCATCACCCATGCTCCTGTACTAAGGGACTACTTCTATCAGGGCTTAAAAGAGCTTCACGACGACAACGTCATGTATGCAGAGCTGCGGAGCGGCTTGGCGAGGGTTGGCCTCATCTTCCTCGCTCCTTCCTCTGCTGAAAGTCCATGTCAGAGTCACCTGCTGCAAATACTAAACACCTGTCTCTGTCTGTTGCAGACATATGAGCTGGATGGAGCCATTCATGATAAGATCTGGTTTCTGAACATGTTTCAAGACATTACGCAGAAATTCATCAAAGATTATCCGGACTTCCTCGGGGCTCGCATCATCATTTCTGTTCACAGGTAAAAACGCACCTGGATCCACAAAAAATTGCTTAAACTCATTTATCTGCCGTACAAAATAATGTGTTGGTTGCATTTTGCACTACATGGACAAAAAAAGCCTTGCGCGGGAGATAGTGGGAACCATGTGCCTTGAGCCTCAAGCTCTATTTCCAGTTTTGAAAATGATCCAACAGTTAAATTCAATTTATTATCTCTATCGTTTCCCCCAAGTTTATTTTTTCCAGCAGGAAAAATGACTGCAGCATTCAGTTTTTCACTGTCTGTCGTTTTTCTGGAGGAGCTGAGGATTTGAGGACGTCTCCATGACGACCTCACAAGTTTATTTTTGAAGACGTGTCAATCATTAGTCAGTGTTTGCACGTCATGGATACTATTTCTCACGGAAAACTAAGGTTAAAATCAATATTAAAGCTTCGCCTCACCACTCTATCTTATATTCAAACATTGTACACGTTTTCTCCTGTGTTCAAAGACAAAAACAACCCATTTTTTAATTTATATTTTTGGTGTCTTGTCACCTTACAGCCATGGTTTCATCCAGAGGGCCTGGATATGAGGCAGTCTCAAGTCCAACTGATGGAGTTCCATTATCAGAAAATTTAGAGCCTGAGACTCAAATCCACAGTTATGTTTTACCAAAGACTCCATAAATGGGACCCAATGCCTTTCTGCATGAGACTCCGCATTAAAGGGTTAGATTAGGGGAGTCAAACCACCAAATGGTTCCTGAGCTTTGTCTGCAGCTCACCGCTCCCCCAGGGGATGGATGGGTTAAATGCAGAGAACAAACTTATAATGGGTCTTTAACTTTAAGTCAACAAAAAATAAGTCTTTAAAAGCCCTTTTGTTCCTCCATTGTGGTTCTTTGGCTTTAAAGTCTCACTTGAATCCATTTTTGAACTATTTTAAAACCGTTCCCATGTGGTCTTTTACTTGTGATTTTGCTGTTTTTAACCAAAAAAAAATAAATTCACCTTTGAGTTTTGGCCTGCGCTAATTTCCCATCATCCCTTTGTTTTCATTCTCTCCCCCTAGTTGACACCCTCTCACTACTCTAACCTAACATTACCGGTGCAACAAAAATGGCGAGTAATATTGGATTCCTGCTCAGATGAGGAAAACCAAGACATACTGTTCATGGATCTATTTGTCTTCAAGTGGATGCATCAGAATGAACAGGGAACTTGTGACCTCCCAACTGTAGTTGGAACGTAACAACTAAAAGCTTTTTGAAACAAAATTTTTTTGTCTGCTAATGATTCACAATAATTTAAAGAAATACTCAGAAATGTACATGTAGGCTTAATTTTCTGTATGTACTGTATTTTCTCCATCATCAGAAAAATGCCTCAACAACATGTCAAAAACACCAAAAAAAAAACGTCGTTGGAGTGGGTCTCTAAAATGAAGTCCCAAAAGAAGGCGTTACAAAAATCTGCTGTCATGCTTTTGGACGGCAGATGGGAACTTTCCCAGACCTGCAGTTAAACTCATTTGATTATTGTGTCTGTCACATATTCCCATGAAATTTGCTGTGGACATCTGCCTTTTTGGAGGACTCAAGCGTGCTGACTTTGATTAGCCTTCCACCCTCTAACAATTGCAATATTCAACCAAAGAGAAAAAAAGAAAGCCTCAAAGATCTGTTTTTGTTGCTACAAACATTGCAGTTGCTTGTAGATGATTGGAAATAAACGTGGCAATTGTCTGAATTTTCAGTAATTAGTCTAATTTTCAGGTTAGAGTCTAACTTTTAGACTGAAGCAGACTGAAGGTCAGCAGCTGGACCAAAGCACCAAAGGGAGCAGCTGTGAGGCTGAAATAAAAGCTTCACGTTCTATTTTGCTGGTCCTATTTGAAGTGTTAAACACTCCATTAAACAATTATGTTTTTTTTCAAGCTCCTGCTTGAACTTTATTAACTCAGCAGGACGTTGAAAGTCTGCTTGTGATCCCTGCTGTTTGCAGACAAAATTGTGTAAACGCTGCGCAGCCCGATTTCAATGAATTCAGTCAAGAGGTGAAGTCGACGGAGAAGAAGAAACCTTTAAGTTGGTCCTTTTTTTAGATTTCAAAAGTTCTTCCCAAAAGTGTGTCTCTCTGATTTGAGTATTTGTACAGTTGACAGTCCTACAGCGAGATTTAAACACGTCTTTCTTTTGTGTTCTGCTGCTGTTTTCCTTCAGGGCTCTGAGTGTATCTGAGGTGAAAGCAGCCATACAGGAAGCCATCCAGCTAAAGAAGGATTTCCCAGACGTAGTTGCAGGATTTGACATGGTATGCCATAGATTTGATTTGACTTCCTGTCCCGTCCAACCAGATTTTTATCAGCTTTAAGTCAGATTAATCTTTTAAAGATTTTGAGTAAGTGATGTACGTGTTTTATCTCTTCATAGTTAGATTACAATAGACAGTTTCTCCAATATGATGCTCTGTAGACTGGAATCAGAGAGACTCGTTGGCTTCTAAGTAACACATCCATTTTTATTGGACTGGCTTCATGCTCAGTTTGAAAATAATTCAGGGGTTCTGTTGTTAATTCATGAAAACATGCTTTTTAAATTAAATATAGTTTACTGGTTTAACGATTCATTTTAACAACGATTTGATTCATATAATCTGTGGTTTATGATCTGATTCATTGACCCAAAATTGATCCAGGACATCTTTAGCCAAAAATTCAACCAGTATGACTCAGACATAAATACCAGGTGCTGAACAGTTAAGGTGAAGTTTTCCAGATTTCTTGTGTTTCTTGCAAGATAACCAAGTGTAAATTAAATATGTGAACAAACAAACAAGTACCACACTGTATGGTCACACGTCTTTGCTACATTCAAAGTGTTTCCACACATTGGACTGTAATGATGGTTGATCATTTTTTGCTGCATCACATGTGTGTTGTTCGCTGTGATGCACTTAGTATATAGTAAGATAAACCTACTGTGCCTCAATCCAAATGGTGTTTTCCATTGTTGATATAACCAATTTATTTCATTTTGAAATAATTTCATAATGGTAAAGGTCGATTCAATTAGCCGCTTGCCTCAGACAGATCGATCTGGATGGATTGTAGGAAAATAAATTGATTCACTGATAAATCAATTAATTGTTACAGCCCAAATAAATTCATGTTTTATGACCTACCCTTTGACCTACTTAAAGTATACTATGCGAAAAGAATGTCCCACTCCGATCATCTTTTGATCTGTTAAAAAATTGTTCCCAGTGGTCTTTTAATTGTGATTATGCCATTTTAGCCAAAAAAAACAGTTATTAAAAAAAAACCTGTCATTTTCTAGGACATAGTTTCTGCAGAGTGGCAGCAGTTTATTAGAAGTTTGTCTCTGAGTTGTGGGGCATGACTGTTGGTGCAGAGCAACCCCACACCCTCTTCCCATCACACATAACTGAAAACAATGACGAGCAATATTGGAGCAATCCAGCCGTATAGGTTTGAACCACATACCAGCTAAGATGAAGAAACAAAGATGCACATGGATTTGTTTGTCTACATGTGGATGCATCAGAATGAAGCAGAGCAAGGAGCCTGTGATCTCCTGATTGTAGTTTGTATGTAACAAATACGCTCTCTTTCTCCTACAGCATTTTTGCACGTGCTCCTGATTCACAACAATTTGAAAAAAGAAACACTCAGAAATTCAATTTTGAGCTTAATTGTGTTATATATGTCCTCTATCGTCAGAAAAAGGACACAAGAACCTGTTAAAAACACCAAAATCACAATTTTGCACTTTATATCTGTAATTCTATTCATTTTTGTGCATTTTCTTAAGCTTGTCTTTCTTTGAAATGATTTATCTAACATGTACATTTCTTATTCTTATTTTTCAGGTTGGTAGGGAGAACACTGGAAAGACTCTTTGGTACTTCAGGGAGGCTCTTTCTCTACCTAATGAACTTGGGGAAGAGCTGCCGTACTTCTTTCATGCAGGAGAGACAGGTAGTGGTGGTGGTGGTGTGGGGTTCAAATCTCAATCAATGTCTTAGACAAAAACAAACAGATTAAAATTGAACTTCGTTATGTTTCTGTCAGATGATGAAGGGACTGAAGTAGATCAAAATATTCTTGATGCTATTCTGTTCAACACCACCCGCATCGGACATGGCTACGCTTTGGCGCACCACCCTCTTGCCAAAGAGCTTTCCAGGAAACGGAATATCGCCGTGGAGCTGTGTCCCGTTTCAAACCAGGTAGAACATTAACATTTGTGCACAAAAAAGGTGAATTCCACCTGGTTGAAGAAGACGCTGGATTTGTGTGACTTCTGCTCTTCAGGTGTTGAAGCTTGTATCAGACCTGAGGAACCACCCTGCGGCGGTGCTGATGTCAGAGGGCCATCCGATGGTCATCAGCTCGGATGATCCTTCTCTGTTTGGCACCACGGGTCTGTCATTCGACTTTTATGAAGCCTTTGTGGGCATCGGAGGACTGAAGGCAAACCTGGGCACTCTGAAAGAGCTGGCTGTGAACTCCATCAGGTCAGGAAAAAAAAATCAACTTTTTTGCTCACGAAAATAGAAAAGTCAGCACCCTGTGACACCAATTACCGTTTAGCATCAGCTCAGCCTCAGACTAAACCAATAGTTATTATAGTTTGTTTGAGAGATTGAGATTAAGTTAAGTAATTAAGATTAATTTAAGTAAAAATACATTCATGATGAATGCAATCTGTAATTTGATGTGATGAATTAAAGCGGTTTGATTTGACAGTAGTTTGAGCTTGAGATGAGCGTTAGACTGAAAAATATTCCCAATTACCTTTGTGGGATTCACCCAGCCACCGATGAATTGCGCCCTCTTCCCACATTTTTTGACTTGCTATATTCCACAGTGTACCGCAATGAGGCGAGGGCGCTAGTTTGAGTGTCGTGCAGCAGAGGGCGCCGTTGGCATTTATATTCACACTTTCAGATAATGAGAACAGGAGCGCATTTACTGCATTGAGTACTGTATTGAGTTTGTTTTCTACTTGCTGATCTTAAACGCAAACTACATTAAACAAACAATTTTCTATTTAAAAATTTTAGATTTGTGTGATTATATCGAGGCAAAATGTGGGCGTCTATGACCAAAATCCTTGTTTCCATGAGTGCTTGACGTCCTGTTGAAGTTGTGCAAATGTCCTCCACCTGCAGGTTGAGCTCCATGCCGGCTCATATGAAGGACGCAGGTCTCGCCATGTGGCAGAACAAATGGGACGACTTTGTGTCGGATCATTCATGACAACCAAACCACGACAAGCAAAGAATCCTGTTCAACTTGAATGATGTTCGTACTGACAGATACAGCAGACACCATCAAATCCTTCAGAAAAATATATAGAAAAACACATAAGTATAGAAAAGTTTGGCACATTGGAGATTCAGAGTTTTGTTTTTGAGCGAATTTTATGCTTTGATATAGATCACTTACAGTATCATGCTAATGGACTTTTTATAATAAAAACATATATAAATAATCACAATAAAAGCTTAATTTTCTGGGGCAAAAACTGTTGTTTGTGTCAATAAAATACAATTAGAGGGGTTTTTGTCAAGCATACATTACATAAAACGATCAGTCACATGTATCTTCCAGCTTTGACCGCTACACTTCTGAACAACAAGTTTGAAGTAGCCATCTTTGCCCTTCGTGACCTCCAGACATCTCTGTGTGCCTCTGTTTCTGATAGGTCCTCCCTGGGATGAAATAAATGGAAACAAATGGGATGGTTCTTTTACGCGAATCAAAAGTGTTTTTTTAATTATTATCAAACTTTTGAGTACAAACCTGATTAAAATCCCATAACGTGAAATTTTTTCTCTTGGGCCAATTTGCAATCAAACAGGCGTGGATAGTCGCCAGAGTTGGGGTCTATCAGGCAGTTGTTATTAACATTTTTGTGGGATTTGATCCAACCGACGAAAAATTTTCCATCAGTGTGATAATAGCAGCGCTATGACACACACAAAAAAAATCAGTCATAAACAGAAATAAAACCTCAATCAACTTTGGATTGTGTGCAGTAAATGTCTGAACCCACCTGACTTGCCAAAAAGTGGCATGAATATATTATTGGTGTGTGGACCGGCGTCGGGCCTTGGTCCACACAGAATTTTGGTAACAACTCATTAGTCAGCTGGAAGAAACATTGCACAACCATTTAAAGATATTTTTTTTCTAAATGTATTTAAAATTTTGCTTTAATGTTGTTAAAAATAGTTTCATCTTGATACAAATCTTAAGCTTTAAAGACCCGCTCCAATGAAAATTGTGTTTTTAGCATGTTCTTGAAGCATTTTTCTTATGATGGAGGACATATTTAAAGAAAATTATCAAGTTAAAATTGCATTTTTGAAAAAAATACTGTTGGGAAAAGCTTGTAGGTGTGACGCAGAAGCAACTACGGCAAGCCACAAGCTCCCTGCTCCGCTCCATTCTGATGGATCCGTTTTCCTTGTCTGAGCTGGCATCTCAGAACTGTACGGCCGGATAGCTGCAATAGTGCTCTCCGTTTGTTGCAGTTATGTTTGGCTAGGGTTGTGATGGGCTGTAAGCTAACGGGAAAGTAAGGCTGAATCCAGATTGCTTCCCTTACTCCTCTGGCTCCTCCCTATTGCTCCAGGTGGAGGGGCATTTGAAGCTGTAGCAGTGTGCGAACTTGTTTTTAAAGGGTAGCCAAATGGACTTTGTGATGGCTATCGCTCTGCCGAGAGAGTGATCCCTGTCACGCTGTTGCGCAGAGGAGAAACACATTCTTTCACGTGGGTGTGATCTGAAGCACAGAAGTTTCCATTTAAAAGTAAGTATTAAGTCTTTGTTTTTGCATTACTTTTTAAAAGTATAAAATCAATGTTATGTATTTTCCAAGTGCTGGCAGCTACGCGCTAACAGAAACGATGTCATCAAGCGTTAGTTACCTGCAAATCTGAAGACAATTTTTTTCCCATATCTCTCCGCTTGGAGGGATACATGTAAGGTAAGGAGAAGACATAGGGATCGGGAACCAATTCAGATTCAGCTTGTTTTGTAAACAAATGGATGTCGGGAAGTAGAGGTAGGCTTACCCCGCGCCAGCAGTCCCACCCACAACTCTGAAGTGGATTTCTAACCAGCTACTGCCGCTCTGCAGAAATTATGTCCTAGAAAATAACTGTTTTATATATTTTGGCTAAAAACTGCATAATCATAATTCAAAGACCACTGGGAAACACTTTTAATATTAAAATAGATCTAAAGATGATTGAAGTGGGATTTTAAAAGATTTATTTTGACTTACACCACCATAAGCAATCGCGCCATTGATTGGTTGCAGCAACTGGTAAACGTGATCTAGATACCATTGGAAGGGTTTGCACTTCAATCTCTCTCTGATCTTCTTCCTGTCCGACACATCTCCAATATCAATCCCATGATTCTGTCAAAAAAAATGAGAGCGTGGTTGATAGTGAACAAGCATTGCAGTGTTTTCCGTCTGTGATGAAATCCAAGGACATCATTTGGATGATTGAAGTGGAAACTTTCATGAGACTCTGGATCATATGGAAATTGGCAGATTCCAGATGATGTTGACGTTGGATTTATGCTGGTCCATCCAGACTTCTGCCACCCTCAGAGCATTACGTCTCATCACGTCTCTCTGGTCCGGCAGATACGGTTTTTTAAATCGTTCAATGTGGCAAACTTTGGAGCAAGGAATTATCTCTATGCTGCCTCCACATAGCCACACCTGTGCAAAAAGACAACATTTGAGAGCTACTCTTACAGAGAGCAGTTCATAAGGTTTGTAGAACCAAAACCAAAGCATTGCACTGTAATTTTTATAGAGTAGGCTATTAGATATTTTACTTTGACTACTTAAGTAGGGAAGTTCTATTCAGTTAATAGAAGCTTAAAAAATACAGATCCTTTAAAGTCCCACTCCAATCACCCTTTGATCTATTTTAAAGTGTTCCCAGTGGTCTTTTAATTAGAATTATGTCGTTGTTAGCCAAAATTTTAAAAACCAGTGTCGTTCTCTAGAACATTTTATCTGCAGAGAGGCAGGAGTTCAGTAGAAATTCACCTCTGAGTTGTGGGCGCAGAGTGAGCCTGCCCTCATTTCCCATTCTACCTTTGTTAACACCCTCTCCCGCTAGCTTACAGCCCCTCACACCCCCAAGCTAACATTAGCGGTGCTACAAAAAATGGTAAGCAATATTGGAGCTATCCACCTGTACCATTTTGATCCAGATGCCGGCTCAAATGATGAAAATACATGCATCTATTCATCTACCAGTGGATGCGCTGGAATGGAGCGGAGCAGCGAGCTTGTGGCCCGCCCGGCGTATTTTTTACGCCACAAGAAAGCTTTCACGTCGTCTGCTCCCAATTCACTACAATTTGAATAAAGAAATACTCAGAAATGTAATTTTAAGCTTAATTTTCTGTTTATATCTCCTCCATCATAAAAAAAAAGAAAAATGCCACAAGAACATGTTAAAAACACCTAGTTTTCAACATAGTCTATCTTTAAAGCTTAGGAAGATGATCGCTGCACAGGGCCAAAAGTCTAAAGGATTATTTTCTGACAGTTAGGTTTGAATTTAGAGAGCTCCTGCTTCTTCCTCAGAAAGACAAACAAGCTTCATCTGAAGGATGTTAGAACATTTTGTATATTTGTTTAAATCCTTATGAGATGTTTATTTATTCACAACATTTTATGTACATATTTGCTTAAGCAACTTCATAGATGAACAAAAGCAGAAGAGATGTTAGAGAAGAACACACCTTAAAGACAAAAAGACCAAACACTGGACCCAGATGATGTAGAACTTGTCCTTTTTTTCCTTTTTATCGTCTTCTTCTGTTGTCTTTTCTTGTTTTTTTTCTATATATTATTTTCTCCCTCCCTTTCTTTTTTTGCTACACATTCATCCATCTTGTTCTCGCTCGCCTCCTTCCTTTTATATTTTCTCCCTAAAAATGGCTTAATCATATTTAATAGACCACTGGGAACATTCTAAAAATAGGTCAAAATATGATTGATAAAGATCATAATTGATAAAGATGATAAACAAAACTTTATTTATATAGAACAGATTTTAAAATCTTACCCGGATGCCCAGCTCCACGTTTTCTCCTCCATAAATTTTCATTCCCCCATCAAGGCTGCCAATCTCCCCAAAGAATTTACGGTCAGCAACAAGTATTCCCATGATTGAGGGGCTTCTAAAAAAACAACAAAAAGAAACGCAAAAAAACATCACTGTCGATGTATAAGGACATGTCAACATCCAGGTCTCACCATTAATTTACAGACCTTTCCCTTCCTCCTTAAATCCCTCTTTTATTAAGGTGGAAAGGTTTTAGTCAAAGAACGATTTGACTTACTGCTGTCAGGCGGCGGTTAGAGAGAACATTGGAAACGTGTGATAGCTTCTATCCTACTGCCATCAGACTCCTGAACTCCAGTCATCCACTACTAATCATCATATCTATTTCTGTTTTTCTTGTATTTTTACAAAACCTCTTGCATAGTTGTATTTTATTTATTTATTTTGACATTGCATCTGCCTGACCGATCAGTGGTTGAAAGTAGTTGCTTAAACACGCTGCTGAGGGCAGTGTGAACATATCTCCACTCACATTGACACCTAGGAACAATTCAGAGCAGGCGTCTGCAACCCTGTTCCTCCTGAGCTACCGCCTTGCTTGTTTTGCAGCTAACCCTGCTTCAGTAACTACTGCTCACCTGGATCAGGCGTGTTCAGTCAATCAGAAACTGGCCTTGGCAGAAGCTCATGAGGAACAAGGTTGGAGACGGCTGATTTAGAGTCCCTAACTGACCTTTAAAGCAAGTTTTTGGACTGTGGAACCTGGAGTCCCTGGAGAAAACCCAAGCACGGGGAGGACATGCGAACTCCACGCAGGTTTCAGCGAGGATTCTAACCATGTTCTTTTGCTATGAGGTGAGAGTGCTAACCACTAGACAAAAGGTACAGCCTCTTATTAAATGTCATCAACTAAAAAGTTCTCGGAAAACAAATCTGTGGTTTTACGCCTCTCTGAAATCTCATGTATTTATCTCTTAAATGCTGTGTTCCAGGGACTTTAAGCAAGTGTGTTTCCAAAAGCACCAAACAAAAACTTAACTTTAAAAGTTTGTTTTACAGTGACTCTTTCAAAGTCTTACTTTCCAGGCAGTGATGTATCTCCTGAAGCGTACCACTCAGGTCTGAAGGATTCATACATGCACCACAAAGCCCAGTCAAAGCTGTGAGCAGAAGGATGATAGGGAACAATCTCCAAGTCATCGTAGTTGACTTTGTCAAAGACTGGAGAGAGGATCACTGTGCGGTCCTCTTTAATCCGAGCCAGCAGGGGCTCTGCCCTGCAAACGTAAAGCTTTCTCTTTACAGATGAAACTACACTCTGGTCTTTTTGAGCCTCAACCCACCACTGCACATGGACTTCTATGTGAGCATCCAAGATGGCCACCACGTCTCCTGTAGCTGCTTTCCATCCGGACAGTCTGGCCTGCGTGAGACCGAGCTGCTCGGAGTGCCTCACTTTCTTCACCAGGCCAGGACGCTCTTCATGAATGAAGCTGATGTAGTCGTCCAGCTGCTGCATCAAATCCTCTAGAAAGAGGAATTTTTCAGTCAAGATTTTTGACAAAATTAACGTTTATTTAACCTTTTTCTTTGAAAAGTGATATCAATTCAAAATACCAGGTTACTGATTTATTTCTTCTATAAGTAATGCACAATCTTGCATGTGTTGCACTGTTTTGTTTCTTAATTTATCTTATTTCCTTATTACAGCTCCTTAATTTAAAAAAAACTCCTTGGGTGGTACTGCAATGTCATATTTGTTTAACCTGATAACAGCGTAACACCTAAGATCAATTTACACTGTAGCTAAAGTAAACAGGACTATATTTTACCCCACCTTTTATTCAAACAACAGCAAGCATCCAAAATTTGTTTCCACATGAGCAGAGAAATTCTTTCTGATATTACCTTTGAAGTAGAGCTTTCTGTTTGCCAAAATTTTCTTCCTTAAGATCCTTCCTGTGTTTAAACAAGCAAGAACGAGTCAGTTTACCTTTTGAGCTGTGATCATCAACCAGAATGATTTCTGTCAGCAGACGGGCGGGCGTTTTGTTGATGATGCTGCGGATGGCCCTCTTGATGATGGACAGAGCTTCATCCAGGTAGATCAGGACGACACTGAGGGAGGGCAGGTCTTCTGGATATGTCTTCTTGGCACATCTGCTTGCAACCAAGTTGATCACACTTAACAGAACTGATTTTGAAGATTCATTGGGCAATAAAAGAAAGTGGTCAAAAAAGAAATTCACTCATCCATCAATAAGTTTTCTGAACTCACTGAATCCCTTTCAGGATCATGAGGCTGCTGGAGCCTATCCTAGATATAGTTGGGCAAAACCGGGGTACAACCTGAACAGGTCGCTAGTCTGTTGCAGGGCCATGCAACCACAATTTGGTATCATCAATTAACTTTGGAAGCACGTTTTTGGACTGTGGAAGGAAGCCGGAGTTCCTGGAGAAAACCCATACATGGATGAGGAGAACAAGTAAACCCAGAAAGTCCCAGTTGGGATTTGAACAAAGGCCTCACCATGAGGCTAACCATTGCACCATCATGTAGCCCTCAACAAAAAAAAGTTATGACCACAGTGTACCATCTTCTGATGGTTACTTCCAGTGGGATAAGGCGCCATGTCATAAATCTAGAATCATCTCAGACTGGTTTCTTGAATGGCCTCTACAGTCACCTGATCTCAACCCAATCCCCACCTTTGGTGTGTGGTGGAGCAGGAGATCTGCATCGCCAAATCTGCAGCAACGGTGAGGCTGTCATGTCAATATGGACCAAACTCTCTGAGAAATGTTTCCAGTACCTTCTTGAATCTATGCCACCAAGGATTAAAGCAGTCCTGGAGGAAAAAGGAGTTCAACCCAGTACTTGTGGCCGGTGTGTGTAGGTGTAACCACTATGAATGCTCGGCTGAGGAATTCTTTTGCATCAAAACAGTATCGTTCTTTGCTTGTCTTTCAGATAATCTAATATACATCCAAAGATGTGGACCGTAGAGAATGGAAATGAAACCTCTGGTGCTACAACTTCTAAAATGCCAATTTTACTGTTGTGAGGATACAATTTCAGTTTTTATTATACGCCACTATTCTGGAGTCAGGATGAATGTCCTCTAATTATGAATGCAATTCAGCCTCATAAATGATGGGTGATACCGATTGCAAATGTCTTGTGATGACATGACTGTGTGAGGAAGGTGGGACAGATAACAGCAGATCCTCCAGCAGCAGGATGTCAAGCTCACCTGGAAGGCCTGGTGTCGGGGATCTCTCTGTTGAGCGGCAGCCTGTCACTCAGGAAGGCGTTGTAGCCATATCTCTGAAACAGAGTCTCCGCTTCTTCCTGCTCCTCTTCTGATAGATGGTCACCCCACTTGCTGAACAGAGGAGAATTTGGGTGCAGCTTTCTCACCATCTTCTTCTCCTGCTTCAACTCCACCTCCTTCTCTTTGCTTTCAAGCTTTTTTAGCAGACCAACTGTGCACAAACGTATATGGTTCTGGTCTATGAGGTAGCCTAGTTGTGTCAAAAATCACCAGCATGTGTCAGAAACGCACAGATACCAGCCTTGAATAATACATATAACACAAAGATGTAATTCATCTAAGAAACAAACAAACAGATAAATCTGATATAAACAATGTTTTAGAGCTAAATGTGACAAAAGTTTTGAAAATAAAAGCTGAAATTTGAATGGATGGATGGAAAGTTTTGGCATTGTCACATGCACAACAAAATTTAAGGTAATCTTGGGTGTGTTTATCTTTCATTAGCAAGTAATAAACAATCCATTATTTCTCAGCCATGTAAAAAAAAATGTAAATAATTTGCAACTAATAAATTCAAAGTGCATCATTCTGTCATCAAAAGCAAGAAATATAAACTCTTTTAAAAATGCTAAAGAGCACATTCTTCATTAAAATGAAGAAATTCCTTTAATAAAAGAGTGTTAAAATTATTAAAACAAATATACCGGTAATAAAAATACTTAAAAAAGCAACTCACCCAGACTGTTAATGTCTGCTTCCATCTTGCTCATCCTCTGCAGGATGTCCTGGCCCCTGATGGAGTCATTGTGGTCAGCCCTCCGGAGTCTCTCTGAGTGAATGTGAACTTCTCTATTGATGGAGCCCAGATAAAACAAAGCCGAAGCCACAATAAAAAGCACCAAAACTCCTCTCAACCCGCGAGACCTCATGTTTGTGCCACTCTGTAAGTGGCGTTTTGCTTTACACTGGAAGACGAAGAGGAGGAGAAAGTTTTCCCTAAATGTTTGTTATCGCTGTCCTTTTCTCCACCCCCTTGATGCAAGCACACAATTGCTCTCAAACAGTTGAACCATAACTGTGCTTCCTGACTTCCATATGTTCCTATGCTGTTTAAAGCTCTCATCACACCTGGGTATCGGCATGATTAGCTGCAGTCGCCCAGAACAACAGCAGACCTTTGCCGGCAGTTTTGTGGCATTGCAGGACTACCAAAATTCAAATTTTTTCTTTTACCTTTTTGGGGGATACAGTTAGAAAAAAGTTTTTGAAATGTTTTTAAATTAGGCTTCTCCGTTTTTTCAATTTTTTAAATGTTTTTATTTATTTACTGGAATGTTTTTTTTTCTCAAATGTCTGGTTTCACTCATTTTAACCCTTTGGAACCTCGGGCCTAAAACTCACTTTCTATCTACTTTAACATTTATCAGTGTTTTTAATTTGAAAGACTACTGGCTTGCTTTTCTGGTATTAATTTAATCAGCACAACCACACCTATGAGGCAGTAACCATACTTGGTCATTTTTCCGTGTTGTATTCACACACTACACAAAAATCATGCAAAAACAGAAAATTCTGCCTGAAAGAAGTGATAATGATGCTGTAGAAATCCCAAAAATGTTCAACATGTTGTTTTTACAGCATACAATGAAAGTTTTAGATGTAATTTCCTAAGACCAAGAACATTTTTTTCAACAAACAAATGTACATGTTTTTGAATGAAAGTACAAGAACAAAATTTTAGGCTAAATTCAGAGTTCTTTGTGCCACAAAGATCCTCTATGTATCACAGGCCTCACACCTCCATCCTGTGACCTTTTTTATGTTGTCATACAGGCAGTGTATGAATGTGGCTTCAGCTTCCAGGCAGCCCAAAAGATTGGAATTTGTCCTCTGGGTGCACTGATGTCCATTTGACATTTGGAATTCTGATTTTTGCAGCTTTTTATTTTATTATTATTATAAATTAAGCTTCGCTTTACATCTCGTTTGTTCCATTGGTTGTTCTCACATATTATTTAGCATATTGATTTTTATGTTTACAACTTCTATTATGGTATTTTGGTACATTTTGGTACAATCCAAGGGAATGGAAATGCAATGCAGTTTTTTAAACTGTTGAGGTTAATGGTATATACCTCACACTGAAAGCAGTTTAAAAACATTTCAATATACAGTTGTTTTTCAAATAAAATACCTTTTGGTATTTGCATAAAATGATACTGGAAAACTTTTTTCTTATTTTATTTGAGATGTATGTACATAATATACAAAGTTTGCAGAAAAACAAGTAAAAAGAAAAACAAAAAATAATAGTGAAAATTCCAGAAAAATACATTTGTATTAAAAATAGAAAGAGTCTATGGTTTCCTCACAAACCAACAACAGTTCTCTCGGACAGCCCAGCAGCCCCTCCCTGATGCTTTTAAGGTGTCAATTATAGTTTAAGTTGGAGACTTGTGTCATAAATATCCAGAAGACAAAAATGATTTTTATGATCTTCTCTAAAAGCTGTGTTACAAGAAATTCGCCATCTCTGGCACGCCGTGAGGCACTGACCTAATGGGTTAGTGACTTGCAACACTGGGATGGAGCGGTTTCACCCGGACCAGGCGGGACAGTCCAAGTCGCAGACCCTGGCTGGGTGACTTCACTGGTGGACTGTGTGACGATGAGGCGCTTTTACCAATCTGAGCTGAAGGGGGGAAAAAAAGTCAAAGTATTAGTCTTTAATCTGGAAATAGCAGATTAAATGTGCTATAAGAATAACTAAATTATGCCTGACGCTGTACCTGGTGGATTCCACTTAGGTACTTTCACCGGCGCAGGGCTCAGAGAAGATGCAGGCTTTGAGGAAGGAGGTCTCGTAGGTGTCGGTTTGGATGATGAAAGACTTTTTAGCGGCTTTGAAGCAGCTAAAATATAAAAAAAGTCCAAGTCACAAGAATCAAGAGGATGAAAAAGTCAAGCTGTTGAAGCATTTTTGATAATCAGAAACAAACCTGCTGCTTCAGACTTCATCTTTGATGGTTGTTTGTCTTTTTTAGAAGTAGGAGCTGGTTTCATTCTGCCTTTTGTGGAGACTTTGTCCTTCTTTTTGGTCTTTGTGGATTTCTTAACTGTAAATTCTTCATCCTCACTCTCAGCTGGCTCACTGAAATCTTCATCACTTTCTGAACCTGGAAAAGCATAAAGCTGTTATACTTATGAAACTGAGAAAACTGTTATTTATGGAGCTGTGGGAAAACGGCTAACCTGGTGAAAGTTTGGGTTGATAGTCGTCATCGCCGTCATCTTTGCTTTTTTTCACTTCAGCAGTTTCATTAGAAGCCTTCTTCGAGGCGGATGATCTGACCTCTGATGAGATTACGTCTAATCCTGGGGCGTAAACATGAAAAGAAAAACACAAATCGGTAAACTTAAAGAAAAATGTCGATTAGATGAAAATATATATTGATCAGGGATTTGGGAGGAGAGAACCAACGTTACCCATAAGTGCTGCATCCACGCTGCAGTTAGAAAAGTGCAAAGAAGTCGGATCTGTATTTTCATCTATGGGGATTTGAATCTTTTCATCTGCTGGAGAATTTTTTTTTAAACAGAGAAATTTAGTTACAACTCTCAGAGGAAAACAGTTGTATTCAGCATTTGTCAAGACAAAACATACCTTTAGGAGATGATACCATCAGTCTGTCTGTATTGTTGAGCAGGGAAAGTGTGATGGCTGCCTCCATATCTCTTTCATAAAGTTTTTCATCCAGTGGTTTTCTGAAAAAATTAAGTGTTAACTGGTCAAACATTAAAAATATTTTTTGAAAAATACTTTTTTTTTTAACTTATCAGGTGCCAAATATTTTTTAAATGTCATGAATATTTTAATTGCTGCTCTATTAGTATATTTAAAAACATTATTATACAGACCTGAGCAATTTTAGTGAAAGTCCCACTCTGATCATCTTTTGATCTATTTTAAAGCGTTCTCAGAGGTCTTTTAATTATGATGTTGTCATTTTTAGCCAAAATACAAAAACCTGTTGTTTTTTAGAGCATAGTTTCTGCAGAGCAACAGTAGCTCATAAGACATTCTCCTTTGAGTTGTGCTCAGAGCAACCCTGCCTCTCCCTTTCCCTTCCCAGTTGCTGAGAGCTCTCTGTTCTCATCCAACTATTAACATGCTCTCCTGCTGGCTTACAGCCCCTCACAACACACAACCTAACATTACCGGTGCAACAAAAAAAAAAAAAAAAAAAAGGTGAGCAATATTGGAGCTCTCCATTATCAGAGGCTCACAATAATCCAAACATGCACGAGTGACCAAACAAACAAAACCCACCTGCTCTTTTCTTTCTGTGAGGACTCAGTGACAATTTCTTGACTTGGACATTTCTTCTGTTGTTGCTTCACTTCTTCCTTAGGTTTTTTGTGAGGTGGAGCCTTCACCGAGGCAAAATCTTCATCTGACAAATATAAATAAAAGTGATTAAATTTACATGTTTACCGTTCTGAAGTTATGTCAAATAGACTATTTTGAATGACTGAATATAGTTATCAGCAAGTACAAACATTTATCTTTAGATGTTTTGTTTTAAGATTTCAAAGTTAACAAACTAAACCTGATAGATGCTTTCAAATGGAGGCCAAATAAGAATTTTTGAGAGAATGATGACAACTTCAGAATTGTTGGTGTAAATTATCGAACATATTAGAAAAGAAAAAGAAAATAAAATGTGGATGATTAGCTGACAAAAGTAAATACCAATAACTCACCATCCTCAAAATCCTTGGCTTCACAATAATTCACAACCTTTGTCTTTCTGCATGTAAACAGCAAATAACGTATAAAAATCAACATCTATTAATTACAGAAACACATAAACACTAATTTAAAAAATAAATAAATAAAAAAAAGCTACGAGCTCACCTCGACGGCCGGTCCATCGCTTGATAAGATTTGTTACAAATAACCTTTTACCCAACAAACACTACGCACATCAACGGCGAGTTAGCCGCGACATTTATCCTTCGATTACATTAGGCTAACACGTATTATGAAGCGAAACTGGTTCAGATCAAGAGCCTAGCATTTAACCGACAAAGAAAAAAACTTACTTCAATTCCCTGGTGAGTTAATTTAAAAAATTATACTAATTTTTTGCAGCGACAAAGAAATAGGCAACTTCTGGTTTTAAGCAGCCCGCCTGAACTAACCAGAAGTGACGTCACAGTATGTTGACGAAATTGATATACGGCGGAAGTAGATTCATGTGGGTTTTTTTCCCCCGATATGATAGAATTAAAATTGTTTTTTATATATCACTAGTATAAAAAAAATATTCATTTAAAAAAAGTTAAGTAAACTTATCGTACACCTGTAAAAATTGAGGGGAGGGAGGAATCGAATCTGCTGTTTATGAAAGTAGAGTTGTTTTTTTTATTATTCATGCCAGCCATACACGCGGTTAAAACTGGTTTTGTAAATATTTGATTTGATTGATAAATGTAAGAATTAAAACTTTAAATTCCTTAATTTCTTAAAGATACAAATTTATACAGCACACTTTAATGACAGGAAGGCTTTGAAAACAATCAATATTTGTGAATCTTTATCCCCGGCTGTTTGTTCTTGTTACTGTTTTTACACTGCATTAGCCCTACTTATTCTTTCTCATGTCAATAAAGTAAAAAAAAAAAAAAAAAAAAGCTTCTATTATCCTGATGAAAATAGATTCTTTGTGTGATTACATTTTTTTGGAGGCTTCTACAGAATGTGTGACATTAGGTAGCAAAATTAAAGCTTAAAATTCTCCAACATAATTATCAAACAAGTGTTTTATAGTAAAATAATACTAAATTGAATATAACTCCAATGCACATTAGATATTTTTTGCAGTATTTGTTCATAGAAAAATATATTTTGTATTTGTTATATTGATATTTAAAATTACATACATTTAAAATATAATTGTATTTGAGTTCTACAATTTTATTTTATTTTTCCCTTCACCTTGAATTATTTGCAAATTTCAAATATTCCTTTCTTTGTATCTTGATGTCGGATCCCCAGAAATAATAAAACAACTGAATGTCATGGCAGTATCAATGAAGTTTGTCTTATTTTTATTATCTTGGTTGTTTTGTTTACATGCAAAAATATATCTATATATTTTATAAAACCAGATTATTGTTGCTTCTGAATGAACCGCCGTTTGTGAAGTGGTCATTTCCCTATAAAAATCTCAACAAGAATCTGACCATCCAACAGATGGCAGTATAAACCTGATGATTCAGGACTTCTGATGCTCCAGTTCCTGAGTCTGACCAGTTGATTGACATTTAATTGACACGTCCTCAACTGCCCAGTCGCCCACACACAGGGCAGAAGCATGCATAGTTCTGAAGAGCAGTCTAAATGAAATATCCCCTTTTTCTTTTCTTTTTACTGTGGTTCTTCGAGAGCAGCCACTGTACCGAGGGTTGTCATTTTCCAGGTTGTGAGTGGGTGGTTGCCCGCTGTGGTTTGTCACACAGTGGCCCTGGAGCAGACGCTCAGGGCTGTGATGCGCCGTGTTTTTAGGCCCAGAAAGGGAAGGAAGACATGCAGCCGTGGGGCCTAAAGGTCCTGTGGTCGCACATTCCTAAACTCCTCCAGCTCTGCCTCCAGCTGTGTCTAAAATATCCTCTCGTGTCATGCAAACAGTGTGGTCACCACATCATGCTTCCGTCACACATATAGATGTTTACATTGTATTTGTGACAGAGCACTTGTAGTTATTGTCTATTCTAAAATCCAGCGGTTCCCAACCTTGTTTGGCTAATTTAAACTCCAATTCTATAATTTTGTTTTTTTCTTAAACTGTTTGGATTGGTGCCATCTATAACACTAGATATGTAATGGCTTGGACTCTAGAGTCACATTTTTATTTTTTAGTGTTTACTTATCAAAAACATATTTTTTAAAACCATTTAGAGCATTAAAGGAACTAAATTGAAAATGTTTAAGCTGAACTGGATGTTAAAACACATTTTCAGGTGCAAAACATACTTGAATTTGAGACCCATACCAACATTTTAGCTGTCTTGTTCATTTCTTTACATTTCTGGTGACACATTAGTGAAAAGGCTGCATGTTGTCAATGAAAGTCTGAATTCAATATTTACATGTTTGTGTTGATCCAATATTGTGATCTTTAAAAGTAAAGTGTGGCCTTTTGGAGTTTTAAAACACTGAAACATTTTATTGAATCATGTTTTATCATTTATTTAATGCTATTTAGGGACTTAAAGTATAAAGATAAAAAAGATGTTTGTCCTGTTAAATAGAATTAGTATATTTTTTAAAAATCTAAACAATTCTTAGCTCAGGAAGAGAATGATTAGGTTTCAATTATGTTTCTTATGTCAAAACTAGCGTGCTTTTTAAGGACTTATTTTTGCCTTCCTGTTAAAATGTTTATGTGCAGGCAGCATCATCACAAAATTTGCACAGAGAGGCAGCTTGATTGTTCGCGGTAAGGTCATCGGTGGTCTTCGGTTGTGTTTGTTAGTTGGAAGTGGTCAGGAGGCCGTCTTCCTCCTCAACCGCTCATGTGAATGCCATCATTATACACTGTTTAGCCTCTCAGAGTGGTAGTTTATATGAGGCCGTCAATGTCCAAGTGGCGTTGCCCCTTTATGGTAGTTCCGCAGGCAGAGATGTTGTTATTTACATTCCATGCATATTGGCAGAAAAATAGGCAGCTTCTGTACTGCTGGGATATTTTGAGACGTGCACAAGGTTGTCATTGCTGCATGAATAGATTGCAACACTGCTTTTATTTAATTGTTTTGTTCCCATACATACACAAGTATATTTGGATTCCAATGGACACAAAAGCTCTTACAAATAAGCATTCCAACCTCAAATTAAGTATGTCTTGATGAGATTTGAGTGTTTCGGATATCCGGCGGCCCTGCTGTTGTGTCAGCGTGGTGTTCTTTATGTAACCTTGAATCAGATGTCTTCGAGCACGGGCGACCGCAGAGCCGCCACAGCAGCCACGGCTCCAGCCTGCAACCCGGAGTGGGCAGACACATCTGTCGGTCAGCGGCTTCCGGAGTTTGTTGTCTCACTCCTTTTTTCTCAAGTGCATGCTTTCGATGACTTTTTTTTGTTTTTTAAAGCACATACCCAACAGCTAATTGCAGGGGAGGAACGATCATGAAGAGATTTCCGGAAGTGAAGCTTTCTGACATGGTGCAACCTCAGAAACAGCTGACTTTTTAAATCCATAAAGGCATTCCAGCTGATAAAATAGCACATAAAATTATTATACATGTCGTACAGTATGAGACACGGAAAAAGCATATGAATACACATGTTGTTGATGATCAGGATATGAATACATCAAAGTCTGGGCAATACTTCAACATAAATAAAAATAGTATCTAAGTATCTGTAACGCAGCATTGTTTCCTGCTCTCCAGTGAGCCACTTGGAGAGTGTTGGAGAAGGTGTCTCCTTAGAGCAACCTTTTCACAGTCAGGTCACTGGCAAATGGATACAAGGACATGAAGGCTGTGTGACTTATGTTTCAGCGTGCCTATGATGCAGTCGTCTAGCTGATTTGTTGACAGATCAGCTACTTCAAACTTCATGTTCTTCACGAAGTACTTGCAAAAGTGCTTCCCAACCACGTTGGAGCATGCTCTCTGTGCACTTACCACTAAGTGAACATTTGATCTATTACATCTGGTGAAAAAATTAACTAGATATTATGCTAGTAATGCTAATATGTAATTATCCAGTGACCTAAACCAGTTTTTATTTAAGTTTGAAAATTTTCAACAACATGAAATATTTTTATTTTCAAGTGTTCAGCTGAGCATCCAAACAATATATCTTTTGTGTATGCTTTTTTGTTTTGGAGAAAATTAAAAATACAAAGAGCTGTCTTCATCAGGTTTAACTTAAAGTAGGTTTAAGTGAAATGTCATTGATCTCATGCAGTATCCCAGTGCTGCAATGCAGAAACTTTTTATCTCTGTAACAAAAAACTGTCTCTGCAGATTTTTAACACCAGAGGGCGGCATTCACACAAGAAAATGGGGATGGATGTTTCCCCAATGAGGAGGAAAGTGAATGCTGAACACACATCTTTTCCACAGAACAGGAACACAGTCATTAATCAACCATATATTTTTGCTCATCATGATTATTTTTTCCTTCCTTTGGTCTTTTTCTCCACTGACAAACCCAAGTGTTAAATCTACTGATGTCAGTTTCCCTTGGTGCGTCGGCAAGACAGGAGAGGACATGATGGAAATAGCTGAGCACAGTATAGAAAACTTGGAAATATACAGCCGGTTTTATTTTAAAATCAAATTAGTGCCTCCAAGCCTACGCATTGAAACTCGCTGGGTTGAAACAAATGAAACACAATCAGGTGTTGCAATGACTTCTCAAAGCTCCATAAGCAGCAAAAGATCTTCTGCTACTCTTTAATGTCTTGTTTGCTTTGGGCTTTTTTCTTTTTCTCAACATTGGTATTTATGTAATTTCAACACATTTCATTACCTTGTATGTCCGTCCGTCCATCCATCCATCCATCAAAAAAAAAAAGTGTTTGTAAAGACTTTTGTTACAAGAATTTTCAATGTCTATTAGCCCCAGTCTCATTGATATGGGCTGTTGATGCACAAAATGCAGTCTTTAAACTTGAGGGGTACCTGCAGGATATTGGAAGAGGGAATCAAAGGTACATTCATGCCAAATTTGGTGCTTGTACCACAAAATGCACGTATATTTTAACAACCAGCTCCACCGAATCCCTTTCAGGGTCACTGGGCTGCTGGAGCCATCCCAGCAACTGTTGGGCAAAGGCGAGGTACACTGCGAACAAGTCGCCTGTCTGTTACAGGGCCATACTCACTTACACCAAGGGATGATTTAGATATAAATTAACCTGTAAAGTATGTTTTTGGATGGTAAGAGATATGGCCAGCACTGGAGAACCCTGAAAAAAGCCCATGCATGTACAAGGAAAACACGCAAACTCCACACAGAAGTCCCAGCTGTGATTTGGACCAGGACCTTCTCGTAGTGAGGCTAGAGTGCCAACCACTATACCACAGTGTGAATATATATACCCAGGAGTAGGACATTTGTAAAAAAAATTAAGCTTAGTATTTCTTTTATTCAAATCATTGTAAATCAGGAGCAGATAATAAAATGCCATTTCACATACTGCATTGGTAACGTAGAAAAACCGCTGGGCGGGCCACAAGCTCCCTGCTCCGCTCCATTCTCATGCATCCGCTTGCAGACAACTAGCTCCATGTACGTCTTTGATTTCCTCGTCCGAGCTGGCATGTGACTCAAAACCCTACGGCTGGAAGTGCTTACCATTTAATGTTAAGTTGGGGGTGTGAGGGGCTGAAAGCGTTTAAACATAGCGCTCTCAGTAACAGGGAGGGGAAGGGGTGTTGGGGTTCCTTCCTTACATTTAAAAAAAGTCATTATTTTTCAGTTGGTAATTTTAGTTCTTAGTCAGATGGATATAATCGTGTCCATATATTTTTTATGCTTATGCACCTTTTATAGTTATTTTTTATATTAATTCCTTTCCAGGCCTGCCCAGACCTCCTTCTGGCTTCAGATTTCCTCCAGCAGGGGCCGTGACAAAAATAAAAGATCTGATCTTTGTTGTGCTGGCAGAATGACAGAAGCTCTGTTCAAGATGACTCACTCACTCAGCAGACTGCAATTCCTGATGGTCTCCTCTATCCGTCAGCCAAATTGCCTTGATCCATGTTTCGTTGCCGCCTCCCGCCCACCACTGATAGTTTAGCAAGGTGGACATATTCTCATGACCGGCGGCGTGGTTTTCATCCCATGGGGGTGAGAACGTGCAAAGCAGTGAGCAAATGTGCTGAAGGAATTCCTTGCATTCTTCTGCTCAGTCCTGGTGGGTTGGTTTGGTGTTGGGTTCCTGACAGAGGGAAGAGGAGCCAGGGGACTCATCAGCCAACTCAGCAGCTGACACTTCCTCTAATCACTATCTCTTCCTGCAGCCATAAACCAGAACATCTGACTTTTCAGCATGTCACCCCCATAAACACAGCTTTTCTCTCTGCCTTTAGGCCTGCCAGCTTTTTCCTGGAAAGAGGAAAGTGTTATGAAGAATAGGTTCCAACAAAAGAAAGCCAACGCTCTAAAAATGTTGAAAATTAACAATAGCCTTAAAAAAACGTCAAAAAGATCCACTCAATAAGCTTCTAATGTCAAATAACAGGATTTGTGTCACAGAAATGTCCCTATTGACCCCTAATCTAAATTCTCGGTGCCTCGTGCTGCCTCAGTCCTGAATCCTGCTGTGCTCGCACTCTTCACACTAACATGCATCCAATGTAAAGGTTGCAAAACTGTCTGATCCCAGCTTTCAGCTCTCTTGGGATGATGCCATGATTACAAAGCTTAAAGGGAGATCAATATCAACATCTTGCACTTTTCTGTTCCTGAAAACAAAAAAATAAACGTGAAAACAGTGTAAATGCATTGAAGGATTTACACAACAATATCACCATGATGCTGAGTATTTAATGTTAAAACTATGATTAAAAACATAGTAATAAAATATCAGAAAACAAAATCATCTGCAATCTTCTTAATAGCCATCTAAAATGCAAAAACTAAAACTTAAAGCAAAAAGACCCTCATTTAAAAACTTCAGTCTTTCAAGAAAGTAGAAGTTTCAAAAATGTCTTTGTGACTAGAAATGTTTTCCTCTTAGAAAGACTATTTTTAGTACCCCATTGGTAGATTATTTAAAGAAAAGCAACAAACTGGGTAAGAATTTTGGGGGTTAGTTTTAGCCATGGAAACACCTCAGAATCCTCCATCAGTCTTCAAAAGTGTCCTCTTATCAGAAGCAAATTTTATTGCTTCATGGTATTACACAACAGTCCATATTCTCCTTTTCCAGCTTTATTTGTGTTGTTGTTTCTGTTTAATCATAAACATTTTGATGGCCAGCATGTTGAATCCTGTATGAGGTACTCTGTAAGATGTTGTCTTTTTTCCATCAACCTAAGAACTTTTGAAAAAAATGTAATTGATTTTTTTTCCAGGAAGCAGAAGCATTAAAGCTGTTTGAAGACTTTTCTGAGTCATACACTGTTGAAAGGACAATGTAAATAAATAACACTTGCATTTCCTGGTTCTTAAAACTCCAATCTTTTCCCTATAATATTAAAAAAAAACACCTTTTTTATTTCACAACATTCCTCCAGGGAATAAATTAAAGAGGCTTCTACGTGTTTTAGATCTATATAATCTTAATCTAGTCAGAATTAAATCCAAAAGTGACATTAATTACAAAGTAAACATTGTGAAATCTCTGCTGAATGGGTAACTTCTGAGGGTTTCCTGTGAATGACTCTCTTTTGATTGGCTTATTGTTTAAAGATGGACCTTTCGTTTGTTTGCTCATGAACACAGAAGGTCTGGGCACATTTGTAAACATAGACAGAAAAAATACTTTGCAGAAGTTTTATTAAAACTCCATCACTATGAACTAACTAAACAACCCACATATAGCTGAAGAAGAATTGATTTTCTGCATTACATTAGCATAATGAAATAAAAAGCAGTTGTTTGCCAATGTTCTGTTTCACTAAGTAGGGAGGGACATTCTGAATACTTTTGCAGATTTTGTTGTTATTTATAATGTAGAGTTTGCTTTTTCTTTACATTTTCAAATGCACACGCTTACATTTTTATAGAAAAATAAAGAAAAGCTGGTTTGGGGGATTAAATGTATTTGACTTTTGAATAAATTAAACGTACACCAGCATTGAATCCTCCACATTTGTTTCCTTCTTACTCACAAAATAAGTGCACACGTATTACAAAAACAGAAACACACTAACTTATTGTTTTTTCAGCAGACTCCTGGCCGAAGAAAACACTCCCTAATTCATCAAGCAGCTCTATGTCAAATACAGCATTTTTTTAAGAAACTGAATCTTTATCACATCCAAACAAATCTTCACAGCTTCAGGTCTTTGAGAAATATATGAAAACATTTGTGTGAGTGTGTAATAAGTGCAATGAGTTAAAAGCCACAAATAAAATATATATATATATATATATATATATATATACACATGAAAGACTAACGATGAAAAAGAAATTAAAAACATCACAGAGCAAAAAATGAATAAATCCAAACCCTAAAAAAAACAGTTTAGAATCAAGACCAAAAAAGGAAAAAAAGAAACATAAATTTGAAAGGATAGTAATAAAACTGAACTACTGTATGCACTATTTTTTTTCAAAGGAGGCTAATTTAATCAAATGATAAAACACAATAATTAGAATGTTGCTAGTTTTAAGATGCCTGTAGTGAACAGAGTGCAGAACCAATCTTGCTGTTTCTGCAGCTGCGCCTTTCATAACCACCATAATCTAGACTGCAATACTTACTTCATAGCTAGAATTTTCAATGTTCAGTTTTAAGGAAGACATCACATTGTTTTACCACAATGTGTCAAATATGGCTGCTTTTCATGTGTAAGGAAAAAATATACCATCTTTTCTTTTGTGTTTGAATTTAACCAGGAGTTTTAATTTTTTTTTTATCAGCACATACTTGTATGTTTGCATTTAACGAGTATTGTGTACATTATTGACATAAGAAGGATTGGTCCCATAACTGAGCCTTGTGGAACTCAGAAAATCTTCTTTTTGGTGGTAGTTAAATGTTTTTTTTTAATTTATCAGAGGGTTTTCATATCAAATCTGTCTTTTTAAGATTTGAAATTAATTCAAGAAATACTGTCCGGAAGGTTCTGTTGTGTTCCTTTAGAACAACACTATCAGCTGCACATCCCAAACATGTTTTTTTATCTTATTAAAGTATATGTTAGTTAGTAGTCTCCATCCTTTTTTCCAAGCACAAACACTTTTGGTTCCAAATTGAGGGCTCTATAAATCAAAGTAAAAAAATGTTACGCTCCCTGAGACTCCTAAAGAAATGAATTACGCTGTTTTCCCCAGGCATTCATGAAGTCAAGCACAACAAGGAAGTCCATTTAAAACCTAAACAACAGCACCACAGTCAACAAAAGAACACAATGACATTATTATAGAGCTGACCACTAACACAACTCAATGATTTTTGTCTGTAGACTCCGTTCCAGTGACTATATTAGAGTTGAGACACACAAAACACCAAAAAACTTTGTGTCAAGGACAAGAGAAAGAACCTGCAGTTTATCATCGTCATGTCAGCTGCCTTTTCTAAACTTAAAAGATCCATTTAGTTTGAACAGATGCTGTAATAAAGTCCACAAATATCATTCAGGGTTCAGAGCAGTTGGGCCTGGCGGTACAAAGTGCTTTTGCGCGCATTACCCAAGTGTAAGTAACAGGATACTGGGGGATCCGCAGCTCTCTGAATGACTGTTTCATTAGTGTGGGGTTTAAAACATATTATTTGAACAACAGCTGAGGAGACCTGTAGATGGAGGGGGGATTTCTGCGGCATGACATCAGAATCGCTGGCAATCATGAGAAAAAACAATCAGTCCCAAATATTTCCTCAAAGCTCCACAAGTGTTCTCCTATAAATGCTGGGTTACACTTTCTTTCAGGTCATTATCCTTAAATTTTGTGATGTTTAGTCAAAAATAAAAGCTGATAAAGGATATTTTTGAAAGGCAGAATCTTGTTGTCAAATCATTGTTCCAAGTGATTCAATTAGGAAAAGGATTAGCTGAATATATTGATTTTATTCCTTTTTTGACCAAGTTTTAAAGGATTTTTCATGTATCTTCATACTTACAAAAATTAAAACACTGTAAAAAAAATAATTTCCAATAAAAATCTATTAAAAATGACAACAATTGGTAGTCTTGTCACAGTTTGGGGATTAATCCATCAAAAGAGGAATCTGTAAAGCCCCACTCCCTCTCAAAATCAAGCTTTTTCTGCTGAGTCAGCTTATGCATTATTCAGCAGACAAACCATACATTGGATTTTCCCTGGAAGTTTGGTGAAACTGTGACTGGGTGATGCAGCATTACAGTGCACCGGCACTATTTAGCAAACCCTGATGAATTACCTTAGAGATATTAAGTCTGCTGTGTTGCTCACTTGAAGCTGCAAAGAAAAAGAGCAGAGCACCACAGGGGAGTTTTCCAAGTAAAAATATCTTTAAGGTTCTCCAGTGAGCTTTGCAGAGAAAGATGTGTCTATTAATACATTTGGCAGAAAAGAGCAAGGGGACAAGAAGAGGAGTGACTTTGCAGTCAGTTCCAAATCTGAGTCAATGACACAGCATTTTTTTCTGCTCGAGTCAGTTAAGTTTACACTTTACACA
Source organism: Adrianichthys oophorus (assembly GCA_036245035.1). NCBI lineage: Eukaryota > Metazoa > Chordata > Actinopteri > Beloniformes > Adrianichthyidae > Adrianichthys > Adrianichthys oophorus. Next base: position 7,462,164 of record BSAI01000030.1, read on the forward strand.
CAAAAAAAAGACCGGTCATCGAACCATTTGGAAGACATCCAGAGAGGCATTCAGCAGAAATCAGAGAGACAAAGGAGAACTGCTGCAGACTCACAAATGAACACGCTAATCCCATACAGTGGTTTTCAAAAGTATTCATACCCCTTGAACTTCTCTGCATTTTCTCACATTATGACCACAAACATAAATATACATTTTACTGGAATTTTATGTGAAAGACCAACACAAAGTGTCACACACTTGTGAAGTTGTTGTTGTGAAAATCATACAAGAGTTCAATTGTTTTTTTTACAAATAAAAAACTGAAAAGTGCATTGTGCAAAAGTATTCAGCCCCCTGAGTCAATACTTTGTGGAACCCCCTTTTCCTGCAATTCCAGCTGCAAGTCTTTTGGGGTTTGTCTCTACCAGCTTTGAACATCTAGAGACTGAAATATTTGTCCATTCTTCCTTACAAAACAATTCAAGATGAGTCAGATTAGATGGAGAGTGTTTGTGAACAGCAGTTTTCAGATCTTTCCACAGATTCTGGATTGGATTTAGGTCTGGACTTTGACTGGACCATTCCAACACATGAATCCGTTTCATTTTTACCATTCCAATGTAGCTTTGGCTTTATGTTTAGGGTGGTTGTTCAGTTGGAAGTTGAATCTCCGCCCCAGTCTCAAGTGTTTTACAGACTTCAACAGGTTTTCCTCCAATATTGTTCTGTATTTGGCTCCATTCATCTTTCCATCAACTCTAACCAGATTCCCTGTCCCTGCTGAAGAGAAGCAACCCCAGAGCATGATGCTGCCACCACCGTGTTTGACAGTAGGTATGGTGTGTTCAGAGTGATGTGCAGTGTTAGATTTCTGCTACACATAGGACTTTACATTTAGGGCTAAAAGTTTCTTTTGGTCTCATCTGACCAGAGCACCTTCTTCCACACGTTTGCTGGTCACTCACATGGTTTATGGCAAACTGCAAAAAGTTCTTGTGGTTTTCTTTTAACAATGGCTGTCTTCATACCAATCTTCCATAAAGTCCAGATTTGTGCAGTGCACGACTGATGGTTGTCCTACTGATGGTTGTCCTATGGACAGATTCCCCCACCTGAGCTGTAGATCTCTGCAGTTCATCCAGAGTCACCATGGGCCTCCTGGCTGTATCTCTGATCAGTGCTCTCCTTGTTCAGCCTGTTAGTTTAGGTGGATGACCATGTTTAGGTAGGTTTGCAGTTGTGCCATATTCTTTCCATTTGTAGATGATGGACTGAATCCTGCTTTAAATTTCTCCCCAATTTTCTCCCTGACCTGTCTGGTGTGTTCCTTACACTTCATGATTGCGTTTTCTCCCCAATATTCTCTTGACAAACCACAGAAACTGTCACAAAACAGTTGTATTTGTGTACTGAGATGAAATGACACACAGGTGAAGTCATCATTTGATCAGTCACCAATCATCAAGCTATTTCTGAAGGCAATTGCAAGCACTCTGAGAAAAGGGGCTGAATACTTTTGCACACTGCACTTTTTTGTTTTTTATTTGTAAAAAAAAAATTGAACTCTTGTATAATTTTCTTTCCACTTCACAATTGTGTGCCACTTTGTGTTGGTCTTTCACATAAAATTCCAATAACATTTATTTATCTTTTTGGTCATAATGTGAGAAAATGTGGAGAAGTTCAAGGGGTATGAATACTTTTGCAAGCCGCTGGAAGTTTGCATGTTAACATAGGTAACCACATGGAACCAGAGAAATGACAGCATGTAAAAAAGAATGTAAAAGTTACCCTAGATACTGAAGCAGTTGTTTTCTTGCATCCCTTACAAAATAAGACTTTCTTTGCAAAGTAAGAAACAAAGCACAGAAAGTAAATAAATTTGTGTTTGGTGGAAATTTTCTGTATTTATTAAATAAATCTGTCAGATTTATTTTTAATGGATTGCTGATAGATCCTTCCCCTCCTTCTTCTCCGACCATTTACTGTATATGAGATCTGGACTGAGTGAGAGTGATGTCACCAAAGAAAATGACTTACTTCTGGTTCCAACAAGATGAAGTCAATTCGGTTGTCATTTTTCTTGTGACACAGACGCCACCATGTTGGAGCCAGACATTGTCAGTAATCAGTAATTGATCCACTGAGTCAATGTTTGTACGGCAACCACTCTCACCAAACAGACATTAGCTACATGAAATCTATCAAACATTTTGAACATTGTACATGAGACCACATATTTTTTGAGGCATCTGATTGGTCACTCTGTCCAGCAGTATCTTGGAGGAGGGGGTTTATTTCTAGACCATGGAGATAGGGAGTTCCAACATTTCCTTCAAAATCTCTCTGCAATCAGGTTATTTGAAGGCTGTTACCGATGGTCAGACCAGAGAGCTATCGGCTGTGCCGTTCTGCAAACCATAACTAAGAATTTGTTGGAGACAAATGTTGATACTTATGTATTAACTCGATGAGCTTTCTTGGAGTGCCCACTTTTCGACCCGTTTCTGACACCAACCCATTTTGTAGAAATTGGCCATTGGTGATGGTAATACTGTTTATTCCAATCTCTTGAACGACTTGGTTCAGAAGAATAAATTGCCCCTTGGTTCTGTATTGTTTTGAGGTTCACATCAGTTTTTGTTTCTGTGCAAGTTGGCTGTGACATTTTTTTTGCTTCGTTTATATGAATAACCATGTGATTTGTAGTGTCGCCATTTCTTTTAAAAAAAAAAGCACATTTTCCTCAAACTTTCATTTTTGAAAGTTTTCATCACTGAAGAGCAGCCTCAGCATCACACCAGAGAATTAGCTGAGTTAATGTAAGAAGCTGAGCACAGTCTCATTAACAGTGCCCATTCTCCATTGATTCATGTTGCACTCTGTCAATAACCCAGTAGTTTTGCCTATTCAGGTTATCTGTTGCCTTGGTTTGCAGAGCCATGTGCTTATGCAGCAAATCAAGAACCTGTCTCATTAATTTGCTATTCAGGGTGGACATAGGAATACACAGACATTCCTTTTCTTTAAATCCTCTGATGTTCTCATGTCTCTGATTTACGTATTATAGAGCAATGCTTTGTGCTTCATCAATAGGGGATTGCAGCTATTTATGCATCACCGCTGATGCTGTTTTCCTGCAGCAAGCTTTAGGTTGACTCACTTTACATCAGACAACAGTCCTTCTTGGTTGCTAAGATGGATCTGAGGTTCCCTGGCAGTACAAAGATCCTCAGGGGTTTCTGAGCTTGCTTGGAATTCCCCGGAGCGTTCCTTTACCAACATGTCCCTGCAGAACGGGATGCAAACATGGATGTAAAGAGGTGGGGAGGGCTTGGGTTGTATTTAGCTTATGGTTTCCACAAAAGAATGTGCATTAATAAACGTGAAAGTTAAATGTTTACTCAAAATACTTCTCCAAAATATTGAAGGACATATTTCTTAGAAAGATGTAGTCTTTTTTATTCCATAAAGTAGAAAATATTTCCTTACTTTACATACAGTCGTGAACAAACTGGCCAAAGTTCCCACACTGCAGTGCAAAGGTTATACTTTTATTTTGTAGGTGTATTAGTTACAGTAAAAAGCCCAACTATTTGCTTGTGTAAACTTTCTGGACAAACAGCTAAGGAAGTGTCAGACAGGATTGCCATTTGCTCTTCTGGGACTGTTTTTACACCTTCTATCTAAATAAGGCTGCAGGCTGCCAGGACATATGACCACCTTCCCGATTTGGGGCTCTGGACACAGTATCCATCCATCCATCCCATGATTGCACAACGCCAATGAAAGTCAAACGCGTACACGCTCATGCACACCCCTCCTTTCTCACAGGTCTCCAATGTGGAAAAAGTCCCCGGGTCAAGCCAGCCCGGCGTTTGGAGGAAGAGGGAAAACATAGGTTAGAGTATTTTCAAAATAAAATGACGAAATAAATCCGAAGGGACCGTAAAAAGCTTGAGGTTTTGGAAGACGGCTCTGCAGGCCGTTAACGAGCTGAGGATTGGACAATCGAGTGTTTTCCATGAGCTATATTCTTATTAAAGTACAATTCAAAAAGTGGAATGCAGAATTTAAGTGGAGCTATACAAAATCACTCACCCTATCAAGTTATTTTACAAAATGTAAAAAAAAGTTATCTCACAAAATTGAATTCTGTTAACAACATGAAAATTTTTTTCTGCACTTTATAACTTTTACATGTATTTGCATTTTCATATTTTTTTAAAACCAAAACATTGGTCTTTTGGTCATCCTTTTATGTCTATTTTCCCCTTAAACTAAAATCTTGTTATTTTTATAAACTTAACATACAATTTTAACCAAACAAGTGAGTATAAAATGCCTAAAAGCATCACATCAAAACCTTTTTTTTTCATCAATTCCGATGAAAATCATGTTTTTTCTGGTTTTTTGTTGATGTTTTTTCTCATAATGAAGGACAAATGTGCATGTCTGAGGTCCTCCATGACATCTCGTCTTGGGCTTGTTGTTGGTTATTTGAAACAAAAAGAGATCAGAGAATTATTATTTGCTCAAACTATTTTATTAAGCAAACAGGCAGGATATCTGGACCCAAAAGACGGAGGAGAAATTGGGTTCTCAGCGTGCCTGCCAAAGTACTTCCAGCTTTTCTGAGGAGAGACTGAAAGCTAAGCTAAGCTAAGTAGCTAAACCTATAGTTTTCTGGATATTTTGCCCAGATTTTGGACCTATGGTTGTATTCAGACTGGATTTGGTTCGCTTAAAGTGAAGGGTTCATTCCCCCGGTAATCTGGAAGAAATTTTCAATTGGACTCTGGTCTGGAACAGGAACTGCTCTCTGACCCATCTTTCGAGGTGGTCTCGGTTCGCTCTGAGTTTCCTCAATCTGAAAAGGTTCCGTGCTCAGAGAGTAACAACTGAACCAGAATTACCACCGTAGCCGGTCATTAGCAACAACGTGACACAGCAACTCATTGAAGTGAAACTTTGGTGCAATTTCAATAAGGAATATCCACCTCACTCTGGGTAAGCTGGGTTCTTTCGTCACTTTACACGCCACTCATCAATTAAGCCTTCACTCTAGCCAATAGCTAAATTCCCTGCTTTCTTTTTTCAGCTGGTTTTAAACATATTTATGCTTTTAAATTCATAGCTGTTTATCCCTCTACATTAAAGAGGGTTTTGCCGGCCCTTCCCTTGCCCCTTCTCCACTTGGACCAATCTGATGTCGTGGACTGGCCTCTACCGCCATCAGCGTTTAGGCTCTGAGGTTTATCAGTAAATGGTCTGAGCTTATCCCTCCATGCAGGATAAAGATGTCATCTGCCCAGAACCTAAATGCCAAAAGACTATTTCAAGCACATATTTGTATAACAAATACTGTAAATCTTTATTTGCAGCAAGATCTCTCCTCATTGAAATGTGGATGAATGCAAGCTAATTAAAGCCACTTTTAACGTGACACACATTACTTCATGCACTCTATTCCCGACAGTCTATATGTCATAAACACCTATCAGCGTACCTTCTTAGCTGATGTCTCGTCAGTAACTGCCTTGCAGCATGCCTCCGCCATACCAAAGCAGCAGTAAAAAGTGCAAAGATACAGACGTTCAGAATTGATCAGAGAAATATAACGTTTGAACAAGTGGACTATCCCCCTATCCATCCTAAAACATCAGAGTTTGTTAATATAAAGAAAAATATTCTTAAAATTGTATTTCTGAGTATTTCTTGTGAATCAGGAGCAGACGCAACTTTGGAAAAGGTTTTTAATTGTAACAGAGAAGCTACTAGGCAAGCCACAAGCTTCCTGCTCCACTCCATTCCGATACATCTTGTGGACGACTACGCCTTTGTTTTCCTCGTCTAGGCTGGTATCTGGCTCAGAACTGAACAGCTGGATGGCTCCAATATTGCTCACCATTTTTGTTGCAACACTAAAGTTAGGTTGGGGGTGTGCATGAGGGGCTGTACGTTAGCGGGAGAGATTGTAAACAGATGGATGATAGGGAAGGGGGCAGGCTTACTCCACACCAACTGTCCAGCCCACAACACTGAATTTCTAATGAACTTCTGCCGCTCTGCGGAAATAGTGTATTTTGCCTAAAAACGGCATAATCATAATTAAAAACCACTGGGATTGATTTTAAAAATAGACGAAAAGATGATCAGAGTGAGTTTGTCTGACGCAAAGATTCAATTTGCGTTGTTTAATTTTGAAAGGCACCACCGGAAACTCCTCTTGTCGTTTTCTCGTGCGGTTCTGACGTTGGTGTGAAGGTGCAGCCCCCCCGTGACTCCTGTCAGAACTGGTGCTGCTGCTGCTGCGCTCCTGGAGGAACTCTCTCCTCCTCCCATCGCCTCTCTTTTGGTGTAGGGGGGGTGTGCGTGCAGCGGTGAAGTCACAGTGATGTCATTTTAGGATGTGAAAGTCGAGGGCAAGGTGAGCTGGGCTTTGCAGAGAGTGCGGTCCCTCCCCGCCCCCCCCCTTCACTGCCAGCCTTGCCTGCGCAGAGGCGCGGAGCGGCGAAAGATGGTCATCGCCACCAGCTCCAATCCAAGCTCCGACGCGCTCTGCTCCTCCACTGGCTATGGAGCCTTGATCTGCACTCATCCCCAAACCAGCTTTTGCCTCCACCATGCCAAAGGACGGGAAATAAGAAGAGTTGCGTTTTCAGGGCAGGTAACTTTGACCACGTGCCCCAAAGTTCAAGTGAATTGCGCCAAGGTGCCACAGCAGTATGCGCGGCGGGGTCAGGACGCACCGGACGCACCGGACGCTGTCAGCACTGGTTGTACTGTGGACTTCTCTGTGGGGAATCGTTTCACCATATCCGGTTCCGAGCAGGACTAACTCGACTTTGTTGGAAAAGAAGTGGGAGACCCTTTTGTCCCGCTCCTACCTGGGTATAAACGGGGGCAAATCGGAGTTAAGCTGGGAGAGTGACTATTTGCAAGGCATCAAAAGAGTGCGGCGGTTGTACTGCAACGTGGGCATTGGGTTTCACCTGCAGGTGCTCCCGGATGGCAGGATAAGCGGTGTGCACAGTGAAACCCCCTACAGTGAGTTTGCATGCAGGAGAGAGTGCCGTGTGCGCATGCCGGCATGCATGTGTGAAAGTTGGAGCTATAAGCGATGTTTGAAAGTTTCCTAAAGCAAAAACCGCACTCACAGCCTCGCATCCGTGCAGCGCGAAGAATTCCCCCCAAGCCAAAAACACGACACGAATGCCTGACGCGGACTTATTTTTACCCCCTGCAGCAGAGCAGAGCGCACACTCTCTGCGCACACTCCCAACTTCACCTACAAACGTCTGTCACATGCAAACCCATGATTTCTAACTGAGCATCATCCAAGTCGCAATGCACCTACAAGGTTACACCCATTCCTGCTGCAGAGGCCTCCCCTAACATTGTGTTTCCTCCAGGTCTGATAGAAGTCTCCACGGTGGACCGAGGAGTGATCAGCCTGTTCGGAGTGAGGAGTCAGCTGTTTGTCGCAATGAACAGCAGGGGAAGGTTATACGGAACGGTACGTGCATGGGCGCGCAACACCAAAGGCTCCCCTCCTGTGTGTCACACATCCAGGGCTGCTGCATCCACCACTTTATGAGCGCCGTTGTGTTATTAATACACAGTGATGATATGTGTGGCAGCAGCGGTCTTCTGCTGTGTCATAATCCAAGCAAATAACCCACATTTGCACAATAGCTTTTACTGGCATTATAAATAGTTGCTTTGCATGGACTCCAGTGATTCATTTGTCTCATTTTCATGTGCTTTTTTTTT
>BSAI01000030.1:7470021-7650048 GCA_036245035.1 Adrianichthys oophorus
GGCTACATACATTCATAATTATAAACCAATGACAAGACAGCCTAAAGTAGGTCAGCTCTGACTTAAAGTGTTTGATGCCAAATAAAAGGCAGACTCTTTGTGAAACCTATTTTCATACCATCATTTGTTCTTTAAAAACTTCAAAGTGAGCCTTATTTGATTGGAATTGTGTTTGATCATTAAAAAAACTAGTATTTTTGCAGAGATTTCAGTGTTTGTTCAAAGAGCATTTTAAAAAGAGATGTGTTTTAGTCAAACACATTTGAGCTATCCAGCCGTACAGGAATCAAAAAGCTGGTGTTGTTTTTTAAAAGGGCCTATGTGGTGCAAAATCACTTTTTTTTTTTAGCATTTAAGCGTATTATAATTGTTAATTTCTCACGTAAAACATCCAAAGTTGTATTTTGCTCCATCTACGCATCTCTGAGCATTCCCCTGTTCTCTGAGCACCAGCCCCTACCAATTCCAGAGAATGAACTGGTCCTCACATGCATGTGTATGAACGTGGGGGGACAGCCTCTTCCAGGAAGAGTCTGCACTGTCAGCTCCGCCCCCAGGCTAACACACACCCACTTTCTCCGCGGAGCTAGCGGTAAAAACGCTTTTATTTTATTTGTACAATATGTACATCCGTCTTTGCGAAAGTTTGGATGTTTCTTTGTTTTTGTGGGTGAAACGCAGACACGCTGCCGAGGCTGGCTTTAGAAAGACATAATGAAATAGGCGGCACCCACAAAGACCGAAAGGCAGTGGCTCACACATCGAAGTATCATGAGAATAACTCATATTTCATTTTTTAAAAATTGTTCTTTAGTGTGCCAAAGGTAATATATTGTCATGTATACGGATATAGTTTACTCTGAAAGGCTTAAGAATTGCATGATATAGGCCCTTTAAGACATATTTTCTGCAAAGCAGCAGGAGCTCATGAGAAATTTGTCTCTGAGTTGTGGGTGGGACTGTTGGCACATAAGTTAGTCTCGGCTAATTTCCCATTGTAGCAAAAAAGGAAAAAAAACGTCGAGCAATATCGGAGCTATCCAGCCATACAGTTTTTAGCCAGATGCTAGCTAGGAAAATGAAGATGGATCTATTTGATTGCACGTCCGTGCATCAGAAGGGGAGGCTTTGACTCGTCCATGGCAGTTGCTGCCTCACAAACCAGAGCTTTTTCATTCATTCAAGTTTCTATTTGCTCCTGATCCAACACGATTTGAATAAAGACATACTCAGAAACACAGTTTTGATTTGAAATTATTTTACGTTTCCTCCATCATGAGAAGAATGCTACAAGAACACGTTGAAAACACCATTTTCATAGGAGTGGGACTTTAACTATTGGCAATATAAAGGAAAAAAACCTGGTTTAGGAAGCCTCCACAAGCAAATGTTTAGTCAACAAGTGAGGTCAGCTGACATCCTGAATAACCACATTTTCAAACTAATATTGATTGATTGATTTTCTCCGGTGGAGGCATGTTTCTAAACAGCAACATGATTATCGATTGGGTTGAAATAATGGCAGAGTGGTTCAGAAAGCATGAATCATCTCTTCTTTTTACTCATGGCTTGGACACAGCAGCACAGACATTTGTCCCAAAGGGAGGCTTTGAGATGTACTGGATACCATTACTCAGTCATCTTTGATTTTGGTGAAAATGTATGGATTTATTAAAGTGTTAGAACTACAGGAAATGCAAACACATTTTAAAAATACTGTCCATTTTTTATGTTTTACAATGTCCCCAAGGACTGCCATGCTTTTATTTTGATAAAATTATTTGTTTAAAAGATTTTATTGCCTTTTAAAGTCCCACTCTGATCATCTTTAGATTGATTTTTTAAAGCATTCCCAGTGGGGGTTTTTTAAAGTATGATTGTGCCGTTTTAGCTAAACGTAAAAAAAAAGATCTGTGTTGTTTATAGAACATAGTTTCTGCAAAGCAGCAAGAGTTGATTAGAAATGTACTTCTAAATTGCTGAGAGCCCTCTGTTTACATGTTCTGCTAGCTCATGACCTCAACCTTACATTAGCAGTATTGGAGCTATCCAGCTGTTCAGGTTTGATCCAGATGCCGACTGAGACGAGGAAAACGAAGACGTACGTAGATCTAGTCCAGAATGGGGCGGAGCAAGGAGCTTGTGGCCCGCCCAGTGTATTTTCTAAGTCACAAATCCAATCTTTTTCAAACGACATTTTTTCGTCTGCTCCTGATTCACAATGATTTGAATTAAAAAAAATCAGAAATGCAATTTTTAGATTAATTTTCTTCATATTAGAAAAACGTCATCGGAGTGGGTCTTTCAGAGTAATACTTGTATTTCTCTCATCTCGTTTGCTTAACGGTGCCTCCTCCTCTTTAGTTCCTCAAGAGCACGCCGTTTACTCTCTGTTTGCTAAAGCAAAGGTCACATGGGTATTTACTGAAATCTTCCTCCTGCCTTGATACGTACCGGCTTCATCTTTCCCCCTTTTTTCCCCCCGACTTCTCTAGAAAGTCTTCAGGGATGAGTGCAAGTTCAAGGAGACTTTGCTGCCCAACAACTACAACGCCTACGAGTCTTTTGTTTACAAGGGCTTCTACATTGCCCTCAGCAAGCATGGCCGCGCAAAGAGAGGCAACAAGGTGACCACCACCATGACTGTCACTCATTTCCTCCCGCGGTTATGAGACTGACTGACAATAATCCACCGATTTGCACATATGGATGCTCTTCCAGCTACTTTAGCAATTTATAGTAATAATATACACACATATGGACTGCAAAAGGAAATATTTATTCTGGTATAGCTCTCTATATATGTATATTTGGGTAGGTGTCTTTGTTTATGTATTCCACACTGTGCTGCTTATTGTTTTTCTGGACAGGGAGAGTGGAAGCTTCTGCCTGCCTCACTTTAACTTGGTGCTTGCTGTAACTAAAGTACACGTCGGTCGCTGAAATGGATGATGAGCTATATTCGGAACTTTTAAGGGTGAAGCAAATACTTTTTATTACCTCAAAGAAACACTAGATTAAGGGATGCATGGGGTTCTGCTCAAATATCTGCTAAAGTTGAACGTTTTTTGGCAAACTTTTAAAGACTGTATGCTTTTGTGCTTGACTGTCCTGCAGTGGGGGAAACTTAAATGCACTACCTTTGCTGCACGATTTAAAGGTGCCTTGATGTTCCCACTGGTGAACCCCTCAAGCTTGCATGTAAGAGACACCCAGAGGAGTCAGAAATAGGGCTGACACTCCAGAGGGGGGCCTCAAAGGAGGGAGGGGTCTATCTCTGGTTTATTTTCTTTACTGTTTTTAGATCGATTAAGGAATTTAAAAATCTGTGGTTGAGACCAGAGAGCGGTCGGCCATAGAGACTGGCAGGAGGCTACAAGTCTGACGACATATCCAGTGAAACAAACAGGGTGTAATACTTATCTGTCCCGAGCATGGAGAACTGTTTTGATGTGGCTTTGCTTCTGCACAAGCACCAGCTGAGTGCATAATCGCTTCTGCACAATGACAGAGCCACAAAAGGACTATGAGTTGCTAGTTTTTCTTTTTTTTTGAAGATGCAAATCACTCCTCCGCCTGCTACAATGAAGAAAACGACGAGCACATTCAAAAGATCAGAAGATTTTCAGCAACGATTGTACAGAAATGCTTAACACATCTTTGGGTGGCTGCATGTGCTGGAGGACTGAAGGCTGCCTGTCTGTTCTGCAGCAGCACTGCAGTGGCAGGGAAGTAGGCAAACACTTTGAAACGCAACTACAGATGAGGGGTATTTAGGCGACTACATGGACAGTTTTAAACTATACATTTCTGTTCATCAAACCTTGAATTTAGTCGTTCACAAAGCTGTGTTCAAATATCTTTTTGCATTTCTTTATGTTTTCCTTGCCTCATTCTTTAAATTTCCAAGAGTCCTTCTAGAGTGCATCACCCATAGTTTGTGCAGCTGCTAACTTTAAAAAAGACGCACAGCTCCGTATATCATCAGCCTCCGTCCGCTCCTGTGCGAGAAGCTATTTAAATCCAGGGAAGACGTATGCGACAGAGCCGGCACGCCGTTTTTGTTGTTTTTTCAAACCCTCTGCAGGAATGTAGGTCTGCCAGGATGACACGCATCTTTTTACATACCTGAACTCCAACCCCACCGTCTGTTTTCTACCTCAGTTAGCCTGTAATACCCCCCACCACTCATCTAGTCCAGACCTTGGGATTCTAGCTTCCTCCTCTCGTTTCAGCCTTTTTTTAGTTCAAGGTTATTGACCTCCCAAAGGTACAAGAAACAGAAATTTGGAGCATCAAAACAACACGTCTTTGCACAGAAAAAAGTCCTACCTGCTTCTATAAGTTGAACACAAATGGTCTCCTTTTGCTCGCTGTTGGAGGAGTTCTCTTTTCCAGAGATGAAGCCGTCTCATACTGTTGACCTCAATCACAGGCTGACCTAAAATCACAAACAAAGTCCTAAGGCTAAAATGTGGAGAAAAGAACATTTGAACTGCATGTTTGCATCTTTGGCGAGCTCAGCTGAGAAAAAAAAAGCATCTTCAGCATCAAACCTTTTGATGGTAGACTCAAAAAGAGGGAGGCTTAAAGGAGAAGAAGGTTGTGTCTAAACCCAAACACCTTTCAGCTTTGACCAAAAACAAAATGTATGTGCTGAGTCATTAGTTTTTGTGGGGTTATGGACCCAGGACATTTGTTTTGTTTTTTTTGTTGGGTTCCACTTCCTGTTTTATTTTGTTGCTGGTTGTTACTTCCTGTGTTCTCTCCCTCCTTATTGGCACACCTGTTTCCATTTACCTCATCCCCTCCTCCTGTTATAAGTCTTCGTCTCCCCTGCACTGGTTGTCGGATGGTCTTTTGTACCTTCATGAGTTTGTGTTCAGTTTCTTGTGAACCTTTCTCAATTAAACGAGAGACTTTGTATTTACGAGTATCGTCTGCATCTGTGTTCACACGTCAACCCTGACAGTTTTCCCCCCACAACATACCAGTTTATTCATTAAAAATGTCAAGGTGAGGAAATATTTATTTAAATGTCAACCTATTTTCATGTCCAAATGGTGTGAGGCATGGAAATAAGATAATGTTAGGACCTCCTGTGTTCTCATATACCTCACCTTCTGCCTTAGTTTGGTTTGCTGATGACTGTAAATGAAGAAGAAACTCACTTAAGTTATTTGTTTCTGGAAAAAAGCAACAATGCTGAGTAAATTTTCCTTTTATTTTTGTACGTATGTGCTGTGCACAGCAGTCTACTGTATTCCTGATTATAATAAAAGTTTTGTTTGTTTTTTTTTTAACTTGCTGTTGTTGGTGTGTGTGTATTTTTCTTTTAATCAAGAATCGGCATTTAATTTACCCTTAAATATATTTTAGGGATCAGTGACATTATTTTGAGCTCATGACACAATTTTAAGAGTAATTACTTCAAACTATAGACTTATTTCTGTCACCTTTTTAAAAAAAAGTTATTGAGATGTGCTTTTTCAGGGCACCTATCCATGCACAAATGCACACACAAAACTAGAGTTTGCTTGCAAAATGTTACAACTTTTGCAATGAAAACCAGAAAAAAATGATCAGCTGTTAAAAAAATGCTATTCTTGACTGTCCTAAGAAAACTTTTTATAATTTTTGGCTTTGTGCCAAGTTCTGGATTTCAAAATAAGACTAATTAAAAAAGAAAATTCAAAGTAAAAGACGTTTTTGTGACCCCACTTTTTTAGTTACTTGCAGCCACACACACACACAAAAACCTTTTTTTAAATAAAAGTACAGCATATTAAATGAGTCATTGTTTTTCACTTAGTGTTAAAATATGGATTTAAAAAACAGTTTAAAAAAAGAACTGATTGAACTGGGATCCCCCCCCCCATTTGTTTTAAGCACTTACATACACCATAGAAGTAAAAAAAAAAAAAAATCCAGAATGCTGAAGGAGTCAAACATAAAACTTGTCATAAGAAAAGTGAGATTCATATTGTTTTTTTTGGTAGTTTTTTAAAAAAAAGCTAATTTGTAGAAACAACTTTCAAAATGAAAGACATACATATAATATTTTTAATCTGTCTTAAATTATGAATATCAAAAAAGATAATTTAAAAGGGGACTTTCAAAATAAAAAAATGTTATATGATTTTGTTCCCACTTGTTTTAAACTCTTGCATACATGATAGAACTTTAAAAATCTGGAATATTAAAGGAGTCAAACATCATATTGATAAACTTTTCTTTAAAAATACTGAGTTATATTTTTTTTTGCCAAATTTTGGATTAAAAAAAGAACATTTCAAATAAAAGAATGTTTCCATTTGTTTTAAAAACTTAAAGACATGATAGAACTACAAAAAAAAAAAAAAAACTGAATATTGACCGAGTCAAACATCAAATGTATACACTTTTCACAAGAAAGCTCTGTTATTCATTTTCCAATCCACTTCATCCCTTTCGGGGTCACGGGGTTGCCGGAGCCTAACCCGGCTACTCATGGGCGAAGGCAGGGTACACCCCTGGCGACCAGTCCAGGGGTGTACCCTGCCTTCGCCCATGAGTAGCTGACTGGTCGCCAGTCTGTCGCAGGGGCCACAATCACACACCCATGCACACTCACATTCACAGAATTTAGAGTAAGCAATTAACCTGTGAAGCATGTTTTTGGACGGTGGGAGGAAGCCGGAGTACCCGGAGAAAACCCACGCATGCACGGGGAGAACATGCAAACTCCACACAGACAGGTCCCCCAGCCAGGACTTGAACCGGGAACCTTCTTGCTGTCAGCGTTAACCACTGCGCCACCGTGCAGCCCGCAATGTATAATTATATTATTTTTCAATTAAATTCTGGATATCAAAAAAGACCATTTAAAGAAAGAACTTGGAAAATGTATATGTTTTGTGATTTTTGCCACTTGTTTTAAACACTTGCATACCACTTTAAAAAAAAATCCATAATATTGAAGGAGGCATCCTATGAAAGGAAGTGTCGCCATCTGCTGGGGAAACAGTGGAAATCTTCAGTTTGCAGGTGCGTAAATGCATCAAACAGAACCCATTATTGAATGAAATGCAAAGAATCATTCAGATTTAAACAATGATTTAAAACATGCAAATTCATCAAACCCTGTAGTTTAAATCACATTGACCCGATTTACCAAAAACATAGTTTGAGTTTAGAATAAGCTCTTTTACATGCATTTTTCTTTCATCTTTTTACGTTTGCCAAATATGTCTTTCCTTCCCCAAACTAAAACACGAACCAGCAAATTATTAGTTTAAGGTGGCTTACTCAAGACCAAAAATAGGAGTCATGTTGTCTGACCAACAGCATTAGGACAAACAGACAGAGGTGGAAGTGCCCCTTCCGCTGCAGCAACCCGCACATCTGCTTTGGGGGCGAGCTGCTTTCTGTTTGTTTTTTTTTTACCCAAAGGATGTGGCGCTCGGGGCCTTTAAATACGACCTGTCACCAAACTTTGGCGCAACGGCGCACCTTCAACAGCAGTCGACAGGGGGATGAGGGACACTATGCTGGCGCTCGTGCTTGCCGTTCTACAGGGGTTTTCTGTCCGGGAAGTGGCCCCAGACCCATCCCTGCTCGTTAGCTCCAACTGGGGAAACCCGAGGAGATTCATTCACCTGCAGACATCCACGGATGTCTGCAACTTCTACTTGGAGATAAGATTGGATGGTACCGTGCGCAAAGCTGCGAGCACAACGTCGTACAGTGAGATTAACTTTTGTTCTGATGTCTTCTTAAATGTCGTGATCTAAATTGGGATTTATATAGAACAATTTGGCGCTAAGTTTTCCTTGTTCTTTCCAGGTGTGATTTTGCTGAAAGCTGAAACGAGGGACCGTGTGGCCATCCTTGGGGTCAAAAGTAACCGTTACCTGTGTATGGATCTGGAGGGTAACCCGTTCAGCTCGGTGAGAATGTAGTTCATCCATTTGTTTTTATTGGGTAATGCCGACTCCTTTCTAATCTATGTATTATTGTTATTATTATTTTGGGGAACTTTACGAAGTTTTACGCCCCCCTTTCCAGAATTCCGCGCATCAGGGCAACTAGTAGCATCTTTAGAGTACTTCTTAGCTGAAGAACTGTGCGTAAAAACGCACAAGCGCTTGTGCGTAAAAGCGGTGCGTTTTTGCGCACAGCGCATCATCGGATCTTTGAAATATTCTTTTTTAATAGCTTGACTAACTGCTATCGTACTTAAAATAGTTAATTTAACGGTTTCTTTAAATGTCTTTTACATTTGTGGAGTTTGTTTTAGAAACGTAAAGTTGTTTTATGCCCTTTAAAGGAGAAAAGAAAATCGAAGAAAACAATTTCTATATTTTGTTTGAAAAACACCTGACGCCTAAAAATGGGTGAAATTATTATTTTTTAATTTACTCGATAATCAATAAACTGATGACAAGACTAATACATTTCGATTAACTTTAAATAAAAACATATGTTTTACTTAAAATAAAAACGTTTCTCTATGCGTAAAGTTCTTTCTATGAATGGAGACATGCTTTTTTATTTGAATACATCATATTCGATTACATTTCTCCCCGTTTTTCAGCCTATTTGCCTCAGAGAGGAGTGTCTGTTCAATCACAAACTCCTGGAAAACAATCGGGACGTGTACTACTCCACTCGGACCGGGATCTTGTTCAACCTGGAGGGGTCCAAACAGATGTACATCGCAGGTCAGAACGTGCCGCAAACCTCCCTGTTTCTACCCAAGAAGAACACGGTTCCGCTGGAACGCCTCCTCCCGCACAGGGAGAAAAGGAAACGGGTCGTGGATCCCTCGGACCCGCATGGAGTGTACCACAGGCCGGCGGAGGAGGGCTCCGACTCTCGGGCTGTGGCGGAAGACGACGCAGATGTGGAAGTGGAGGTAGAGATGGAGATGGAGGTCGGTGATGACGGGCGCAACTTATCCCGGGAGAGACCGCTGGTTCCGTTCAATCACGATCCCTGGAACGTGAATTCGTTCAGACAGTCCAGTCCCCGAGGCACCGGAACAATGGGCTAATCCGGTTTAACATCCAAACGTAAACCCACCTTTATTTTGAAAAACTGGCATAGGAGCAACACTTTTGTTGCTTCGCTTCTACACTGACTTCGCTTGTTTTAATGCTAAATCTTTCAGCAGTGTATTTTTACACTGAATGTACATTTTTAGACTTGACGTGGCACCTTTTGCACAATTCTTGAAAACTTTAATCTCCAACTATTTCAACTCCATCCTACAGAGCCCCAGACATGACAAAAAAGGGGAATTGTGTTATTCTGTGTGTGTGCACTAAATAGTATTTTATTGGCCACAAAATAGTATTTTGTGGGCACAGTGTTTTGTTTTGTGGGCAAAAAATTAGCATATTGTGCACACATATTCATATTTTGTGGGCAAAATTAGTGTTTTCTCTGCACAATTGAGGATTTCATAGGCACAAATTAGTGTTTGTAGGCACAAATAAGCATTTTGTGTGCACAAAATAGTATTTTATAGGCACAAATTAGAATTATGTGCACCCAAATTAGCATTTTGTGTTTTCACATTTGTATTTTGAGGGAAAAATTAGCATTTTGTAGCCACAAGTTAGTAATGGGAATTGAAGGTACGAAAATACTAATCTGTCTGCCACAATTTCTCTTTAGAAACTGAAGATACTAAAATACTAATTGTGTGAACAATTACTAACTTGCACTCCCAAGATACTATCTTGTGCACACAAAATGATAATTTGTGGCCACGAAATACTAATTTGAGTAAACAATATGTTTATTTTTAATGCCATGTCCAGGGCTCTGTACCTTCCTCTGCCAGTTCCACAACTTCCATAGAATTTCTGCTTTTCAAATGTCAGGATGCTTAAGATACATTCCTTTGTTATTTTACAGATTTAGCTGAAATCCTCTGCAACTCAACCCATATTTTTATGAACATGTGTTTTATCCTGCTTATTTACAGTTTTTCTATGTTTTCTACAATCTGAGGAACCCATTTTGATTTCTTTTAATGACAAACCAAATGTAGTCTCGCTTCGGAAGACTGAAGAGCTTGACTACTGGAGTGAAACCAACAGGCACGAACGAATATGAAACTATTTATATGCATGTAACAAATAATGCAATATGTAGAATTAGGGTAGCCTTTATTTTAGCTTTTTTTAAAATCTACTTCAGCTGTTTGCCTTATAAAATATAAAGAAACTTGTTGCTCAACAGATGCATTTTCCCACCCGTACAATGTAACTCATGACTTAAAAGAAAAGGACTAACAGGGTCATAAACCAAATACGTTTTAATTTTTTCAGTGTCTGAGTTGTTACTGTCGACACAGCAGTTCCAAAAAGGATTTATTTATTGAAATATTTTCCTTCACTGTTTATGTATAGTATTTATGGCTATGTTGGAGTTGTACATACAGGAAAAATACAAAGATTTGCTTTGAATGTATGAGCTGGAATTTATTTTAGGATTAGCTTTGCTTGAATTTGGTACAAAATTAAGTAAAAAAAAAAAAAGAAAGGTAATTTGTGTGACTTTTTTGTGTGTTTGTGCAAGAAGATGTAGGTGAAAGGTTTGATAAGCGCCCACTCACCTGCACTCGGGATTGAGAAGCAGAGCAGAGTTTGAGATGTTTATTTTTATTCTTTAGCTTTTTTAAGCCACTTTATTGCTCCTGTTTTCTTTGCCGTATTGTATTATTTTCGTATTGTGCGTTTGAGATTTTTATCTCTTTCTTTTTCTCCTGATGGAGGACATCTATAAAGGAATTTAAGATTAAAACTTAGTTTCTGAGTATTTATTTATTCAAATCGTGATGGATCTAAAACAGATAAAAACCTGCAATTTGACCAAAATCTCAGCTGTGATGGGGCGGGGTTGCTCCACGCTACTGTCCCGCCCAAAACTCAGAGGCAAATTTCTAATAAACTATATCCAAGAACACAGGTTTTTTTTTTTATTTTGGCTAAAAACTGCAAAATCATAACAAGATTTACAATTCCTTTAAATAAATTACGTCTGATTGCTGACTGATTGCTAATTACAGAGATCTCAGCTTTGCTGCATTAACACTGTTCACAGGATCATTTTTAGTCTTTAAATGGAATTTCTTAAACTTTGATTATACAAGTCTTTTAAGAGCAAATGCTATGCTTATTTGATGCTGTCAAAAAGCAGCAGGTGGAACTTTAGAAGAAACACCCACTTGACTCCTGCTTTTAGGAATTATGGGTATTGATTGGTCTCATTCATTTAGATTTTTAAATATCTTACAGGTTTAAAAGTTATTTCTATTACTTAAACACTTTCTTGAAGACGGTTTTTGGAACTCTAAAGAGCTGTCTTCTTAGTCATGTGAGCTGTGCTTTCAGCCTTCATGGTCAATTTGGTAGTTTTTAATAGCTGCTCTTAGCTGCTGTCACCTAGGAGGAGAAGCGCGCCAAGAATCCGGCAGAATAATAATAACTAGATTTGCAATTCCTTAAAGAAAGTACATCTGATTTCTGAAAGCAATGCTGCTTTTAAACATTTTATAGCTGCTCCTATTAAAGACCTTTTTGTCAACCTGCACGTCAAGTTTCCTTCATGTACGTCCATTACTTTTGGAGATAGAAGTGCTTGTGTTTATTTTCCTTTTGTGTTTGAAAAAGCAAAATAAAATAAAATAATAATGAAATATATATTGAAGAACAACATAATCAGACAACAATAAACTATAATAAATTTGTAGGAGAGCATACTCTGATTGCTTTCCACAATCAGACAATTAAAAGACCTCTTTAAAATAGTTTAAAAAATGATCAGAGGGGAACTTTAAACAAGAAATTCGCCTCTACACCACAGTTAAGTGACATAAACATGCACAAATTAGTCTTTTTATTTTCACTTTTAATCAATAAACTCTTGGATTCTTATAAATAATTGATTCTTTACAACATTTAGCACGAATTTAGAGCATAAATGTGAATATCATAGTGCAGACAGCCAGAAGCAATGACAAAAAAACCTTTCTGAAATCAGTCTTTGCTCTGAGCAACTGTCAGTTTGCAGATTACATTAAAGCACTTACATATTTCTCTGTTTGATAAAGTAAACAAACGTTTGTGACTCTGCAACAGGTCCACACAGTGCTCTCATATGTGCAATCTGCATCTTTATTCCTCTAGGAATGTAAAACTAATTTTCAGTGCTTCGTGATGTTGCATAAGTAGTGCACAGCAGCCTATAAGTGCATCAAACATTAAAATGCGGCACAGCGCAGTCATAAATAAATGCCCTAAAGACAGTCCGAACTAAAGTATAGTTGAAACTGTCACAGTACTGCACATAATTTAATTATTAAATCACTGTAAAACATGATTATCAAGCAGACAGTCTTTACTTGGGGTGCTCTTGTGCTTTTTTTTGCTCACATTTATTTTCTTTTTGTAATGTGATTATCATCAGCTGCACACATTCATGCATCAAACTCTTTGATTCATTCAGCAGCTGTGAGGTTTTCTAGGTGCTGATTTCTGTTGGTGAAAACGCAGCCAACATCAGTTAGCGCCGGCCTGGAGTCGGAGTGGCTCACAGTGAAAATGAAGCGGCTGATGCCCGTGTTGGGGCACGGAGTGAAAAGCTGCGACACCTTCATCCCTGCAGGTAAGCTGCACTTCAAGTCCTCCACAAGGTGCCTGGTGGCCACTCGAATGTAAGCCCCGTGACTCACCGCCAGAACGTGGACGCCGACTCCGTGAAGGCCGTCATTTGCCTCATTATTAGGAGGGAGGAGTGATGTGGCTGAAATCCCGTCTCCAGCTCCTCTGGGTGATGATGCTGCTGGACCGGTGTCTGGGTCAGGCGGGCTGTGTTCTTCAAGCATCTGCTTTAAAAGGACTTTGAGAAATTTTTTGAATCTTTGTTTCACCTGAAAGGAAGAAAACAGTGAAACTGAGAGCAGAATTCCTGGATTACAGCAGATTAGAGAATGAGACGAGCACACAGACTCAGTTTCCAACAAATTTCTTGTGTATGTACGCTTTGCTCCTTGATGAGTGTAAATTCGTTTTCTACATTTTTAATCCTTTTATTTGTTTTCTGTACTTGTTTAGCACTTTTTAACTCCCTCAGATTTTTATCAAGTTATTCTAGACTTTCAGGACATTCATGGTTGAATTTGGTTGCAACTTTGCGGCACATTTATGGATATGAAAAATTGATTTTTTTTAAGCATTTTGAAAGTACAGACTTTCTCACTTTCAGCTTTTAATCTACAGTTTGAGGAGTTGTAAAAATAAATTTAAGGTTATCAGTGGTTCTGTTTTATAATGTAAAATTGGCATTTATCTTATAAAATTGATATATAAAAATATTTTTAAAGCATTTTTTCATAATATTAATCTTTTTTTTAATTACCTTTTTAGGAAAATTCAGCATTTAGTAGGGAGTATAAAAACTTTTTTGCTTTTGTAAAATGTTTTTACATTTCTCATCAGAATTTATCAACCGATACCAATTAGTTTGTGTTTAATGCACATTTTTACTAGCAAAATTACTTTTTTAATCAATTCTTGCATAGCATACATATTAAATTTAGGTTGATTGGAACCTGATTGGTGTAGAGAATATTGTCTTATTACACGTTTTACATTGGGGATCGAAAGTTTGGGCACCCTAGGTAAAATTAGTCTTTATGTCCATCATTTACTCTTTCAAAATAACAGAAAACAAAATAATGGCGTGTGCAAAAGTTTCAGCACCCTGCAGAACTTATAGTATGTACTGCGTAGGTTATAAGAAAGTAGCAAAGGTAGCAGGTATTAGAAGATAGCAAAGCGTTTTCAGACACCAATATCCTCAGTTCAGAATGCCATTAAGAAATAGTAGTCAACAGAAACAGTGGAAATTAAAGTAAGATCTGGAAGACCAAGAAAAATTTCAGACAGAGCAGCTCACAGGACTGTGAGAAAAACAATTCAAAACCCACATTTGACTGCAGGATCCCTCCAGAAAGACCTGCTGACTCTGGAGTTGTGCTACACTGTTTCGGTCTTCATGGAAGAGTCATCAGAAGAAAACCTCTTCTACGTCCTCACCACAAAATTCAACGTTTGAAGTTCACAAATGAACCTATAAACAAGCCTGATACATTTTGGAAACAAGTTCTGTGGACCGACCAGGTTCAAATGGAATTTTTTGGCTGCAATGATCAAAGGTACGTTTGGAGAAGGAAGGGTCCAGAGTTTAATGAAAAGAACCTCTGTCCAACTGTTAAGCATGGGGGTGGATCAATCATGCTTTGGGCTTGTATTGCAGCCAGCGGCACAGCAAACATTTCACCAGGAGAAGGAAGAATGGATTCCACCAAATTTCAGCAAATGTTGGACACTAACTTGATGCCATCTATGAAAAAGTTGAAGTTGAAGAGAGAATGGCTTCTACAAATGGATAATGATCCTAAACACACCTCAAAATCCACACTGTCTTACGTTAAGAGGCAGAAACTGATGGTTTTGCAGTGACCTTCCCAATCACCTGACCTCAACATCATTGAAAATCTATGGATAAACCTGAAAAGAGCAGAGCAGAGCAGAGAACAGACATCCCAGAAATCTCAAAGAACTGAAAGACTTTTGTAAAGAAGAATGGATGAAGATTCATCAAACAAGAATTGAGAGACTCTTGGCTGGATACAAAAAGCGTTTATAAGCTGTGATCCTCGCTAAGGGGGGCAGTACTAGGTACTAGCTCTGCAGGGTGCCCAAACTTTTGCACACACAATTATTTTGTTTTCTGTTATTTTGAAAGAGTAAATGATAGAAATAAAGCCTTTTTTTACATATTAAAAGAATGTCTCATCTGTAAACTGAAGCCTTTAGGAGTTTTTTTCAAGCTTTCCTTGAGTTCTTTATGCACAAAAATATAACATTTTACCTGGGGTGCCCAAACCTTTTATCCCTACTGTAGAATTTGAGAAAAATGCTGACCACAAACCTCAATGTCTTCATTTGTGAGCACTGAATCCTGGGAGCTTCATTGTAATTTTTTTTTAACACTTAACATTTTTAAGCTAATTTTGAATTTAACTAGATGTTCTGAGAAGGTCATATGGGTCTATATTATCATTGTGATTTTCAAAACAGAATTGGATTTCTTTTACTGCTAAATTTACACAAATGTATTTAGACAGTTTCAGCTGTCAACGTAGCCTTTTTAGAAATATTAAGTTACACTGCTACATTTAATTTAAATCAGAGTCTTTGAAATGCTGTAAAACAAACATATTTCAAAGGAAAATGTGATCATTTTCACTTTTAAAAAGTTAATATCTGCATTAGTTACTTAATTTACCAAATGAAAAGCACAACTCACTGATAACATTTAAAAAGTGAAATCAAACATTTGTGTTTTTCAGTAGTTCATTGATTGCCAAAGGTGCATAAGGACACCAATTTCAAAGAAATATGTTGACAAAATTGTACAGTTTGTTAAACTGCTTGTATGGCGTGCATTTCTGGCAAAAATGGCAAAAAGTGATTAAAAATGAAGAAGCTCAAATCTGGTATCATACAAAAATGATCTCTTGCTTTTTGTTTAGTATTATGTTCCAGGTTTGCGGGTACATTGCACTAAAAAGATTTAACAGCAACACAAAAAGTGTCCACTAGGTGACAGTGTTTTGCAACAAATCCACTGGTTCTTGGATGTAGAGAAGGCTTTTTTTCAGCATCTGTGGCAAAGGGTAAAGGAATGTGATCATCTCCTGCTCTGTGGAACACCTGTCATGTCCCAACCACAAAGCTGACACACAATCTCCACCATGAAGTCTTTGCGTGTCACAGCTGCATCAGCTTGTATCATCTCACAGCATCTCACTGTTCACTCCAAACACCCCAAATGTCTCAAACCTCTCAGATATCTTCGGTCGGAAAACTCTTCACCTCTTCCACCTCCCCTGCCTAGCTTGTCACACAAGATCTGCTTTGAATTCACACCAGCAAGACATGAAGTCTATTGACTGGTTGATGCCATTACTTTTTTACTCACTGGGATAAAGGCTGATTTCACACCTTTTTTCTGTCACCATTCTCTGGCATCTGGGTAAACACGCAAACAAGATTTTAAATTAATTTATTCTTGTTCATTTTGCTATTTATTTTTCATCTATTTGTGTTGCATTTATTAATTTTCAGTATTTATTTTTTTCCCATGTCTTAATTGTTTATTTTTTGTATTTATTTTTATTATTTTAATATTTATTTTCTATGTCTTAATTAATTAATTTGTTTTATTTTTTAAAATTTCTTTTTATTACTTTTTTCAAATTAGTTGTTTTATTTACTTTTAAATAATTAATTTATTTAGGCATTATTCATTTATGTATGCATTTATTTGTTTACTCTTTCTTTTGTTTATTTATTTAACTTATTCATTCATCTATAAATGTATTCGTTCATGTGTTTAATTATGCATCCATTCATGAAATCATCTGTTATTCAATTATTTTATTTGTTTATTTTTCATTCATTTATTATTCATTTATCCTTAATTTGCTTTGGACAAACATAACAAGTAAAAGCACAATGGCCGAATAATTAGATTCCCTTTCTTTACAAACCGGCTGAAATGGACAATCAAAGCTTCTATTAATTTTAAAAAATGCCCTTTTATGTTGGTCATGTGATTTGGATGTTATAGAGCATCCATCAACTCCTATAGGGTTTAAACAAATAAAGGAAATTCTGATATTCTGCTCCATCTGACACACCTGCTCTAAAGTCTCTCCTCCTGGTGGCGTGTAGTCCCGGCACGACTGACCAGCAGCGTTCGCCATGTTCTTTAGATCCTCTTTGTGGCGTCCTTCAGCAACACCAAATCCCTGCAGGACCAGGAAAGCTGGAGTTTAGAGATTAAAACGTAGATGATCATGTATTCTGACCTGCAGAAGTTCTGAACAGCAAGGACCGGATTGTTTTACAATTCTTCTTTCTTACTGCGCTTTTGAGCAAAAATGTCAGCCCTGCCACACACTCAAAAACTGACCAAAATTTGCACACAACTGATGAAAACAATTTTCGAGCAAAGTGAACTCTGTTTTACCGCTCATCTCGCATGCTTCACTTCCGCTAAAACATTTTACGGTAATTATGTTACGTGTTAGTGGGTGTCGCACCACCTCCGCTAATGTTAACAATAATAACCTCTTAAAATGTTTATAACACTGAAAATGTAATACTTGACTCCTCGGCTCAAGCTGAACAAAACTATATAACATACAATATGACTATATTGGGAATGTGAGCGTGGTTAACAAAAAAACCTCTGTTGCTAAGGAAATACAAATTTTTTCTATTGTTAATTCTTCTAAAAATTACATAGACGCGTTTGTCATCCCTAGGCGACCAAAAAATAAAATGGTTGCTATGCAGATAAAACCAAAGGAAAAGCTGCAATTTTTAAAACTTGTCACGTGGAGCTCTGACCAGGGTGGCAGAGGCAGAAGGGGCAAGTGACGGCCATGTAGCAGTGGGGTCACGAGGGCAGGGTCAGGACCTGCAATGTCCCTCATGGCTTTAAATTGTCATTGTCACTGGTACAACAATAAAAACTGAACTACTGCTGTGTCTGTAACGTAAAGCACAGTTATCTTACCCTTTCTCTGAGTAATGGCTCCAGAGTCAGCTCCATGTCGGAACAGTGGGTGTTGTTTCTTAGGATAATTTCAGCTGTCTGGGGAAGGAAAAATGATCAGAAAATAAACCTTCCATGGAGCTGGTTCAGAAACATTATTCTAAACGTCAGCATCAGTGAGTCAGAAACCACAGAGCCGTGAACGCAGCGTAACTATCTCATGTGTGGAAGTCATTTTACCTCATGCATCCTGTTTTTCTCTTTTCCCTCACAAACAGGTGACACTTTAACAGAGTCACAATGCCATTTGTTCACAATAGAAAATTAGTTACACACATACCTCTGTCTAAACAGATTTCCCATAATTTGTTAAAACTGAGCAACACCAAACACTTACCTGTCTTTAATCAAAAGCACAAGACCGATAAAGAAATGGTTCGGGTAATATATTTCCCATATTTTTTAAAACTTGAATTAAATGGACCTGCGTTGATCTACACACAACAATTACAAGGACAAAGCCTTACAAACACACGGCATTTTAACAGTCTACTAGACACTACATTATGTAATGTCACTATGTTTTTTTTATTTCATACAGAGCTCCACTTTTCCTTTTTTGCTGTCTGGAGAGATGGAACATTTTTCCATCGTCTCCCACAGGTTTTTTGTGGCATTATGTCTGGACGTAGCTGCATAAATTCCATGTGTGAAAATTATGTTTCATCTTTTCTAGGAAAACCCCCCCTTTCTAAAAAAAAAAAAACACATCCATGCCCCCTGAGAAAAGCAAAAACAACGACAGATGGAAGAATCTGGTAATTCTGGAAGTTCACAGAGTCAGATGATCTAGTTTGCTGCCAGATGAGCCAGTGCTGTAATTTTCCAATGGAAAGTTGTTGCCCTTTGGCCAAACAGTGCATGTTGGGAATATTGACTTAGAGACAACAGAAAAGTGCTGCTTTAAACTTTTTGCATTTATATGCAAATTAAATCTTAAATTAGATGTGCAATAACTTAAATAAAACGTGTTGAAAATATTTAAACTTGTGAGAAACAAAAACAAGATGTACACTCACAGATGTATTCATATAATAAAATGAACTAAATATTCATCGTTAGCTTTAATCAAGACTTTCTGGATTTTCCCTGTGTTTTTGCTTCAAAATAAAAAACAGAAATAACTTTTTCACATTTGAAATTTTTTGGGGGGTAAAAATGAATATATATTATAAGTGTTGGACCTTAAAGGACACTTTTTTCTTATTTTCATTCATTCATTCATTTTCCAATCCGCTTAATCCCTGTTGGGGTCACGGGGTTGCCGGAGCCTAACCCGGCTACTCATGGGCGAAGGCAGGGTACACCCCTGGACTGGTCGCCAGTCTGTCGCAGGGGTTTTTCTTATTTTTTATAATGGAATTTAATTGTAGTGCAACGACAATATTTATTACATTATCTAACCTTAAAACTGATCAACTATCCAACATCATTTAATATTTCACCCATTCATTCCTAGAACTGTAGTATTACTTTAGTGCTTTTTAGTCAAGCTGAACAGCTTCATTTTTTATGGCAAAAGTACAAAATAAGAGTTGTGTTAAAAATGTTTTGATTTTTAACATTACAATAATTTTTTTAAAAGAACTTACAAGGAGGACTATCACTATCCAACAAAAAAAATCCCATTAAAGTACTAGCTAAGATCATGCCATAATTTTGTCAATTCATTCATGACATTTGCTATATAAAAATAATTTTGAATTTCCTGTGACAGTCATGGAAGTCGCCATGTTCGCGTTCAGCGCACCTAGCGGTCAGAGTGTGAAAATTTGTGTCATTGATGCGTGACGTCACTCTGGGACAAAGCATCAGCAACAATGGCTGCTACAGAAGGAGACAGGAGTCAATTTTCCGAAGAAGAAGAGGAGTTTTTCGATGATATTGAAGCGTTTGGGGTTAAAACATATATGTATGAACCGGAATATTCAGAGGAAGAAGAAAGACCATCTGGAGAAGAAAGTGAAAGTGACGATCAAAGTGATGATGATGCTTGGAGGATCGGACAGACTGAATGGTGCTCATGTGGCATGTGTGCACCAATGACAACCGGTCGCAAGAGATATTTTTGCTGAGAGTTGGAATGTTTTAGAAGAAAAAAGAGAAAACGGGGGTAAGATTCTTCATAGTATTCATCACCAACCAAAAGAAAAATACAAAAGACACGAGAATTCATACAAAGTGTTGCAGTTTACCTAGAACGTACAACAATCTCAATTTTCAGCTATTATCGCTATCTCTTTAAATGTGTTAAAATCAGCGCGCCGTCTTGGACCTTCTTTGGACTGTCATACACAAGCTCAAAACGTAATATTGTTCTTACCACAGCAGCTTGGTATACTTCCTGGTAACACTTTTAAATCGTATTTTATGTCAAATACAGCTGACATTACTCTAAAATAAACAATTAGCTTTTTAGTCCAACACAACCGGTAGCAATCCTTGTTGATCGTACAAAGTAAAGCGTGAAGAATCCTGGCTGCTGTTCCTGAATGACATGTATACTACATCATCGGCTACTCCAATTTCTGTCGCAAGAGGCGCTGCATGTCTCATTTGGCAAAATTGCAGGAAAAGGGCGGCCTCCATGATTGTCGCAGGACATTCAAAATTATTTTTATATAGCAAATGTCATGAATAAATCGAGAAAATAATGGCATTTTCTTAGCTAGTACTAGTCAATGTTTAATTTTTTTTGTTGGATGGTGATAGTCCTTCTTTAAATGTAAGTCTTTCCTGATTTTTTTTAGGTAAACGAATCCAAAAAATCTAAAACAATGAAATTTTTGAAAAAAATGTTATTTATAATGTTATTTCAAGAACATATTAATTTAATCTTTTAAAACCTGCCATCTTCTCATTCAGAGTCCTGGGGAAGCTGGAGTAATCCCGCTTACTATTGGATGAAAGCGGGGTACATCAATTGACTGATGATGCATGTTTTTGGAAGGAAGCAGGAGTTTCCAGAGAAGGAGAACATGCACATTCTACACAGAAAGGACCTAGACGAGACTCAAAGAGCGGCAAGAGGGCTTAACACTACATCACCGTGCAGCCAAAACTGAACTTAATTTTAGCAAATTTAAGAAGGTGTTTTTGTCTGTGTTTGATGGTCATACTCCCTTTTTTTTGTCACATAAATGCAAGTTGCATCATTAATAAAAATAAAAAAAATTGATGTCTTACCTGCACTGCCCGCTGTAAGTCACTGACAAACACTTTACTGTAAGCGATGTCTTTAAGATACTGTCCTGCTGCTTCTGCCTGCAGCACGCCTGTCTCTGACAGAGGGGTGTCCACTCCTTGACCTAAAAAAAGGATGGTCATTTCAGCCGAGCAGAATATAATATGACTAATCTCTCACATGGATTACAAAAAGCATCACTCAGTCAAATCTACTTGCAACATATATGTACTATAAACAAAGATAAACAAAAGTGCTTTATTGGGTCAACATGTTTACATTTATATTACAAATCACCTGCACTGTCAAGTACAGGTATAGTTAGCAAAGCCTTTTAAAATACTTGTATCACATCAATGCACATTTCCTCTATGTTTAATGTACATTTCCCTTGGGAAATTGTCATAAAGTAAAATTTAAATAAATGCTTCATACTTCGTCTTCTTAGCAACAGAAAAAAGAATCTAAAAAATTCAGTAAAATCATGTCTTTATCTATTGTGTGTTATAATTGTATAAATAAAAGCTATAAAATGAACGTGTGTGGTTTCTTTGTCACCTACATGGCATTTCCTTTATTTTATGTTCTTAGCAAAATTAAGTTACTAATGTGGACTGTTATCTGGTGATTCCTGAAGTTTCCAAAAATGGTAGTTGACAGCTGTTATGCTAGGGAAAAAAACTGCTACCCAAACATCTTGTTTGAGCTTAGGTACTTGATAAACTTGCTAACAATGCTCTCCTCATATTTACTAACATTAACCATATTTTATTATAAAAATATTATATACATTATTATAAAAACTCTTGAGAAAATGTAATTTATTTAAAAAAAAATGTATTATTTGTAAAAGTAGGAAGCAGATCGAGGAACATCCAGAGAGGTGGTTTGCTTTGAAAATATATGAAGGTAAAGTGCAAAAAGACCAAGTATCTGTGTGTAAATAAGAGAAACTCAAGAAAAACAGTGAAGTTACAGAGAGCAGAAGTGAAGAAGGTGGAGGGGCAACAATGTGTAGGAAAAAGAAGTGAAGAGGTGTGTGCAAGCAGGTTGCAATGGGTGGAGGAAAGTTTCATTTGTGCCAAAAGAGTGTCAGCAAGAATTACTGGAAAGGCATAGAACACTGTGAAGAGTGCGCCCATGTTGTTGGTTTAGAGACAGGAGGCAGAGCTGGAGGTAGCAGAGATGACGATGTTGAGGTTTATCTTTGGGAGTGACCAGGATGGATAGAATCAGGAATGAATCCATCAGAGAAACAGCTCGTGTGACATGTTTTGGAGATAAACGCATGGAATTCGATTGAGATGGTTTGAACGTGTTGAGAGAAAGGACAGGATGCTGAGGTTAGAGCTACAGGGAAAGAGGAAGACCAAAGAGGAGGTTTGTGGATGTAGTGAAGGAGCACATGAAGGTAGTTGGTGTCAAGGAAGATGCTGAGGAGAACTTTAGATGGAGGCAGATGAGTTGCCACAGAAACCAGAAACATAAATACAAGTCAAAAATAGGTTTTTGTCAATTATTTCTCATTTTTATAAGGCAAATATAGGATTACACCAATCTATGTAATTTTTATTGTTATAGGAAACTCTATTGTGTATAGACAAAGTATTTAGAGAGGCAGGTTTGGATGTTTACCTTGTAGTAGTTTGTCTCTGTTGTATTGTGTCTCTCCACTGTAAAAACACACAACACAGTAAATGTTTTTAGAAAAAAATTAACAAAGACAGACTATTTAAGAGTCACAACGTAATAACTAAAACAAGCAGCTAGTTAGGGAAAAGAAGCAAACGGTATTTTAAAAAGTTGTTAAACTTGTTTGCGTGGATTTTAGCTAAGAGTTAGCTTAATAGAAAGACTGGCTGTGAATGCGCCTCAAAAACGCTGCTACGAACAAACAAGACGCCATTTTTATTTAAAGAATAATAATAATAACAATGTTAATTTATAAAAAAAAAAAAATCAACGGATATAAACAAGCACATACTGTCGTATTAGCGTGAAACTGAAGGTCAGCATCGTTATTTGGAGCGACTTCCGGGATGAGTCGCCTG
Source organism: Adrianichthys oophorus (assembly GCA_036245035.1). Taxonomy (NCBI): domain Eukaryota; kingdom Metazoa; phylum Chordata; class Actinopteri; order Beloniformes; family Adrianichthyidae; genus Adrianichthys; species Adrianichthys oophorus. The sequence continues at coordinate 7,492,942 of BSAI01000030.1, forward strand.
CATTGGGTGACGTTGACCTACGTCACAGGCTGGCTGCAATTCTATGCAGTGTTTTGGTTTTGTTTGGATGTTTAAAATCACTTCAAACCAAAGTTTACCAGCAATTTGTGCTACTGCCATTTTGATGAAGCAGAGCGGTCTCTGTTAATTTTAAAAACGTTTTTCAATTCCTCTCTTTGATATATTTGATTTTTTTTATTTTTATAAAATATAACTTTAGTCTGTGTGTTGAATAAGTATTACAATGTTATAGAACACTTGTCTATATAGTCTGTAACTATTTCTATGTTCAATAAAGTTTATTTTTTAAAAAGAGGCTCAGTTTTTTTTATTTGTGACTTCTTTTTTTATTGTGAGGATTCTAAAAATTATTTTTGTAGAAAAAAAACAACAAAACAGTAGTCACTAACTGTGGGAGACCAAGTTTCTCCGGTTTTTCTACATTTAAATTTCAACTGTATTTCTATTTTTTATCTTTTTTACTGTATTTCTGTAAAACTAGGTTTCCCTTAAAAGTCAGTCTTAACAAATCCAAAAGCCATAAGAATGATCTCCAGATCATGAGCTGACTAACTCGCTGTTTCATCAATTAAAATGATTCAAAATAGGAATCCTGGTTGATTCAAAATAATTCGAAGAGCATCTAAAGATTTTTTCCATTTAAAGGATAAGAAATACAGCCAGAAAGACATCAAATATGTTTATGAAACGAGCTCTATTTCCACAGACATGCTCAGATAAGGAACATAGCAAGTACTACATCTAGAACTTAAAAGAAAAAAAAAGTTCACTTATTTTAGCTAAAATAAGATTCTCTCAAATAAGTTTTACAATAGGATTTTATTTTATCTGTTTTTTCCTAACCAGAAAAAACACAAAAGCCTTAAAAATTGTTTTAGCCAATTTATTGATGTCAAATAGTGGAGGTACACTGTATGGTTGTCCTGGGAGAGATGTTTGGAATAACAACCATATGGAACTGAGAAATTGTAAAACTGAGTATACTGGTACCTCAAATATAAACTTTTCATTTTATTGAACTGATTCAAACATCTCAAAGCCCTAATAGGAAACTTTTTTTTTTGTCTTTCTGATACACACATAACATACAGTATATGATGTTGTACTTAGCACCATACATAAAACCACCCATCTTAGGCTGCAGGCACTTATTTTTAGTGGAATCTGGAAACTGGCATTTAACATCCAGACAGAAATAAACAAAAAAAAAAGAAACCCGTCCAACAAATCTGGAGTGAAGACGACATGTGTGATGCAAAGTGTGTTGAGGTAAAGGTGAGTTGGGCTCTCACTCAATCCAATTTGATTATCCTGAGGTACAAATAGAAGCAGCAAGAGTATGATAGAACAAAAGATAGAGTAAAGATACAATTACAATAACGACATGCTAATTCAAAAAAAAAAAAAAAAAAATTCTGCCAACACAAGTATTTCCAGTCCCGCACCAAGATGTGTTACTTTGCCTCTGGTACAAACAGAATGGAAAAGCAGACTTGTTACATACACATTTCATAATATAGCAGCACACAAGTGAATGACAATAAGGCATTTTTTTGTAAGACTAGAAAGAAAAGCTTAATAGCAGCAAGAAAATGTTGAATATAATCTATCTTCCTTACTTTGGAAACATCTCAGTTACAATTTTTTTTTTTGTTTATAGCATTTTTTGGGAACAAAACAAAAAAGCAAACTCGTTTTTGGCTTTTTTTTTTTTTTTGCACAAACATGCAAGAATACAGATGAAAAACTACATTTGTTATAAAATGTAATGCACATTTCAAGCATTTTACTCGTGGAGAAATTTGTGATGCACATTTGTAAAACTCCCACAAATGCTCTTCTTTAAACTGCAGCTAAAAAAACAACACAGACACACACACTTTAAAAAAAGAATATGAATAATTTGTGAAGGAGTGGGGTCACTAAATCTAAAAGGAAAAACATAAAATAAAATTCAAGTTTAGGGTTAAATAAATGCACTGTGGTCTGCATGTGGCTTTGCATGCCTTAGTTTATCAATGTATTATGCCTTGATGCTGATTATCCTATGTTTATACACCAGTTTGGGCATAGCTTTCATGAAAACATGCAACACCCCATGGGAATCCAGCCCAGAGAAGGGAAAAAAAAAAAACTAAAACGAACAAACAAACGAGCAAATAACTTAAAAGAAAAGTTGGAATAAAACAAAAAAAATAATGACCCCATAAAAACCTCTGAACAACCATCCCCTTACCAAACTTAAGGAGTGTGATTTAAAAGTGCATCAATATTGCTCGTGTCGTCCTTTCTATGAAAAAAAAAAAAGATCGATAAAGGGAAGAACTGCAGCACATGCAAACCCCTCCCGACAGTCATCAGCTTTTCTCCTACTGTGAGTGAATCACCCAAGGACGACTGCAGAAACATCATAAAGCTTTAAGTTACTCGCCACACTTTTACTTCCAACCATTCATTAACCCCAGACCTCTGCATTTTCAGCCACTTTCCACATGCCTTCTTTTCAGAGAACCCTTTCAACTTGCTTCTTTGTCCTCTAAAACTTGGTGAAAAAAACGTTCCAAAACCTCCGCTTTATTCCATAAACTGAGCCCAAAATCCCTTCCGAACAGCCCAACAAACACTCCAACTGAGCTCTACGGTGTATGAAACTGAAAATGGCACAACAGCTTCCATATATTCAAAAAATAAACGCTCCTGTTTTGGAATTGGCAGTTAAATGGTGACCGCTCTTCCACGCCAGTCCTCCGTGAGTGGGCGCAGCCCACTCTGAGCCGGGACCTCAGATGCACATATGATGCATAGATGGAGATTGGTTTTATTTAAATGCTGTGCACAGAAAAAGATCCATCTCGATCACTGCTGCAAAAACTTTCAAAACAGAAACACCTAATAAAACTGTAAGCTGACGATTACTCACGAAAGATAGTGAAAGAGTAACTAAATTCTATCGATCAATTACTTATTTTACTAAGTGTTATGACATAAAATACGTATATTTCATATAATTATGCAATCTTCCTTTCAAGTATGAGCATATTTTTAGGCTTCCACTCAAGAAACCTAAGGCACTATCAAGTTTTTCAAGAATGAATCTTATTTTTATTTTAAATAGCTTGTTCGATTTACTTGTGGTCCGTACAAAAAGGTGGAATTACACCAATCCAGGTGTGAATGGAGGGGAAGAAAAAAAAAACAAAAAAGGAGAAATTTCTTAGTTTCTAAAGTTCATAGATTGTCACACCATCAGGTGAGGAGCAACTCCAAGAAGAGACTGACATCTCGTGCCCCCCTCGGTGCAGTCAGTTCATTGGTCGGCAGACATAAGCGAGTCAGATGGCGAGAGTAGTTCATAGGTTGACGTCACGCACATCTGTGGGAGTGCTGGACTGATCTTGCTGCTCCCTTGCCTTGCTGCCGGCTCTGACGCCGCTCTCCTGCCGGTGCTGCTGGCCCTGCTGCAGGCTGGAGGCCAGAACGCGCTCAATCTGCTCCTGGCAGGCCCTCAAACAATCCTGGAACAAAAAGGGTCGCAGTGGTTAAACATACAAACTGTTTTCAAACCTCTTTGCTGAAGAAGTCCACACAACAGTTGTTACTTTTGCTAAACTTCATAATTTATAATTGTATTTAAAACTCCACCTAGTCTACCAAAGAAAAAATATCTGAGCTGTGAAGCTTCTTCATTAGGGATCCGATTGCGTGACCAGAAATTGGGAGCCGTATCACGTGATTTCAGACTCAATCAAAATCAAATGTTGCATCCAAATCAAGGATGAGGTTTTATTCTCGCCATTTTGATCAGCGGTATATAATTCAGTGAAATACTAGAACATATGAACATATCACAACATTTTATTGCTGTAAGGCAGTAGAATATGGCGCTAGTTTGAGCAGGAGGAGCACAAAAACAATTCAGTAAAGTTAGCAAGATATTCAAGGATTCTGACTTCTGGGCTCAATAACTCTTAAACATTTAAAACTGACAGCAAGTGTTTAATGATTTGTCTTGATGCAAAAAACAACCTACAAAAGCTTTATAAAAAAAAATGTTCATGAGAATTAAACAGAAAGACGGCTACCAAGGGACCGTCTGCAAAGTGCAAACTCTGGAAAAAGTAATCTTAAAAATGTCAATAATGTCTAAAAAAGAATAAAAACTAATAAATTGTTTTATTGAAATGAGTCATAAATTCATGCGTATAACCATGCTACAACAAGAATTTAGAAGAAAGCTTTTGTTCTTTTTAAATTCTAAGAATTTTTAATGGAGATCTGAATCCCATATGATCAAAACTGTTTAATAGTTCTGAAGATACTAAAGCAAAAGTCACCAAACTTTCTCACACGACTATCTACTTTTTTTTTTTTACTAGTTAACCATTTTTTTATTTTCATAAAAGACCCACTCAACTGAAAATCGTGTTTTTGGTGTTTTTAAACATGTTCTTGTAGGATTTCACTCATAATTGAAGGCATGTATAACATGATTAAAACTGCGTTTCTGAGTATTTCTTCTTTTAAATCGTGTTTGATCAGAAGCAGACAAAAATCTGTGGTTTGAAAAAGCTCTGGTTTGTGACGCAGCAACTGCCACAGCCGGGACAAAGTCTCCCTTCTCTGTTCCAATTCCAATGCATCCACTTGCAGACAAATAGATCCATGTACCTCTTTGTTTTCCTCATCTGAGCTGGTACCTGTCTCAAAATAGTATGGCTGGATAACTCTGATATTGCTCGTCATTTTCTTGCACAACTAATGTTAGCTTGGGCTTGTGAGGTGATATAAGCTAGCGGGAGAGAGTGCAAACAAAGGGTTGATGGGAAATTAGCCAAGGCTAACTTCTGCACCAGCACTCCCGCCCACAACTTTTTAATGAACTCTTGCCACTCTGCATTAAATACGTCTTAAAAAATGGCGCAGGCTTTTTGATTTTGTCTACAAATGACATAATTAAAAGACCACTGGAAACGATTTTGCAATCAAAAATAATATAGTTGGAGTGAGATTTGAATACAAAAGTATTGGATTGGGACTCTGTATTGGCAGAACCTCAAAAATCAAATGAGTCTGAAACGGACTGGGTCCAAAAAACCCTGATCGAGACATGCCTACTCTTCAAAACTCAACCCAATCATCTTTTGATCTATTTTTAAAGCGTTTCCAGTTGTCTTTCAAGTATGATTATGTTGTTTTTTGGAGTTTGTGGCCTGTCTCAAGTATTTTCTACATCAAAAACAAGCTCTTTTTAAAACTGCATTTTTTCATCTGCTCCTGCTTCACTACAATCTGAATAAAGAAATATTCAGAAATGCAATATTTACATAAAGTTGTTTAATATATCAGAAAAACACCACAAGAACAAGTAAAAAAAAAAAAAAAAAACACTTTCCCAAAAACATTAATTTCAATATCTAAAGACAAGTAAAAACATTTCAACATTACAATTTGTATCAAATCTTAAATTATTTATAACATTTAGTTGTCTAAAGATCTACCAATGAGATTTGTCATTTAAACCGCACTTGAAACAGAAGTATTAGTCACTTCACCTTTAATTCAAACTCTGGGTTTAATCACCTGTACAAAGAAATACAAACGCTGGTCTTTTACTGCATTTGACAAACAAGTTGTTTACAAGATCACATGCCTAGCATACCAGCAAGGAATTATGTGTCTGTAGGTAGGTGGTCCTGTCTGCATCATGACCACAACAATGAGTACCAGCGCACAGCAACACCGACAACACAGAGCAGAGAATCACAAGATGGTCACTGCAACCCTCCAACACAAGATGTGTTTGTGTCTGCAACTCCTGCAGGACTTAAGAAGAGAGGGGCTCAGGGGCCCCCAAACAAGCTCTGGGGTCCATCAGACAGAATATGAGCAGATCTGAGACAAATCGTTCTTCTTCCAACCCCCCCAGAGAAGTTTACAGCACGGTCAATCCCATGTGGAGGTCTAAAGGAAATGGCTGTGACCTACTGCTCCCTGACCCACCGAGTTTGGGTATAAGACAGAACAGAGGACAGCGAGACCGGATGTTTTTGGACAACTTTACTTATGAAAGGGGATTCTCTCTTTGTCTGCGTCCCCCCTCAGCAGGTCTGTACAGAAGATGTGGGAGGTCTGCCTCCCTGAACAAACTCCTAGACGCGTAAAGAATGAGCCAAAACTTGCAAAGAGGCCAACATTCCTTTAAAATGTACGAATAATTGGAACCTGATGGTCTGCGGTCTGTTGTGACGGCGGGATTGTGAGGCCCACGTTGCTACGGCAACACAACCACAATGCAGTAGGCAACAGGGGATTTCTGCACTAAACTGTTAAGATCAACACAAGATATTCAAAGGATCCAAAAAGCACACTGAGAAAATAGTTAGAAGAGCAGATGAAAACATTTCATTTCAACAAAATAAGGAAAACTTTTTGGGAATTCCTTTGCTAAAAAATCCACGTCTTCTCCATATTCCCTCCACCAGGAGGGGCACACAGCTAAAGTGGAAGCCATACAAAGAAATTGCATGTGTCCTACCACAAGAATGTGGGAAACATTCCCTCTGCCGCTGCTCTTTATAGCAGCAGTCTGGCTCTCCAGACAAAAACCAAAAGCTTGCTCTCCCTCTCTCCATGAAAAGTAAATAGCTTCGTCTGCCACTACTGAAGTCGCCATTGTTGTTTACTAAAAAGCCCTTTTATGTTGCGGTGACTTCCTCTGAAGATGGACTGCCGTTCAATTCAAACGTTTGCTCCTCATGGGTGTGACACTCACCACCTCTGTGTTGGTGATCTTGGCCAGCAGGTCTGTCAGGTTGTCTTGATTCAGCCGCTGGTCACTGTGGTGGATCTGCAGGCCGCAGATGGCAGCTCCCATGCTGCCTGTGGCGATCATTGAAGGCGGGTTCATGGCGAGCCGGTCATCTGGCGAGAAAAAACAATCAATGTGGCGTTGATAAAGCTGCCGGTTTCAAGAAACAACAACAGGCTGAAAACATAAAACACACTGAGCATAGAGAAAAAAATGCAAGACGCATAACAGGTGAAAAGATCTGAGCCCATATGCTCGCTCCTGATTTTCCCACAGTGTGGAATTTCAGCAGATTTTGCTGCATGGTGGAACCCGTCTGGTGTTTTTCTTAAAAACATCAGTTCTGATTTAAAAAGCAGAGTAGGAAACCTCCTACTCGCTGAGCAATTTGCTCCAGGCCGTACTCCCTTGAGTCTACATCCAAGTCCAACAGACTTGAGAAACAGCAGCTCTGCACTGAGGAGGCAGAGCAGGAAGCCTCTATGAAAATTTAAATAATAGAACAAATAGTTCAACACTTGGAGTATATTGATAAAAAGCAGAACCCAACTTGCATGGTCTTTCATTGTTGTTAAAGTGTATTATTTTATGGTGGATTATCTAATAGTCTGATTTATTTTGGGAGGATAAAAAAACAGAAGTGAAGTGTGGGGCATGCCAGGAAATTTGTATTTGTAATTTTTGTAACTTCCTGAATCTAAAAAAAACAACATTTAAACCCACGTCATGACGTGATTGACTACTGCACAAATAAAAGAAAAAAAAAACATTTTTGACAACCCTTTGAATATTTCAAGCTCTATTCAATTTCTTTTTAGTATTTCTAAAGCTTTTGACTGTCTTTGTTTATGACTTCAAATCAATAACTTTTCCAATTCATGCAATGTTTACACCAGGGCTTGGAAACGTTAATTCAAGCGACCGCTTTCAATGAAAATGCTATGTAAACGCATGTATATCCACTTTTCGGTGCGGGCTACAGCTGTCACAACCATTGACTGTATATGAAGAACTGGACTGAACAACTCCTCTCCCCTCATGCTCCAAAAAGGAAGTACCTGCTGGCTCCAAGAAGTCAAAATCCCATAGATTTCTACTGAGCAATAAACAGCTATTAGTCAATATGTTTGTCAGAATAATCATTCTTGCTCCGATACATTTTTCTTTACACCTTCTTGCTGATCCTAATATCAATACATTTTTCTTTATCACAAGTGATAAACTGACCAATCGGATGCCTCAGTGAAAGCATGTGGTGCCTGCTGGCCCCCAACTAGAACGTTTGACAGATTTCAGTGGAAGGCGTGAATTTCGAAGAAGCTTTCTCATGATTGGGAACAGTAGTTGCAATAGAAATGTTGAGTCAGACAGACTCGGACCGATCACAGTGATCTGGCTCCAAATGGCGGCGTCCGTATAGCTGAAAATTTTTAACTGTACTGGCTTCATTTCTCTGCAGACAGAAGTAATCCAATTTCTTGGATGACATCACATTCTCTCTGTCCAGTTCTCTATATGCAGTCAATAGTCATTGTGCAAGTTTGTAAACCCGTTTTCTGGTCTGGCTCAACAAACAAAACCTGTGGCCATTGAATGAGTGTCGAAAGTTAAACCAATTGCACTTTGACCAATCAGGGACTCAGATTTGGTAGTGACGCATGTTAGTGTCCTTTTCAAAACACGCAAGTACCAACCGTTTGAAAATTGATCGTGAAGGAGAAATTAACAATTGCGGTTTGTGCTCAACTGGAATTACATGATACAGAGTCTTTCATTTTTGGAATAGAGCTGTGAAAGAAAAAGTCCGGAGCAAAATTTGTACCGCTTTAACATTTCACACCAAGCCTCTTCTTACTGTATGTGTATGTGTGCTTGTATTATGTGGGAACGATTTGAAAATAGATCAAAAGCTGATCGGAGTGGGAATAAAAAAAAAAAAGGAAAAAAACTTTAAGATTATGTCAAAGTCATTGCAAATTTGAAAGTATTTGCAATTCTTCAAACAACGCAAGACAAAACTGATGTTCCAATAGCTCTGAATAAACTAGGAGGAAGAATCTGCTTGACTACGCCCATCCTCTCCACAAGGGACCAGCTGTCAATAGGAGGAGCTCCTCCAATATAAGAATAACATCTCAACTCCATATAAAACTCCAAACATTTACATTACTGCAAAACCACACCAGGCCTCTTTTCCCCCCCCCAAATGTGGCTGCTTTGTGCTTGAATACAAGCAGCTGCTTACGAATAGCACAAGCAACCACTGAAACACACCCAATTACATAAAAAAGTGGTCTTGAAACTTAACAAAACTGAGTATGAAACTCATTGAAGGAGCCAGGGGTTAATAACAAACGTTAGTAAACAAGTACTGATTGGCCTGATCTGACCATACTCTTATTTGGAAGGAATTTCACTGCTCCATTGTCTTATTCCCCCTCATTGAATTACGTAAAATGAGTTAGGAAATGAAAGGTAGCTTTGTGATTAAAGTCCTGTGAATTCTGAGTCCCAAGTGATCCTAGAGTCATTTTTTTCTGTTCGGGATATGAAAATATTAAAGGGATTCCTTCGATACACACATGAGAGTACCGTGAAAATTCACCTAGAAGAGGGGCCTGAAGGGACACGAGTTTTTCTTGAGATTATTTTTGGGACTTGAAGCCAGGATGGGAGGAGAAGACAGATCCCTGGATCACTGCCCTGGCTTTCTAAACCTGGAGGCTTCCCCGTCAACAAGAAAAAAAATAATTCAGGGCTGCACCTGGGTCACTCAGTACACTGTTTGTCTACTTAAGCACTTACAGTATGATACAATCATCAGCAGACTATGTGGATAATGTAAATACAGAACTGATAGGAGTTTTCCCAGGCACTTAGCTGGGATACTTGAGCATGCACTTAAAAGCAGCTATAAAGAAAGGGGAAAAAAGCTAGTAAAGTTGTTGGAAAGTGGATAAAGCAGCCCGTAGAGAAGAAAGAGGCCATAGATGACTCACAATGAGAGAATGCCTGAGTGTGTGGGAAAATTCTGGCAGCTATGAGAATAAAAAAGCTGCAAACGAAGAGACACAACATCAAATTATGATCATCTTGTTTTACCTGTGGCACAAAGGGCGATAAAAGTCTGCGTGTGCTTTCGGACCAACGCTAACTTGTCTTTGGGAATAGGCAGCCTGCGCATGATGTGCTCTATAAAATCATTGGGGATGACGGAGGCCATGTTCCACTTCAACTTCCCCAGCACCACCAGTTCCCACTCCTAAAAGGACACAGAGGAATGACATAAAAATGTGTCAGTCAGTTCAAAATGTGACTCTTAGAAAAATTGACTCTGTCAAGGGGTTAAATGGCGTGCTGCCATGCCTTCATTAACCGCAAAAAAGATCACAGCCAGTCCTTATTCCCAGAGGAAATAGCTCTGTAAGAAGAGTAACATTTCTTCATTTTATCTCTCCTCGCTGTATCTTATTATCTGCGTGCCTTTCTCATTCCTCGCATCCTTTGTGTTCATATCGCTGGCATGTGACAAGCTTTGCCCTGCTTAGAGGCCCTGCCAATGAGACGGCAAGCCCCTTCCTTCCTGTCACAAGCCTCAAACAGATATAGTGAGGTTGCACTGCAAACACAGGAGCCGATGACTTTGACTCTTTCTAGTTCCAAAAAGAGTAACAAAATGTCTAATTCATTTTGTTTTCTTTTCCTTCTGTATCTGTAAGCTTTAACTTGCTTAGAAACCACTGATTTGAATTTGCTTTAACAGTTTTTTTCCCTACTTTAGTATTTGAGAAGATGTAAAGCTCAAACAAAACTGGAGCATCTCTAGAGATTAATGTCAACAGCAGTCCTTACTAAACAATTAAAATATTTTGCTACAACTTTTCCTTTAGTTAACTTATGAGATAACTTAACAAATCAAAAAATAATAATTCAAAAAAAGACTACTGTTTTTTTTTAATTAACATACATTTTAAATTAACAATATGATCACTGAAGACCAACTAGCCCTAGTTTTGTTATTTATGTCCATAATGTATCATTAACCAAAAGCTTCATTTAAGAATAAACCATCAGCTTCAAAATGCATTGATTCTGCCGCAGTATTACAGAAATATGGCCTTAAAAAACAAAAAAGGTCCAAATAGTGAAGGGTTAAAGTACAATACAGTAAGAGACCACTAGGAGGGAGCCTCTAAAATGGTTAAAATCATTTAAATTGCAATGGGAACCTGAGAAAATTAAAATCAAAAGGTTAACTGTACATTTTTTAACTGAGATCAATGTAAACAACATATCTATAATAGGTTTATAAATGCATATGTTTTTAAAGATATCTGCCTTAATTTGAATGTAAAACTCTACTTAGGGTAAATGAATAGAATCTCTTATGAATGGCTTATCATTCTAAAGAAAAGGTTAAAATCTAGTTTTTTGACTAAACTCGTACAGAACAATGATGCACACATTGACTGTATATAAGATTTTGGCTCCAGAAAGCCAAAATTCCATAGACTTCTATAGAGAAAAAAACAGCTGTCAGTCAGAATAATCATTCTTGATCCGATACTTTTTTAAAATTCTGTTCTTATTTTTTAAAATATTTTTTCTGCAGTGCAAGTTATTCAAGTTATAAACTGACTAATCTGATGCCTCAATTAAAGTATGTGGTCTTTCGTAAAATGTTCGAAATGTTTGACAGATTTCGTGAAGCCCGCTTTCAAGTGTATAGATGTGGACTTCCAACAAGCCCGCTCCTGATTGGCAGGAGTGGTTGCCATAGAAACGATGATTCAGACTGGCTTGTGCCAATCACTGTTTACTTTGTCTGGATTCAACAATTTACCCTACTTGCTGCTGCTTACCTGAATCAGCCAAATGAATCCAAGTCTGCATTTAGCTAAAATAAAAACTATAGGAAGATGCATCACTTTCCAAAATATTATCATCGCATCCACCTGGACTGTGATACAACTGACCGCTTTAAACCAAACTACATGTAGATTTGTGGGGAAAAACATGTTTAAAAATGATAACTCTTGCAATCTGATCACACTATATTCTGCACTTTGTCTAATAATAATAATAATAATAATAATAATGCAAGCCATATAAAAGCCATTTATGTTTTATTCTGATAGATTGATACAAAAAAAGGTCAAGCTCTTGGAGTTGTGAAGAGCCCAAATACTTGAGTACAGGTGATGCAAACCAGAAGCATTCACATAAACTATATGTCTAACTTGACTTTATGGACATTCAAGTCTGGCAGTAAAAGAAAGTCTAAACAAAAAGGACCGGGAAAGGTCAGTTTGAGGACTTTGTGCACATGGCTGTTAAGATTCAAATTCTCTAATGCTACGTTCACACTGGGTTAGGAAAAATGCGTTTAAGCGACCACTTCCAATGAAAAGTCTATGCAAGTGTGTATTTTGAGCTTCCACATTCACATGTCACTATGCAAGTTTTTATGTCCGTTTTTGGGCTTTACGAACAAAACTTAAGCCCACTGAGCGCGTCAAAAGTTAAACCAGTTAAACTATGACCAATCAGACTTGGAATTGGTAGTGACTTATGGGTAGTGCCCTTTTAAATTCACAGAAGTGCCAACCAGTTGAAAATTGATCAATAAGGAGAAATTAATATTTGCAGTTTGTGCCTGGACGGAATTATTAGACACCAAGTCTTTCATATAACGGAATAAAGCTATGAAATAAAAAGTAAAAATAAAAAATACAGTCCAGTGTGAAAACTGTATCCTAAAAGAGTGTTCAAGAATGCCTGTTTGGTGCGCTCTTGAACGTGCATCACATGCTCGGTGTGTATGTAGCTTAAAGCTAATGTTACCAACACAAACTTGGTTACTAAACAGCATGGAAAGTGGGGGGAAATTATTCATATTGGACTTGAGGACTTGAAGTCCTACAAGCTTGGACCACCTATGATAAAGGCACTCTTCAATTTTTTTTAATTAGCAGTTTACGATGAAGCCTCTGTGAAGGAGTTTCACTGTCGATAAGTTTGCTCTCACCAATGATCTCCATTCAGTTCTCACATCATGCTCCATCTGAACATACAGTTGGAAATTTCCCCACGAATCTTATCTTTGTCTCTGAAATGAGAAGTCAAAACTCTTGCAGCCTTTTTTCTCCTTTGCCATTCACAGGATATCCTTATAAGCAGTTATTAATGGATTAATAGCGCTTTATCAGCAATTTGTCATGTTTATATACTAAAGAGGAAGCAGTGCTTCCATTTTCACATGGTGTTTTTTGGATGGGAACTTAGAAAATCTAAGTTCTAGTGGGTCTGGGAACATAGAAATTAGCAAACAAAAAACAATTAAATGTATGAGAAGGATCAACCTTTACAGCATTTCTTGCATTAAACTTATAAGGGTAAACTCAGTACCCTCTGGTCACACTTTATGCTACTCCCCATCACTGAAAGTCTAATTGTCCTACCTGGACCAGCAACTTTTGTGCCTGCAAAATGAATTGTTTGGTCAAAATTCCCCAGACAAGATAAAGATAAGAAAACAGAATTGTGAATGTGTTCACTTCATGTACACCCCCCCCTCAAAAAAATGTTTGAAGGGTTTCTCCCAAGAACTGAAGCCCCAGCAGGCAGAAGTACATTCAAAACAAGGAAGGATGGTAATGTTTTGTCTGTGTCTTGCCATCTGCTCCCTGCATCCTGTAAGTACATCAGGGACTATTTAATGGAACCATTTATTTCCTTCACCTTCAGGCAACAATTGGAGAAATATGGAGAACCTGGGAACCTGGGTTTGGTCAAAAAATGAGTTAAGCCATGATGCGTTACTTAATCTGCAAAAAAAAAAGAGGAACACAATGATGGAGGGGAAGTTAATCTACAGATATGCTTCTTATTCACAGATTTGTTTCAAATATAAATGACCAACAAAAGCAAGATCTACGCTTTGGAAATGTGGTCTTTTCAATACCTGCTAACCAAAGCACTTTTAAAGAGTAACTATGACATAGAGGGGGAAAATAAAGTGAAATAGTTAAGATTATCTAAAAAGTTATCTATATTTTTTTCCTCCATAAATGTAATCACAATCATCAGAATTCCCATAACAACTTGGACTACTTTTTTATCTGATAAAAAGACATGCCACACCATCAGGATCTTATAAGACATTTGTGGAAATTAAAGACTGGTAAACTGGGTTTAGGCATGTTTTGTTTTATTAAATTCTCACTCTATCACTATTCAGTTAGCTTTAATACGTTTGCAAATTTAACTAATTGGAACTTTTAAGAAAAATATACTTAGAAGTGTTTGATTATTAAACAACCTTGAGGTGAAACGTACTTATTGTTTTTAGAGGAAAAAAAAAGAAACGTTTAAAGTACCATGTCTGTTTAAGTTTTGTCATTTAAGAAGGAAAAAAACTTTTTGCAAAAAACGAAAACAATTTAAGTCATGTTTCATATCTGCATTACTAACACTAGGTGGCATCATGTGCCTCTGCTGTCCACATGGATCCAAAGCATGGATGTAGCTCAAAAGAAGAAAGGAAAACTTCCAGTGTGACTAACACAGGCTTTGATTATTAAAACTCCACCAAAAATATAGCAAAACGCTTTGAAAACTCACATTTATAAACAAGTATGAATTCTGAACTCCTGGCTCTTACCAGCAGTTCCCTTGGTGTAATGGAGTAGTCTGTGTACATGCAGAGTTTCTCTGCTGATATGGGCCTGCAGTCCTTCAGCTTGGAGGCCAGAAACATGCACACAGCTCCCAGAAGCTGCAAAAAGTTCTTTCTTGTGGGAACCACGGCTAAAAATCTGTCCAAATAATTAATAGCTAAAGGGAAGACATCTTCATTACTCTTCTCTCCCTCACACACCTAAAAGAAAAAAAGAAAAACAATTAAAACATAATCAAAATTATGTAGAAAGGCTTCAAAGCAGTAAAAGTTTATTTTGCGTGGGGGGAAGCGCATTTTCACGTCCTTTTGTTTAATAAGAAAGCTTTAAAAACGGAACAAGTTAGTACAAAAGGAAGTCGCAGCAACCCCCCATCTGCAAAGCCTCTTCCTTGTTAGATTTGCCACATATAAGAAAGAAAAATGTAATATAACCAAATATGACCTAAAAAACCATAGAACATGTTCAAATATGTTTTAATAACCGTTTCCGACGCTTTAAATTAGCTAAAGTAAGCTAACTTAGCCTATTTTGAGTTTAAAAGTGAAAGTGTCCCAGCAGTTACTTTGCTTGCCTAACCCATTGACCATGAGGAGTTTTAAAAATTAATAATAATTATTGAGAACGCAAAATCAAAGGTTTTTGATCATGTAAATTAAGAAAAACGTCTGCTTTATTTGCAGAGCTGGCTATAAAGCTAAAATATCCATGTTGGAGCTGTAAAGGAAGCTAAATAGTTAGCTAGGTATTTCTTTGAAGCTCGGTTTTCGTCGTAGAGGAATTTCCGACTCCCCCACTTATTTGGTGAGTCATTCTCATTCAATAGTCAGCTTAAAAATTTATGACAACACCACAAAACAGTGCTCGTTTGTAAACCTAAAGCTAGCTAGAGTTCGAATGTGCAAACAAAAAAAAAACCCCGATAGGGTTAGCCTTTTAATTGATCAAATCCCACAAACCTCGTGCATCCAACCTGCAACCATTCGTCTCATATAAGGGTGGATATCCTTCTGGACCCGCTGAAAATATGAACATTGGGGTAAAAAACTGTCCTCAATTGTTAATAAACTTTGCAAAACTCTCTCATCATAAAGGATGTTTGGGTCAGGCTGGGCTTTCACGACTTTATCCGACTCCAAGCAATAAAGATCCATGACTCGGTCCCCTTCTTCCCCACTTTTTTCCTCTTCTTTGTCACTAAAAATAAAGAAATAAATACTGTCACAGCCGTTCACAAAGCGGACAGGAGAAGCAGGAGTCCCCAAGGCGAAGCATGAGGCTGAGACAACAGAGTTTGCTTTCAGTGCAGCTGCGTGTCGGCTTGCGTCTTCCTCCAGTCGCTGATCCCTTCAAAATAATGGTACACATCCGGTCTGAATGTTCAGCTTCAAAAATAAGCACAAACCACGACTTTGTTAATAAGGTGGAATGTTTGTTTATAAATGTGTGTTAAATTAAGAATAAAAGCCCACTAATGTTTTTAATTTATGTTCTTAAGTTGTTTTAAAATGCATAGAGTGTAAAATAACTACAATGTTTACATAAAGCATGCTCTTATGTTAATAATTGTTTTTACCAAACGAACTCTTAGTGTATTTAAGTGTACTACAAGTACACTTAGTCTCTGCTAAAAATGAGGCAGTATACTTGAAGTACACGTTTAACACTATCTCTATATTATAAGCAACAAAACGTTCCACATTAGTCTAAAAAAGTATTCATTCAGTCAGTAGGCCTAAACTTCCTACTCTACAAATACATGGTCCATAGTATAGGCTACGTCCTATACATATATTTACACTAATACACACTTAATACTGTAAATGTCAGCTTAACAAAAAGTATACTATGTATCGTGTACTATGTATGTATTAAAAACTTAAAATTTTCCTATTTAGTCAAAAGAAGTAGTAGTTATTTGCTATACTTGTGCTCAAAAAATACTTGATAAAATAAACTACTACTTTTTGCTTAGGGTACCTTTTACAAAAAGTAGTCTAAGTGTACTACATGAATCATTACTCTTTACTAAAAATAAGGTAGCATACTTCAAGTTTTCTTTTTATATGTTACCTATGTATTGTGAATATAAAATGTTCCAATTTAGTCTGAAGAAATATACAGTTGATATTTTCCTATACCACATGCACATGGTCTATTGTATACTCGCCATGCATCTCCTCAAGTATTATAATTAAAATAAACTTCAAGTGTACTACTTTTTGCTTAGGGTATCTTTAGGAAAAGTGGTCTATTTTGGTGTACTACACAAATAATTACTTTTTACTAAAAATAAGGTAGTATACTTTAAGTTTTCTTAATATATATTATCTTTGTATTGTAAACTTGAAAATGTTCCAATTTAGTCTAAAGAAGTATTTAGTTAGTATACTTCCTACACTTCATGTACATGGTCTTTTGTATACTTGCTATAGTTATTCTCAAGTATGCATTAATTAATAAAATAAACTTCAAGTGTACTACGTTTTTTAAAGTACCCATACTACAAGTATACTTAGTTTGTACTAAAAGTGAAGGAGTATACTTGAAGTTTTTTTTATATTTTTGTATTGCAAACTTAAAATGTTCCAGTTTATCCTGAAGACGTATTCGGTTAGTATACTTCCAACAGACACATCCATGGTCTAGTATCAAATCAAATCAAATCAAATCAAATCAACTTTATTTTTTTTTAAAAGTGCTTCTCATAGTTGTGTAGCTCAAAGTGCTTACAATTCAAAAACACAGACACAAAAGTTCAAATAAAAACCCAACCCATCCTTTACACACACACCCCTCCGTTAGCACATACATCCCATGACCCCACACAAAATGAATACTTATAAACGTTAACTTCTCAGGCTTGGCTCTGCTGTGAAGAAACGTTTGGGAATCTCTTCATACCAGGAGCCAGCTCTGCAACAGGAACATTGCCACAGTGCCCACCCAGACCGGAACAGCAATGGGGTCCTCACACACTCCCACACCCCCCAGCCATGATGCTGCAATGCTGGACACCAGCTGCCCCAGACAGCAAGAACTATGACAAAGACCACTGACAAGCTAGCAGGTCCTGGCATAAAGCATCTCCACTGGAAACCCTGGGGGTTAAATCACCAGAAAAAGAGTCAAATTAAATAAATAAAATGTATGTAGATACATAAAATGAAAAATAAAATTAATAACATAAAATAGAAGTAATACAAAACAACAAAATTAATAGAAATAAATAGATAAGAAAAGTTATCTAAAACCAACATTTAAAAAAGGGGATCTTTAGCCTTGTTTTTTAAAACCTCTATGGTATATTTAAGTTAACTCAATGAAATAAACTTCAAGTGTACATTTTTTTTTTGCAAAGGGAACCCTTAAAAATGTACGTGTTGGACCATTTATAGCCTTGATCACGATTTGCTGATCCATTGTTTCCATGCATTTTTTCCCACACTTGTATTAAATCCAAATTACAAAATACTCCATTATATATATTAGCTGAAAGTTTGAAAGATGTAGTCTTTTCAATCCATCCAAACTTTGGGTTTACTGTGAGATTTACGTTTAGTCTTTGGCATTTAACAATATGAGAAAATAAAACGTTTTGCTCCCTAAACTATATTATAACAGTTTACTACATATTGAAATAAAAGCAAACCTAGTTGTTTAAATGTATCTCATCTTTTTACACAGAAAACACGGTAGTCATCAAGTCCTTTGAAGCTCTTTGTTCAAACCATCACTTCTCCACAATAATCTCATTTTACTGATTCTAATTTTTTTCAGATGGATTTTTCACTATTTGTTTTGCTATTGTTGTGTTGGATTACTCTCTCCACTGTGCATGTAGACATGCTCTAACCTTTTCTGCTAAATGTTACTTGAGTTCAAATGTGCATTGTTTTTTTATTTAATTTCAACCAGTAAATTCAGATTAAAAAAGTTTACGCTTTTGTGAAGACTAAATTATTCAATAAAGTACTCCTTGATTTGCAGATGATAGCAAAACTATCTGTAGAAAAAAGTTAATAGGTTTTCTTCTAACACTTGTTTAATGAAAAACATCAAACTAGTTCCAAAATATGTTAGACATTTAAAAATTATTGGATATTAGGTGAGAAAAAATCATTAGCAGTGTAAAAACGAGCAACAGTGAAATAAACTACGAAGTTCTGTAAGTAAAGAGAAAAAACAAGAATGTCACGTTTTAGACTACAAATTATGGATTTTTTAGACTTTTATGAAGAGTTTGAAGAATAAATCAGCACTTGGAACTATCTGCTGTAAGGCACATAAATTTCCAGCTGTCTCAACAGAGTTAAAACCTAGCTGTAAATCACAGTTCGGACAGGAGAAACAAGAGATGACATTTGATTATTTTTTTTGAAAATGTGAGAACAAAATGTTATTTAAACAACAGCCTTCTTTGCATGAAATTTGTGCTGCAGTAGGGATTTTTAAAGGTCTGTTTTTTAACAGCATAATCTGAGGAAAAACTTTCTTAAGAATAAACAGAAGGAAATAACTTAAGAGACAGTGCTGACATTGGATTTTCATTTATAACCTGTATTTTTTTCTGAGAACAAACTGTAGTGGTATTTTTGCACATTCCTTAAAAGATTCAATAATTGATTATTCACTAATATAACACCTGTAACATCTTCATGCAGGAAAGAGCACTTTCGCAGATCTTTCTTCCTGTCAACCATTAGGCTCCACAACATCTTACAGACACTGGACAGTGATTATTGTTGTTATTTTTTAAGTGTACCTTTAGTGTTATTTACAATCAGATCATAAAATAAAAAAGAATTACTCTCTCACACCTTCTTTATCTTACCATTTGGGGCAGTTGTGATCCAGAGGCAGAGTAGCCAACCTCTGATTGGCAGTCACAGGTTCATTTCCTGCCTAACCTGCCCATGTGTCGAAGTCAGTGGCGAACTTAGCAGTTTTGGAGCCCCAGGCAAAAAACAACATGGGGCCCTCTGTAGTGGTTGCAATAATCTTTTTATTTATTTTAATCCAACGTTCGTCAAATAACTTCTTCACTGGTACACTTTTAGACAGCGTCGATGTCAAGAATCTAAATGTTATGATAAGCATTTAGAAAACTGAAATGACATTTAAATTAGGAAGAAATTTATTTTTAAAAAACATTATAACAACTTAGTAAAATAGACTAATTTATTATTCACTCAATTTCTTGTAGGAACAGGAACAAGTCTTCTGCCTTTTCTTTAATTTGTCAGGTTTTACTGAAGAAGGCAAAAGAAACAAACATACTTAAATGATGGAACTGAACACTACACTATAAAGTGGCATTAATAAAAAAAAAAGAAAGAAATCTTCTCAAAATGGTCATTCTCTGGCTCTTTTTCCCTTTCCTCCCCTTTTCTCATTCTTGACATTCTTTATCTTCTCATTAAGTTCCCTTGATTCTGTTCTGTTTCCTTGTTTGTCTTCCTGCACGTTAGTTTTGTTGTTGTTTATCTTACATTGTTAGAATTTTGTGTGAGATGGTTTTAACTTTTTTTTAATTGCATCAACATTATAATGATAATGATAATTTTCACCACTGCTCAGATGTTTAGGCTTCATCTTACCACCTTTTCTTCTCTCTACAGTTTGTCTGCTCGCTAACTTGCTGCTGACGGAATATTCCATTGTTGCAGAGGGACGGGGGGGATAAAACACATTCATATGAGCAGTCTAATTCCAGTTCAGTGATTTGAGTTTTTATGATAGTTAAATAAAAAAATATATATTTTTTTAAATTAAATGGGGCCTTCAGCGTGTTGGGGCCCCAGACGATTGCCCACCTTTACCCAAGACACTAACCCTACATTGCTCCTGGTAGGTTGGCGCTCCTGACTGTTTCATATGCTTTTTAAAAACCCAATAGTCTGCAGCTGCCATGCAGCAGAACAAATAATGCAAACAAACCCTTTTCTACATGTAAATAAATGGTAAATGGAATACACTGTTTACTACCGTCTTAGAAAGCCCAAAGTGCTTTACAGTCACAGTCCCTTTCACACACTGATGGCAACATGGGCGCCAACCTATAACCACCAGCACAGTGTGGGGTTCAGTGTCTTGCCCAATGACACTTTGACATATGGGCAGGCAGGGTGGAAACAGAACCTGTGATCTTCCAATCTGAGGTCGATTGCTCTTTCTCTGCACCATAATAAAAAGAAAACAATGAACAAAAGGGATTATTTAAACAGTCTCAGACTTTATATTGCTTTGCAAACTACATCCCTTAATGATTTTGTTCAGCTCTGCTGTATTGTTGTTTTCAAATACACATGTTAGCATATTTAAGAGATGATAACATTTTTGTTTTTTCTATATGAAAAATAAATCAACACATTCAAGCATTTTGCATTGTAGTTTAATAAATAAGATAGACTAAACAACTGATGCAAAAATCTTCTGATGTTATTCAGATAGTGCTTTAGCTGACAAAAAGTAAGGATTTTTAGGTCTCAAAAAGAAAATAGCCAACACTAATACCATGAAATTGCTCTAAAAATCTATCCATCTATTGTTTTACTACCTAGTTACTCTCTACAGAGATCCTGAAGCCTATCCTGGCTGCACACCTACACATACTCCCATTTAAGGGACAGTTTAGAGCCACCAGTCAACCTGTGAAACAAGTTTCTGGACTGTGGAAGGAAAGTGAAGTTCCCAAAGAAACTCTCTCATGCATGGTGACAACATGCAAACTTCACACAGAAAGGACCAGGCTGGGATTCAAACCCGGGCCTTCCAACTGTAAGACGTGCGAATTTTAAAACTACAGGGTGACTCAACTCTTTTGCTCATCTTTACTTACAATCACAAATGTTAACCTTTCACTAACCTTTTTATGAACCCTTAAGCCTTCGTCACATGCACCCAGGTGCAAAGGGTTTTTGGATTGTCTGTGTCTGTGGAGGGTCATGGAAAGGAGCGACCGCATCTTAAAGGGAGCGCAGGTGTGTCTTGCTGTTCCCTCAAGGCTCGTATCTAAGTCCGGTTTATACTTCATAGCAAACGGCCATCGCATCAATCATATTCCACAATCGGCCATCCAGTTCATATTTAGGTTGGCTGGTTTTGGTTGCAACCCTCCACGATAACTACAACAAACTTCTAAGTAGCGTTTAAGCTTTACAAGCAACGCGATTGTCTTCAACGTTTATTTTTAACATGAATATATTTATAAATATATATATATTTAACATCCTGCTCATACACTTCTGTGTTTGCAAGCACGCAGGTACACAATGAGGCAGAGGGGGAAGTGGTACGTTTGTACACTAGACAGAAGCAAACAATAGAGAAGAAAAAAAAAAGTAAATAAAAATGCAAAGGCAACTTCCATTTTCTGGTGCAAGACATGAGATATAAGATATATAATAATATATATCTTTCGAGTAACTTAAGTATCTTGTCTACTCCCTCTGTGTCTCAGTATTCCCACATATAAATATGTAGAGTTTACAGTACCTTCTAACTCATCTGAAGTGTTAAAAAGGCTTTTTTCTGGACAGTTTGCTCCATCATTGGGTACGCAAACCGCTCGAAATAAATTCAGGTTAAATGACACGATTTGCATGTGATTGCAAGAAGTAAAGCTCCAGTCGAGGATGACGTCAGCAGCTTGTGTCATTCTTCCCAGTGATTAAGGCGATTCTGCTCCGATGGCCTTGCTACCAGTACGACCCAAGTTATTACACATCGCTTTGAAATATAAACCTGGCCTAAGGAACGTCATGTAAATGGAACGTTGGATTGTCGTATGTGGGGTTAAGTGTGTCGTGAAATGTTTGTAAGGATAATGTAAGTTACACGAACTTATTGGACTGATTGGCTAATTTCCTCATCTTTAACAGTTAGGTAATCCGCAAGGAGTACTTGCGTGCAGCATAAAAGTTTGCCCATTTTTTGCCCGTAGACAGCCGTAACCTCCCGCAAGGGCAGTTGTGACAAAGGCTTTTGTTGTGTTGTCTTGTCATACTTCAGCCTTCCATCTAAAGTAATTGTTAGCCTCCTAGCATAATTGTCTTTGCACTTACTGTTACATTATCAATAGGAATACATTTATGCTTGTTAAAAATTGCATTGTTGATGTCATTAGACTTTTAAAATCAGGCTCAGTGTAACATGAATGAGTATCAGAATCGTAATAACATTCTCATGGATGTGGATGAGACTTTCCAGAGTAAAGTTTTCCACAAAGGAAGTTCTTTGGGCATGATGGGATGCATAAGGAGAGAATGTAAATCTGCAGAGACATGTAAAGGATTTGTTATTTTGTCCCTGTGAATGACAGAATTATAATGGAAGAGGAAGTCCCTAAGTTTCAAACTTACTATCGTTTTTGATAAACGAAGGTCATTTTTTTTTCTGTGTTGAAAAAACTAACTGATATAAAAAAATGTTCTTTTTTTTTTTTTTTTTTTTTTGTCTTTAGCACTTCTGAAAAGTTTTTGTTTTACTGCCAGAGGAAATGTTCAGTTTGGTTAAGAAAAGTGTCTGAAGTGAGTCACTTCGGAAACTTCCTCTTTTCACTGCCGCCACCAAATAGCTGAATGAGATATGGGGTTTCATTGAGAAAAAAAAAAGCAGAGCACTGTGGAGCCATTGTGAGAGTAGACTGTGAAGTGAGAGTGGGAACTGTCTAAGGGAATGTCAAGGTTAGCAAGATTAGTTCTGCTTCAAAGGAAGGGGTGTATGTTTGAGAGGATTCATCTGAGAATTGAGATTTCATGTTGGGTTATCCAGATATCTGTGCGTGGCGAGGATGACAAATTCCTGGTGCAAAGTTTTTGCCAAATTGAAAGGTCAGTGTGAACGAGACCAAAGAAACTGGGCATTCTTGCCAGTCAAATCATTGGTACTTGAGGGAAACAGGGGTGTTAGATTGATAAAGCAGCCTTGTACTCTTACTGCTGGTTATGCATGTGTCTTATGATAACACATGTCAGCCACCATCAAACTCTGCGGGCTCCACAGAGGTAACAGAGAGTGCCCAAAGCCCTGGGAAAACGTGGAGGAGCGTGAAATCACCTTGATCCAAAGATTCCTGCTGCATACCAGTCCACTGAACCCACCAGAGGACAGGGGCCCGCAGACAGGCAGACTGCAACAGATCAAGAGGAAAAGACAAAGGGAAGAAAGAAAAAGTGGAGGGTGATAGTCAAAATCTTTAATCCCAGAGTTTGGTTTCAAGCTCAAAATCATCTTTTGCATTTCCTGTGCGAGATTAAGGAAGTCTCTCCATGAGGGAGGCCTAGCTCACATATAAACAAAAGACTTACTCTTACATGCCACATCCAGAGCCAAGTTAGATTACAGGTTGCCCATGTGCTCTGAGTCAAGCTGGCTGTTTGGGTTTACTGACAGTAGAGAAGAGGATGCTATGGCTGGAATGCTGTGGTGTGAATAGTGGTGAACACTCCTCCCAGCACTGACTGATAGCTGGTGTTGCTCAGCCCAAAGCTGAGATAAAGCGGCTTCTGTTTGTCACATGTTTGCAGAGTATATGTGCTCTCACATCCAAACGATTACGCCACACTGGAAGTAGGCCAAACGCCCTCTTCCGAACATGAAAAGTAGGCGACATAAATGTTGACTTGCATATCCCTACTCTTTCATGTGCTATTCTAGTCAGGTTATCGGCCACGCGGGTCAGGCCTCTATCAGGAATGCCGCACATCAAAGCTGTCTTATCATCGTTGCTCTCTGCAGAGCATAGGAGTGAGAAAGGACGCACTTTCCAGGAGAACTCCAGTGAAGCATTTCGGAAAAACAACAGCTCGAATCTGCTCTTCAAGGCCCACTCCGATCATCTTTTGATCTATTTTAAAAACGTTCCCACACTGGTCTTTTAATTAGGATTTTGCAGTTTTTAGCTGCAATAAAAAACTTGTGTTGTTTTCTAGGACATAGTTCCTGTAGAGCAGCAGGAGTTGTGGGTGGGACTGTTGGCACGGAATAACCCCACCCCCCTTTCCGGGCTCGAAGTTTGAAGCAGGGAGCTTCAAATATTTTAATTATAAATAGGTTCTTTATCAAACTGGATTTTTATCATCTGCTCCTGATTCATGATTTGAATAAATAAATACTCAGAAATTCTATTTTAAGCTAAATTTTCTTTTAAGTCTTCCATTAGCTGAAAAATACCAAAAAAACATGTTTAAAAACACCAAAAACACAATTGTCATCATAGAGGGTCTTTAAAGTCTCACTCCAATCCTCTTTTGATCTATTTTAAAGGCGTTTCCAGTGGTCTTTTAATTATAGTTATGCAGTTTTGAGCCAATTAAACCTGTGTTGTTTTCTGCAGAGCGGCAGTAGTCCATTAGAAATTCACCTCTGTCATTGGGCGGGGCTGTTGGCACCGAGTGAGCCTTCCCTCATTTCCCATTATCCTTTTGTTTACACTTTCTCTCACTAGCATACAGCCCCTCACAACCGCAAGCTAACATTAGCAGATCAACAAAAACTGACCTAAGTCACAGCTACAGGGTTTTTCAGCAGCATTTTTTTGTCTTTTCCTGATTCATAACGATTTGAAAAAAAGGAAATACTCAGAAATGCAATCGTGAGCTTAATTATCTTTGTAAATGTCCTCCATGATAAAAATGCTATAAGAACATACTAATTTTTTGGGGGGGATGCTTAAATCATAAGGATGTAAGTTAATTGACTCAACTGATTTATATTCCTACGATCCAACCAAATAGATCTGTCTGAGGCAAGTTGTTAATTTAATTGAATCTGATTTATCTATACTATTATAAAATTGTTTAAAAATGAAATAAGTAAATCATAATTGAACTTGAAAAATATTATTTGGATTGAGACATTCTATTTTATTATAACATAAAAATGACCAAGTGCCAACACAGCGGACAACACACATGTGACGCAGCATGAAATGATCATTACAGTCCATTGTGTGGAAACATTTTGAATTTTTAGAATTTTGCAAAGACGTGTGACCATACAGTGTGGTAGAATGTTCTAATAATGTTCTAATAATGTTCTAATGACAGTGGGCTAAACTTTATCAAACTAAAATGCGAATGGATTTGAAATTAATTCTTGTTTACTTGTTTGTTTGTGCACATATTTAATTTACACTTGATTATCTTACAAGAAATACCAGGAATCTGAAAAAGTTTGCTTGCACTGCGGAGTACCAGGTATTTTATCTCTGAGTCACACGGTTTAAATATTTGGCTAATAAAGTCCTTGATCTATTTTAGGTCAGTGAATTAGTTCGTTTAAAATGAACCAATATCTACTATCAGCAACCAAAAATTATGATATGAATTAAATTGTTCTTTAAGTGAATCATTAGCTAGTAAATCATGCTTCCTTAATCCTCAAGAAACTCTCACTATCAATCCATCAGATGTGATTGAAATGCTGCAGCTAATTTGCTCCTAACTATGCAGCAAGCAAATTAGAAAACAAATGGAACGTCATTAAATCAGCACAGGAAGAGGAGGGTGTTTCCCCCACTGTGTCTTTGGAATGTTTTGGCTAAACTGAAAGCCAACATTCAGACTCAAATGCCATCATTTGAGAAGACAATGACGAGACAGATAGCGACATCCGGACCTGGTTTGGGACGTGAGCACAAGGGGGTTTCTATTCATTACTTTGGGTCTCAGTCACTGCTGAATCCCCCCTCCCCCCTTCTCTATTATATCTATATACAAGCCTGACGTCCGGCAGCTTGCATCCCTCACTCCGAGCAGAGCCTCTGAAAACATTACCCCATTCTCCAGCATGAGCTTAGAAGAAACAGCAGACAGAGAAAGGGGAAGGGAAGAGGGCGCTTTCAACAAAAGAGGGTCTATAAGGTACCAGAACAAGAGACTCATACTTGTGCTCCATACAAAATATTTTAAGGGGGCTGTCATAATTTCATGCTCTGTGGAAGAAAGTTAGATATAAGCACCGCTATCTGTTTCATATTGAATCTATTAGTTCCAGTGTAGAACATAATACTTGTATCTATTTTCAGCAGTGTAAAAAAACGTGTTTTTAATGATCTTTGAGATGCTGCGTAGCCATTCCAGTTTTGCTAAAACATTACTGACGATGATGCAAATAGTAGTGTAGCGGCTGATGGAAAGCAGTTGCAATTGCCAAATAGTTTTTTCCTCTCAGTTGTGGGTGAAACTGTTGGCGCAGAGAAACCCCACCTCTCTTCCCATCATCCATCTGTTTACGTGCTCTCCCGCTTACCCCTCACAACCCCAAGCTAACATTAGCGACGGAACAAAAATAGCGATGTTCATGTAGCATTTTTCACATTATGGAGGACATTTGTAAATAATTTAAGATTAAAACTGTGTTTCTGAGTATTTCTTTATTCACATTGTGATGAATCAGGAGTTCCATTCTGATACGTCCACTTGCAGAAAAAAGATCCATGTACATCTTAGTTTTTGTCGTCTGAACTGGCATCTGGCTCAGAATTGTGCGGCTGAATAACTCAGAGATTGCTTTGTAGTACCGCTAATGTTTGCTTGGGCCTGTGAAGGGCTGTAAGTTAGCGGGAGAGAGAGTGAACGAAGGAATGATGGGATATCAGCAGTGGATTACTGATGAACTTCTGCTGCTCTGCAGAAACTATGTACTAGAAAAATGACACAGATTTTTTCATTTTAGCTAAAAACAGCAGAATCATTATCAAAAGACCACTGGGAACGCTTTACAATAGATGAAAATATGATTGGAATAGGACTTTAAGATGTTCCAAAGACTTATGTTTGACCATTTTTAGATCAGGCAACAAAACAATCATAATACTAAAGCAGAAATTGTGAATATTTTGATTTTTAGGGCAAACATTTGGCTTCGTTTAACAGGATTTTTCAGTGCAAAATAAGGAAATTAGAAATTTGATTTAATTTAGTGAGAAGTGCCAGAACGTAAAGCTGTCGGTCTTGGTCTTCTTTTGCTTTTAACTCCAAATTAAAACATTTTTACCTTTTTAATGGTCAGGGTTAATTTAAATAGCTTTATTATAATAAATGTGATAGCAGTGGAGAAGCACATTGTTAGTTTTGTCAACTAATCCATATATTTACATAAATTCTAATTTTTAAATTCGTTTATTTAACTTTATTCATTTTTTTTCTTAATTTTAAAATGTTGAGTTCATATGTCAATTTTATAATAACCTAATTTCCTTGAAATCCTTCAGAAGCATGTGTTTTTTTAATGTGTATTGTGGACAAGCTGCATTCTACATAAATGACAAGTTTTAATAAAAAAGGTTGAATATTAAGTGGGTGAGGTCAGATCCTTCAAAGATAAACATCTAAAAGAGTTAACTTGGATATCTGGAAAGGAGGAGATGTGCGTATTTCCTGTGTCCTTGCTGAAAAAACAACAGAGCAAGTATGCAAAGTGATGTCAGCGTTCAGCTTATAAGAGAGCAGCCAGTATCTGCAAAAGAGAGACTGATGTTCTTATGTGTGCATACATTTAGATTCCTGCTGCATAACTCTGCTGAGGGAGCCACTTGTTCTCTTCCAAGAGTCGACTCTGAAGTTCCCCAACTTTCCAACCCATTTGCTTCACAACAAGCAGATGTCTCAAGGCGACGCAGAAGACGAAGGGGAGGACTGGGCCAAAAGGCAGCGGCTGCCTGTCACAAGTGAACAAGTGTGTGTGGTCAGAGATTAGAGAAGGAAGGACACATACAAAAAAAGAAAGAAAAAATTCCAGCTGAGGAGGTGGCAGCTGTAGCTCTGCAGAGTGCAAAGGATGCTGGACAACTGGAATGATCACATTGGGTGTGTCCTAGCATTGGCCAGCTTCCTCTGTGCAATCTTAAATGAGAAGAGTGACAATTCATCAGAGACAGGATGTCCAATAGGAAGACAGTTCCCAGCGGTTGATAAAGAGCCGTGCAGCTGGCCACTGAATGACCTTGGATCAAACAAAGTTTTGTTTTTCTTTGTATTGCGCTCTTTCAAAAACTCCCTGTGCCCACTGAAAAATTAGGTATTAAAGAGTTGCAGAAGCAGTTTCCAGAAAGTCAAGTTAATTTTAAGCCCATGGGCCTCACAGCTCCACAAATAACATTGCTTTCTTCACTTCCTTTCAACACAGCAATTTTCCACTCTCACAAACTTAGATTTCCCTCCTGAGAAAGAGGAGGAAATGGAGAGGCCTCACAATGTGGAGGAAAGCCCTTGGAACGTGGTTCGGGCATGGTGATATGTTCCTTATAAACAGGGAACGGGGAGTGATTCGGGGCAGACTGCTGTGGTCTGGACTGTCTGGGGGCTGCCTGGTGTTTTCCTGTGTGTGATGCATGCTAACTCTGGGCCCCCTTGACTTTGACAGTGGCATAAAGAGGCCTCTGTAAGGCTGCCTCAGATCCCGTCTTTATTCACGTCATTGACCTCAGTTTATTCAGGAGAGAAACTTACAGGATTTCTATTTCTTTTAAAGTCCAATCAACCTTTTGATCTATTTTCAAAGTGTTCCCAATGGTTGTTGTTTTTTGGGGCAAAATCAAAAACCCTGTTTTTTAGAACATAGTATCTGCAGAGCGGCAGGAGTTAATCAAAACTTCTGTGCTTGTAAGCCTGCCTTCATTTTCCATTAGCTTACAACCTCTCTCAACCCCAACCGAACATTATACTACTTGTCTACAAGTGGGTGAATCGGACTGAAGTGGAGCTGGGAGATTGTCTGTTTTTGTCTGCTCCTGATTCACAGCAATTTGAAAAAAAAAAAATAACACTCAGAAATGCAATCTTAAGCTTAACTTTCCCAATATGTGTCGTCCATCATGAGAAAAATGCTACAAGAACATGTTAAAAACACCATTTTCATTGGAGTGGGTCTTTAAGATCTTTTTGCATTTTAATTGAAGTAATTGGAGGGCTCCAAAAAAATGTAAAGTTTAATTGTTTAAGTTTGTGGAAACATTGTTTCTGCTATGTAATTACTTTTGCAGAGGTTTTGTATTACAACTTAAAGACCCACTCTGATAATAAATTGTGTTGTGGCATTTTTCTGACGATGGAGGACATACATTAAGAAAATGAAGCTTCGAAATTCATTTTTAAGTATTTATTTATTTTTAAATAAATAAATGTTGTGATTAAGTAGCAGACGAACATAACGCAGTTTGAAAAAGAGTGTATTTGTGTCATAGGAAATACGCTGGGTGAGGGGGTGTGCAAGGGAAGGGGGCGGGGCAGAGGCGCATTTTGAATCTACTATTGCAGCTCTGAACAAACTATGAAAACGACACTGGTTTAAAAAAAATTGGCTAAAAACTGCATACTCATAATAAAAACGACTACTGGGTATGGTTTTAAAACAGCTCCAAAGAGGATCAGAGTGGGACTTTAAAGGATTTTGTCCTGGCTGACTTTGGCCCAGCAGAAACATTTATCCAGTTGTGCACGGAAGACAAAGGAAGGAGTGTGTGCAATGCAGAAAGCAAAGCTTGTTTAGCCCCTGCTATTTCAAAAGGACCACAATTGTTTGGTCCTTCTCGAGCTGGCATTCAGCTCACCACAGCTGTTTGCAGAGCAAATACAATAAATAAACTGTTGATATCCAACATTTCCGCTTGCACATTGTGGAATCTGACATTCCAGAGGAATCAAAAATAAAAGAAAGAAGACAAACACTGGCATACCATGCCTATCTGCAGGAAATGCCATGAAATGACTTAGCATGGTGATGGTGTGGTCGAGGTGCACGACAGCCTTTTTGTCTTGTGGTCCCCTGATGGCCAGCTGAGCTTTGATCATGGAGTGGGTGGTGGGTCCGGTGGTGGGTCCAGTGGAGTACAGAGCCAACCTGTTTGATTGCATCCAGACCATTATCAAGGGTTTGCATCCATCTGGGTGTTCCTGTCTGTTATCATGCCAGACCATTTAACATGACTGCATAATTCAAACAAACCTGATCACCCACACAACTTTCATGGAATTTAACTAATTTTCTAAATCCAGAAAATTGGAAAAACAAGGATTATGTTTTCTTCCTCTTTAAAACCATAAGGTTACATTTTTTGGCTTCTTGTGTATAGCAATGAAGTATAAAGTAGTGACAAGATTGCGTAATTTTGCATTAAAGTTCCACTCAATCATCTTTTTCAAACGAATTTTTTTTCCTTTGCTCCTGATTCACTACAATTTGAATGAAGAAATACTGGAAATGCAATTCTAATGGAAATGCAATTTTAAACCTATTTTTCTTTTTATGCACGTCCTCCATCATCAGAAAAATGCCACAAGTACATATTAAAAACACCAAAAACATGATTTTCTTCAGAGTAGGTCTTAAAGCTCGATAGCAGAAAAAGCAGAATTTTTAAGATAAACTCTGTCATATCTGTCATATCGTATCTGTATCCCGCCCACAACACAGAGGGGAAATTCTAATAATGCACTCCTGCCGCTCTGCAGAAACGGTGTCCAAGAAAACAACTGTTTTTTTTTGTCTAAAAACTGCATAATCATAATTAAAAGAACACAGAGAACACTTTTACAATAGATCAAAAGATGATTATAGTGACGCATTAATGTATGAAATGTGTTTTGCTAATGCTAGCTAGCACCAGACATGCAAACTCGTTCTAATCCTCTGGAGTTTCCACTGCTGCCATTTGAGCTCCAGACAAATACTCATAAATGCTGAACTTTTTTTCTCACAGGGCCAATCCCCCACATTCACCTACAAACATCTGGCACTTGTCTTCAAAGAAAAAAAGAGAAGGGAACTCAGTCCAGGCTCGAATAGCTCTGCAGTCATCTAACGTAATCGCAGCTTCAGCTATGATTAGCTGTGATAGAAACATATTTTACAATTGTGTACATTATTTGAGGAAGAATCAATTTTTGACAGAGAAGTGGAAGTTAAGGGCTCCCATTGTATTAGTATAAAAGCATTTAATTATGGAAGAATAAAAATATGATGCCAGAAGAGGGGTATAGCAGCTAGTTTTATTATATTTGTTTTTTCAACCTTTTATTTTTTGCGATGTTGGTAAAATTTGCAGGCAGGCAGGAGGGCAAATGTGCTGGCAGGAAGTTTGATATTTACTTAAGAAAGAGGTTGTAGTTCACTCTTAAATTCAGATTTTAAAGACCCACTTTAAATCATGATTATGCCGTTTTCAGCTCAAATCTAAAAGCTTTCCGAGGACATAGTTCTGCAGAGCGGCAGGCGCACATTAGAAATTTGCCTCTGAGTTGTGGGCGGGACTGTTGGCACATATGTAAGCCACACTCCATTCCCCTCCTTGTTGCTGAGAGCTCTCTGATTTTCACTCTCTCCTGCTAGCTTAATTCCCCTCAAACCCTTAACCTAACATTACAGGAACAACTAAAATGGCGAGCAAATTGGATGGTTACAGCTGTACAGTTCAGAGCTAGATGCTAGCTTGGACTAGGAAAACAAAGGCGTACCATAGGTCTGGTTGTCTAAAAGTTTCACAGTCTTTTGTTTTACATTTTTAAACCGCATTTTTTAACAATTTCAGTTAACTATACTGAGAAATTCAATTTTAAACTTCATTTTTTTTATTAAATGTCTTTTATCATCAAAAAATTGTGTTTATGGTGTTTTCAACATGTTCTTGTAGAGTTTTTCTAATAATGGAGGACATAAAAAAGTAAATTACAATCAAAACTGTGTTTCTGAGTGTTTCTTTATTCAAATTCCTTTGGATCAACAGCAGAGGAAAACCCGCAGATTGAAAAAGTGTGGGTTTGTGATGCAGCAACTGCCATGGAAGGGCCAGTATCTCTTTCTGATGCATCCATGTGTAGACAAATAAATCCATTAACGTCTTAATTTTCTTCGTCTGAGCTGGGATATGTCTTAAAACTGTAAAGCTGGATAGCGCTGATATCACTTGCCATTTTTTGCTATGCTAATGTTAGCTTGGGCTTTTGAGGTGCTATAAACTAGCGGGAGAGGGTGTAAACAAAGGGATGACGGGATATAAGTGGAGGCTGACTTCCGTGCTAACAGTCCCACCCACAACTCAGAGGCAAATTTCTAATGAACTCCTCCTGCTTTTAATTTATCAATATGTCTTAAAAATGACACAGGCTTTTTGATTTTGGCTAAAAACTGCATAATCATAATTAAAAGACCTCTGGGAACAATTTTACAGTAGAAAAAAATAAAGTGTAGTGGGACTTTAAATTAAATTAAGCTGAGAACAAAGTATTTGCCCTAGATCTTATCCATTCAGAAAAGGAGAGGAAAAACACTTCCTCTGTAATGTCACACAATCTCTTGAGAAATAATATTTGCCTTAAATTGTCATCATAAAGCCGTTCCATAGGAATTTTCCTGTTGTTCTTTCTCTTTAAACATCACCTTGGGTGCAGCTCTCTTCAAGTCATAGAGATCAAAATCCAGTTGAACAGGCTTAACATTGATTTAGACAGAAAAAGAGGGGGGAAAAACAAAGCCAGCTGAAAACAAACCCTAGAGATTAGACCTAATCAAATAGCATGCTTATGGAACCAGATACCGAGGCTTTGTTACAGAAGACCCCCCCCTCCCCATCCACCAAGCCATGAGAGGTGGATAAGACTGATCCTGATACAACATGATATAATGAGACAAAATCATTTCACACCCCTGGAAACTGAATATTTCATCTGACTAAACATTCCCACGAGGGCTGCTTTGTTTAGCAGTCGATCGAGCTTGTTAATAATAGTCCCCGCCCAGAAACAAACCTATTTCTAGAGAGAAAATATTGAGTTCTTCCCATCAGAAGTCTGAGAGGAACGGGGCTAATCCGAGCGGTTGTTCATGTCTCAGTGAAGTGACCACGCTGGGAAAGAAGGAGGTTCCCAGTGCGGCTGCTGCTGCTTGAAGCTGCGATGCTCTTCTTGCTTCCCAGGCCCGAGGTCTTGTCCCAAGGGAAGGTTGATGAAGCCGTATCAGTCTGCAACCTCAGCACTCAGCAAAATCATACTGTACTGACCTACATTCTTTTTAGTAAACGTATCACCTGACACAGAAACACCCATTTTCTTTCGATAGATTCATAAATTCATCTTTTGATCTATTCTAAAAGCGTTCCCAATGATCTTCTAATTGTGATCATACCGTTTTCATTCGAAATTTAAAAAAAACTTGTGTTGTTTTCCAGGATATAGTTTCTGCAAGAGTTCATCAGAATTTTGCCCCTGAGGTGTGGACGTTACAATCCTATTTCTGCTTCGCAAATAGGATTTTTTTTCCCACCTAAACTATGCAATCTTTGATAACAGGAAGCACTAAAGCATATGTTATCATTAGAGATACTAGCCAGAGCTGAAGTCCTTGGTCAGGATTTCCACTGTAAGCGAGGAAATGAAAGTAGAGGACAGCAATCTTTATGAAGGCATGAAGTCCATGAAGGCAGAAGGGGAGGCAACACATTCACTTCGGAGAGCATGAAAAATATAAAAACGATGCAAAATGCACAAGATGGAAAAAAAGTATTTGTGATTGATCTCAAAACTAAAGCTAGCATATCCCTCATACAATGCAGCATTGGATTCTCCTGACCTGGTAAAAAAGCAAACATTCTTGTGGAATGTGTGAATTTTGTTGCGTAGGAGGAGAAGTCTTGACACATGTGGCTGTTTGCAAGACATGAAAAGCTGCCAAGGCTTTCAAGGTGCGGCTCTTCTCTCCACCGTTTGTAGTTAACCAAAGGTCTCAAACCTGAAGAGCTCTGTGCGTGTTTGTATTGTGTGGCACTTCCTGACTTCAGTTTGTTGCTTGTACAAATAAGTTGCTTCAGGATGTAGTTCCCACAGCTCAACTTAACTTTCAAATATTAGCATTCATTGGGTAATTCGGAGAGTTAGGATGTTTAATATTCTGAGCTGGAGATCAGTGAAGGAAGGGTTCTATGAATTAAAAAAATTTACGATTTTTTTAGTGGAAATGAAGGCAGAATATGAAAGTAAACTGGAAAGGCAGCAGCTGAGCTCTGGGACAGCAGATTACTGTGGTTCAACAGAGAGGAACAACAAAGGTATCAATGGTCAACAACAGCTGGGTCCACTTCCTTCAGAGAGATGTGTTTGATGGATGTGGAACACGATATGTGCTGTGCAGCCACCCAACAGCCGACATGTCACTTGATATTTCAGTGCACATGTCTGGTCTGGAATAACCGTCCTGACGTGACACGCAAAAGTCTACAAATGTAGAACGTGCAGAAAACAGAAGGTTTTTTTCAGTTTAAGAACGTGCTTGCTTCATGCCTGATAGATAAGAAACAAAAATACATGACATTCAGCTGGATGAGGAAAAATACGCAAGAAGGAGAAAGTGATAACACATTCCCCTGTGCTAAGATCACTTCCTCCCGCCGGCAAGTACTCTGCCTTGACAGCTAACTCACCAGCTGAGGGAAAAAGAGGATGTAAAATATGTGGAAACAAATAAAGTTAATGAGAACATATTTTTCTTTTACAATTTCAAGGTTTAATCAAAGTAGACACCAGTCTTTTCAAAACGAACTTTATGTCCTTCCTTATGTAACCTGTGATAGAAAGAAAAAGACTCCATTAGTTAATGTCATTATTATCATTAAAATGTTTTACACCAACTGAACTAGAGCCGGAGGGGTGGAAGGGAAGGTACTTGTCTACACAAATAAAAAACTGAATAAAGCGAAACTCACACACTCTGACGAAAAAGAGTATTTTCTGATGATGGAGGACAAAAATAAAGAAAATTAAGCTCAAAATGACTTTTTTGAGTATTTATTTATTTAAATCATTGTGAATGAGGAGCAGAGGAAAAAAATGCAGTTTGAAAAAGAGTTTATTTGTGACAGAAGATACACTGGGTGGGACCCGAGCTCCCTGCTCTGCTCCATTCTGATGCATCCACTGGCAGACAAATAAATCCATGCAAGTCTTTGTTTTCCTCGTCCGAGCTGGCATCTGGATCAAAGCTGTACGGCTGGATAACTCCGAAATTGCTCGCCATTTTTGTTGCACCGGTAATGCTATGTTGGGGTTGTGAGGGGCTGTTAGCTAGCGGGAGAGGGGGTAAACAGATGATGGGATCTGGGTGCAGGCTATTCTGCGCCCAAAACTTCTGCCACTCTGCAGAAATGTATAATTTTGATGAATGAAAAGGTTATGTTACCCACAGTGTGAACCTGAATAAGTGCATATGGATTATTACAACCAGCTGTACTATTTTGTCCCCAATTTTTTAATAAACAATGCCCTTTGACATGCCGTAACTCTTCGATTGTTTATACAATCCACATGAATCAGCTGATGTACGTTGATTCCATAACCACTTCACTATCAGTGTCAAACTGCTTTTCTTCGCTGCAGAATCCAATGGAAAAGGTTCATTGTGTTGGTCCACTCTCGAAAGTGCAGTGTAAAAGCAGGTCAAATCAAATGTCAGTGTGAAATTTTAGACAAATCTTTCAGAGTTTAGCTGCTTTTCTAGGATGTGTTGCTGCTTCTCCCTCTGTGTCATCATCACACCTACACCTTCCAATCCTTGTCGAGATAGTTCACTTATTCAAACTTTATATTTCACTGTCAAATTTTGAACATCTGTATCAATGTCAGGTACAACACTTTACTGATACTTTGACACAGCAGAGGCATGTTACAAGGCAGATACTGAGGAGACGACGGCTAAGAAGGTACGCTGATTACTGTTTATGGCTAATAGTTTGTCGGGAAAACATTGTGAGAAGCAATGTGTGTCACGGTAAAAGTTGGTTTAATCGCCTGCATTTTTATCCAACCACATTTCAGTCAGTCACTGCGTCTCATTGTTGCTTTACATTTGTCCACGGCTCATCAGTTGCTACATTCCTAATCTGTTTACATCGCATAATAACCGGCTACGGTGGCCGTTTTGGTTCAGTTGTTCTGCTCCGAGCACGGAGCCTATTCAGACTGAGGAAACTCAGAGCAAACCGGAGCTCAGTCCGGTTGGAAATGAACCGAGACCATGTTGAAAGATGGGTCTAGGAGCAGTCTGAATACACCCTTAGATTATACACAGGATCTAAATTTGCTCCATTTCAATTTTAGGTAAACACAGGACTGAATACACTTTAATGTTTGGCTTCTGGCTACTGGTTGAAAATAAAACAGGTTAGGTTGTCATGTAGAGACTGTGCTGTGAGGTGAGGTGCAGGGCAATCTGTCACTGTGTTTACTGTTAGGCCACACCCATCTAGAAAAATGTTGAAAACATACAGTCTTAAACTTGCACACTTAATGTCATGGAAACTTCCCAAACAGCAGGAAAAACTGGAAGACTACTTAAAATTAGATAAAATCAGTACATCTGATGAAGATTTATTTGATTTCCATGGGACACAAATACAACATAAGGTACTCCGCAAATGAGACTCAGAGCAGAGAAAGGATCCATGAATGTCTTATTTAAAAAATGAATAGATGAATGAGATGAAACTAGCTAAAATAACCTGTAACAACTACATTCTAGGATTTTTAGGAACAAAACACACAAAATCAGACGTCACGGCCATTGATGAAAATAACATTTACCCGTCCTGCCTTGCCCGCCCCCTGCTTCCCCTGTGGTGGTGCATTGTGACCGGCTCCCGCTCAGCAAAGAAAGTCTTGAAAAACTATAAAGACTGATTTTTAAAAAAATAAAATATGAGTTATTTTCTTGAGCTCCTTTTCCTCCCCAGAAGTAAAATGACTCGATCTCTGAGGCACTGCCTTTCTTTCTTTCACCGCGCTTCTTGTGGGTGCTGCCCATTTCATGACGTCAACCTAGAGCCGGCCTCACCAGGGGGCCGTTTTCTCTGCAAACTAGGTGCAAGAGGAACCACTTCTTCTCAGAGTTGATGTTAAAATGAAAGCCTTTTTTGATCACCGTTAGCTCTGTAGAGAAAGTGGGTGGGTGTTAGCCTGGGGGCGGTGCTGGCAGCGCAGACACTTCCTGGAAGGGGCTGTTCCCCCACGTTCATACACATGAATGTGAGGAGTCAGTCATTCTCATGGTTTGGGAAGGGCTGATGCTCAGAGAGCAGGGCTTTTGAACAATGCTCAGAGATGCGTGAATGGAGCAAAATACCGCTTTGAATGTTTTTTTTTTGTGAACATAACACACTTAAAAGCTCAAAAAGGTAAATTTTTACATGATATAGCCCCTTTAAATCTAATCACAAACATGCATAAGGTATGCATTCCCATATAATGTCATATGTATTCATAGAAAAGTTTTAAAATGTTGTTCATCTGTTACATCTTGTACAAAAACATTAATTCTATGACCCTGGATTTAGTTATGGGATGATCAGAGCTTTTTTCTTTTTAAAATAGAACCAAAAGTAAGCATTTTATGGTCAATTGACTGTATCTGCCAAGCCATGTGTCATTCTTTACTGCCTTGACATACATTGGACAATGGTAACAGGCTGGCGTACCGTCTCTTCCCATATATAACTTATTGGTAGAGACAATATTTTTGAGTTTCTGTTTGGAAACAGAAATAAGTTGATTTGAAACAGGTCAGCAGGTAACCTCTAGACGGCTGGCTGCTCAGGTAAACCAGAGTCTGTTCACTCAACTTTTAAACAGCCAACTAAACAACTAAATTCAGTGATTATATTTAATATTCAAGAGAATTTTACTGGAAACAAACGAATCATGAAATTTGAGATAAAAAACACTCCAAAATGTTTGACTGGCATGAGATCCTTGAAGCTTTAAGCTTATATTAGTCTTACTGGGCTTGTTCCAAGCACTGACAGGCTTGTTTGTTCCTCATATTTGCCCATTTTTAGAAAGACCTCGGCTTGTGGACATCTTATCTGGAGAAGAAAGTGGAGCTGAAAAACTGGCATCAAAAGGGCCCCATTTGATGAATAAACTCTATGGTCATGTGACCAACTGCCACTCAGGGTCATGTTGCATGTTACATTACGTTTCATTCTTTTTTTATTGATTTTTCCTAAAGTATAATAATCATAAGACAGCTGACTTCTGTCTTTGCTAAATCATCTATCTTGTAGGCAAATATTGGAGAGAAGGCTATTAAGAATATGCAAATACTGCATTCCATTTATTATTGTAACACAACACCTACGCTGAGTTACTGCAGCGCACAGCATTACATCTCAGTGCAAGACCTGACAGAGTACTGAGAGTGAAAGCATTCGAAGACTCATTCCAGTGACGACAGCGCTGTTTGTCTGATAGTTTCTGCTAACTCAGTTGTTCCTACCCACAGATGCTGAGTTGCATCTTGTCCACAACTGAAAGTGTGATGTTTTTGCCACCTACGAGCTCAATGTTTGACAGTGTGTGACCTTTCACAAGTGTCGGGCTCCACCGACAGTGGAGGGAAAAAAAAGGAAAAAAACAATGTAACTCAGTGACTCGCTACAAACAATCACAGATAAAAAACATGATTGACAATAATTAACATAATTTTTTGGAATAGTATTGCCAGGGTTAAACAACAATGGGCAGGGTAGCGGGCGGATGGGCACGCGCCAACACGCAGAGCACTACACCCTGTCTTCAGAAGCATGCGTGTTTTCCCACACTGGCAGTAAACAGCAAAGATCTTCTAACTATGTTATCAAAACATCAGTACCTTCTGATATTGTGTACACGCACCACATTGCAGGAAACATGGTGGCATGACTGAGCAGCATCTATAAAAGATAATGACTGTGCTTCATTAGAAGAGGATTATCAAACCACTCTGGCAAACCCAGATGCAACGTTCAGACTATAGTTTGTACCATTTATGCCTCACTTGTGCTGCAGCTTTAAAGACCCACTCCGATCACCTTTTGATCGATTGTAAAAGTGTTTCCAGTGGTCTTTTAATTAGGATTATGCCGTTTCAGCAAAAATCCAAAAACCTGTGTCGTTTTTTTAGGACATAGTTTCTGCAGAGCGGCAGGAGTTCATTAGATATTTGCTTCAGAGGTGGAGTAAACCAGCCACTACTTCCCATCATCCTATTTTGTTTACCCTCTCTATCTTACAGCTCCTCACAACTCCGACCTAACATTACTGGTGCAATAAAACACGGCTAGCAATATTGACAGCTTACAGCTTTGAGCCAGATACCAGCTCAGACAAGGAAAACGAAGAGGGATCTAATCGTCTACAAGTGGATGCATCTGAATGGAGCGGAGAAGGAAGCTTGTAACCTGTCGATTGTAGGTTCTGAGTCACACCAACAAGCTTTTTACAACTGTGTTTTTTCGTCTGCTCCCGATTCACAACAATCTGAATAAAGAAATACTTAGAATTGCAACTTTAAACTTAATTTTCTTAACATATGCTCTCCACGATGAGAAAAATGTGTTTTTGAAGACCTACCGTGCTGGAAATTATGTTTTTAACACGTTCTTCTGGCATTTTTCTCATGATAGAAGACACATATAAGGAAAATTAAGCTTAAAATAGCACTTCTGAGTATTTCTTCATCAAATTATTGTGAATCAGGGGTAGATGAAAACTTTTTGTTTGAAAAACATTGTATTTGTAACGTAGAAAATACTCTGGGAGGCCCACAAGCTCCCTTCTCAGCTGTATTCTGATGCATCCACTTGTAGACAAATACATTTTACTCGTCTGAGATGGAATTTGGCTCAAAACTATGGCTGGATTTTTCCAATGTTGCTCACCATTTATGTTGCATTAGCAACATTAGGTTGTAGGTGTCAGGGGCTGTAAGCTCCGCCCTGCAACTCAGAACCAAACTTCTAATGAACTCCTTCCGCTCTGCAGGGACTATGTCCTAGAAAACAACACAGGTTTTGTTGATTTTAGCTAAAAATGGCATAATCATGAATAAAAAACCACTGTGAATACTTTGAAAAAGATGATTGGAGTCTTTAAAAACGTGCCTTTAGATGTTTTTGCCTTTGCAGGTTTTCATTTGCGAGATGCACATCTGTGCCTGCACAGGTTTCACCTTCTTGCCAAATGTTTCATCCTCTGGCTATCACTCTTATTGACTGGAAATGTCAGGACAAAGCTTTGTGGAGTTTTACATCTTCCACCATCAGTATTGCATCTGCATTACATATGAATGTCCTCAGTGCTGAAAAAAGTCTTCATTGATTCCAGTTCTACAAACAGTCGCTGGCTGTGGCTCCGCTGCAGCCCAGAGGTGTAGTCATTCATTTCCCTGTAATGGAACATTGTGTGGGCCGAGAAGCTCGCTGAAGTTGGCTTTTGTGGACCCTCCACACGAAAACACTTCTGCTGTGTGATATTGTGGCAGAGAAGGAGCAGTCATCCAAAAAAAATTTTTTTTGAAAAGTGGATTGTGTTGCAGATCAAAGAGCCTGGCCCGCAGCGCCTAATATCAGATTTCATTTTGAGTTGAGTCCCTTCATTCATTTCTGACATTCAAAGTTGGATGGGTGCACCCCTCTATGAGGCCTCTTGGCTCTCCGTCTGGGCTAAGGCCCCATCGCTGGAAAAACCCAGTGCATCTGACTTGCATTGCCTGGATCCACTTGTGTGTTCTGTTTGGCCTGTGCCGCTGGAGGAAGACAGCGAGCCAATTACCAGCCGCTGCTCTGAGACCGCTATGATGTCATCGTCCTGCTGGGCCATAACAGGCTGCAGATGAGGGAGGCTGGGCCTCTCCGCAGACTTATTCACTTAACAAACAGCAAGGTAAAAAAAATCCAAACATCCATGAACATTTCTATTCATCTAAGCGATCTATAAAGGTTGTCACAAAGTAGAACAGCTAATCCGACAGCAGATGAAAGAGATACGGTAATGATTCATTCTTCAAGTCATGAGCCAACACCCTATTTAAATATTACTGATAGCAATACATGAGAAAACAGAGGAAAAGTGACTGTGCTTGGAGGCATGCGCAGCAGAGACTTAATTGAGAAAGATCACCTCTGAAAGACGGTTAGTTAACTGTACCCATACACATGAAAGGGCAGAGCTGCCTGAGAGAACGCTCATATGCAGACAAATGTATTCACTTGCAAAACTCAAGAGAATACCTAAGTGCTATCCCAGAAGGCCTTGCATTTCCTGGGAAGTCTTGAAGCCACATCAGAGAGCTGGAAGGGGCCTGTGGGCTGCAACAGATCTCCTCTCATTTCCCTGCATGCTTCGTCTCCAACGCCCCGCAACCGCACACTACATATAGACTCAGAGGATGATATATAGCCAGAGCTGATGGCAGGTCGCAGCTCAGCCTGAGATAATGGCAGGCGCATAAACAAGTGGCAGCTTGATTGTTTGTTACACATTCATCTCAATTAAAAAATATAAAAAAATATAAAGGACCCAGTCAAACAAAAACTTTTGAGGAAAAAGGTTTCTCAAACATTGTTGGCAGTCGCTCATGCGTTTGAGGGAGCAACTGTTTACAGGTGAAAAGACTTTGAAATTTTTGCAAGATGTGAAAACTGAAAGATCAACTAGTGTCATTCATTCTTAACAAGGAGCGTTTAAACATGAGGCTTTTGACAGAGCCACTGCAACACTGTTCAGTATCAGGCCTCCGTGTGCCTGCACACAAAACTATTAACCTCTAAATTACCATACATTTAAAATTTGGTGCATGTGTAGCCTGGAGCATGTAAAGTTATTACATTTTTATAAATAATGAAATGGAATAAGAGATTGTCATTTTACAAGCTGGTGCACAACAGCTTCGGAGAAATGCTGTCATGCTGATTTGTATCACTTCTATTTCATCCAGAAGCCAAAAGACGCTCAATATATCTTAAAGATCATAAAGATTTTTCACATCAGCATTGACATAAATATTACAACTGATGGATATCATCTAATGCTGTTTTGACATTTTTAGAGATTTTTTTTTAGAAAGATTGTAAAAAAAAAAAAAAAGAAAATGCTGTTTTGGATCAGTGCATGGATCTTCTTCAGAAGGGGGTGTTTAGAGCTCCAGGGCAATGCGTCAGGCCGCCATGAATTTGTTGTAAGAATTTTTCAGTGTAAGAAGCAATTAAGGTCTCATAACTGATGATTACTGCTAAAAGAAATGATTACGAAGGATTAGGAAGAGCACACAAACCTCAAAGATCCACTCCAAGGAAAATTGTGTTTATGGCATTTTTAACATGTTCCTCCAGCATTTTTCTGACGATAGAGTACATAGTTAACAAAAATTAATCTTAAAATGTCCTTTTTGAGTATTTGGATACTTGTATTTGTAGATGCATCCAGTTGCAGAAAACTAGATTGATATACGACTTCAATTTCTGGCATCAGGCTCAAAAATATACAGCAGGAAATCTCCAATGTTGCTCGCCATTTTTGTTGCACAGGTAATACTAGGTTAGGGGTGTGAGGGGCTTTTAGCTAGCAGTAGAGAGTGTAAACCAGTGTGTTTATCTGGCATGTTTGTCTTATCAGCTGGACAGTTGTGTAAAAGAAAGATAGCCCAAAGGAAAGTTGAAAACCTGCCATTTTTCATCAATAAAGTCCACTAAAGCAGTGTTTCCCACCTCTGGTCCTCGGGGTACCCTGTCCTGCATGTGTTTCATGTTGTCCTGCTTATGCACAGCTGATTCAGCTCACCATCAGGCTCTGCAGAAGCCTGGCAATGACAGTCATCAAAGACAGGTGGGTTTGAGCAGGGTTGGACTGAAAAAAATACAGGACAGTGTTCCTCTAGGAGCAGGGTTGGGAAACTATGCACTAAAGTATATAAAAAAGCTGCGCACGTCATTCAGGAGTGCCATAA
Organism: Adrianichthys oophorus; assembly: GCA_036245035.1. Lineage (NCBI taxonomy): Eukaryota > Metazoa > Chordata > Actinopteri > Beloniformes > Adrianichthyidae > Adrianichthys > Adrianichthys oophorus. The sequence continues at coordinate 7,536,199 of BSAI01000030.1, forward strand.
ATGACATTGTTCTCCCTGCCTTTCCCATGGCTGAAGGTGTATTATCAAGAGTATATGTGGGAGAGCGAGAATGCTTTGACAGTAAATTCCTCTCCAAATCTTCACAGGCCACAGTTCAGATTTGGCTCAGAGGGAGGGGGGGAGGACATTCACCTCAGCCTGTGGAGGTATGGCAACTCGTACCTGTGCGAGCGGAAGAAACAGTTCCAAGTGATAACTCAGGATTAATGATTACAGTAAGTAAATCTCGGCTTAATGTTGACATAAAAAAGTAAATACTGTAGATTCATTTTCTCCATGCGCCGTGTTTGCATGTGAAAATGTGACCGTTTGCTGGGAACACAATTGCTGCAAATTCTAGCGTTCAACTCATTAACAAGCTGACAAATAACTAAAGGAACCACTTTTTGTAACAATACTGTGGTTTGGGACATTATTCAGTCAATTACCTTTGAAAGAGACAAAAAAATAGGTTCTCTTTGTGGGTCTGACAGATCATTTTTCAATTTAGTATAGAAAACAATGCAAAAGCCTTCAATCCCAAACAAGGTTAGATGTTAATTTGAGGTTTTTCTTTGAATTGTAGATTAGCAACTTAATTTTTTTAAAGTGACAGTTAAAGCTTTATTCCTTTTTTGGAAAGAAATAGTAATAAAGCTAAATTTAGGATAGCAGAAATTAGTTTTTTTCATGCAGTTTCTTTTTTCAACTGTAAAAGATTTATTGATTGCTTAGCTTACTGATGTCCACAATGTGAAAAAAAAAATGGTCACACTGAGAAAAATAAAAGCAAAGGTTACTGAAGAAGTGTGGAAGTTGAAGATTTCTCAACCCAGACTTCTGCTTTTTACATAAATCCCAGTAAAGTTACTTCCACAGTATATGCACATTTTTTTCTTTTACTATATTTGATCAGACATTCTTAAGACAAAGTATCTGTGGAGCGCCATTATTATTACAGCTCTGTGTCTTCAGCTAGGTGTGTTGCTGTTAAAGGTGAGCCTGGAGAGTGGCGTTTGTGAACGCAAGGTTAAAAGCAGTTCAAGTTTTCACTTCCCACTTCTGAGATGCATCAAAAGCAGCTTAATATTTAAAGACTGTCATGTGTTTGGCGTCATTCTAATGTTTAAGCCGAAAGCAAATACCTCAAGAGACATCAAACCTTTGCTTTACGGGCCCACCAGCAATAAACATCGGCAGCTACTGCTTTATGGCGTGCCACCCTCCATTTCCTGCGGCAGTAAATGGAGGACACCAATAACGAAACCAAATTTCCCACCCACACATTCAATCCAAGCTCAATTCATAATGTGTACTAAAAGACTCGCAAGTCATGTGCAAACATGAGAGGAAAAAAAGGGCGTCGTGCAGGTTATCCTGACTCCCATCATCCTCTTTCCTGACTCATCTATGTAAGAAGACCTCCAGCTTGTCAATGTGTCTTTAGGCCTGTAGTATAGAGACTGTGTGAGCTATGCCCCGCTTTGCATTCCTCTGCCATCCAACCTCTGTCCAGCCTGGACTTTCCCACAGAACCCTAAACCCTGTGAATGAGAGTAGGCCTTTGTTTCAGGCATTTTTCATCCAGATCCCAGCAACTTCCCCATGGTGGAATGCAACTGGAATGCCAGCACCAGCTACCTGGCATTAGAGAGTCTTTGTGCGGAAATAGGAGAGGCTGAAGGAGAGAGCAGGTCAAAGAGGTCTGACAATAGACAGCTCCCTAACCAGAGCGACCGAGGAGCCGAGGAGGTCACATATAAGCGAGGTAAGGGGAGGTGAAACAATGACACAGTTTTACTGTGACTTCTCCTCGTCTACTACTGTACAAATTATTAACCTGAGCACCGGTGTAGCAAATGATCGGCATGCATACACAAGCTGCTGTGTGCCACAGTTAACAAGCTGCCGTGACCTTATCATGAGCTGAGAGCAGGAATGGTGGAGCACTGGTTGGCCTCAAGGTGCAATTCCATTCATTCCTGTCTACTGAGAGACAGGAGTTTAATTGGAGGGAAGCTAAGATGAAGATTTATTAACGCACAGGGGGATGCAGGGTGTGTTTTTCTGTCATCAAAAAGCTCAGCTTTCTTTTGTTTCGGTTGCATTAGTAAAGCCACATTGCAAATTCCAATGAAAAGTGAATCAAAAGTGTGCACCGATGGCGGGGACTTGTAAAACAAGCACTCAGAGACAAAAGCGACCGACCTGGACCCGTCAGATCTCAAACGCAACCTGAGCGGCCCAACTTCTGAGGCAGATCTTCCCTGAACCCTGAGTTTGGATGATAAGGAGACAAGATAAAGCACTAGCTGAAGGGGTAACGACAGACTTATGAAGACAAGGGCGGAGCATCAGGTCATATATCTGTGCACCACAATTACTGAGGGGCCTCCACAGTTGCTCCTGTGAGGACCAACATCTGCAGCCTTCCACCTGTTCTTTCCTGCTCCCAGTTCACATTACGTATAAATAACCTGACAAATACCCAGATATGTATTATTAGCCACTTAAAATCAGTGTCACATGACATTTTGAGTCAAATAAAAGCAAATCCACCACAACCTCTAGTTTGCTTCAAACCAAACCGGAACCACCCTGACCTGCTTCTACAAAACTTAGCAGATTTTCTGTTTATTACGCCAGAGTGCCAAGAATCTCTGGGAGAACAACTAAGGAAAAAAACAGACCGTCTCACTCCTGAGAGGAAGTTTTATGAACTCAAATGTGAGAAAAAAAGACTTTCCTCTTTACATGTCTGCCCACTCAACAGAATCACAACACGTTCAGACCGACACATCCTTTAGAGATACTATGATAAAAATGGTGTTTTTATCATGTTGTTTGTGGCATTTTTCTGATAAGAAAAGACCACTGGGAATGCTTTTACAACAGCTCAAAAGATGGTCGGAGCAGGACTTTAAGGGGTAAGCCCGCCCCTTCCTATCATTCATTGTTTACACTCTTTCCCGCTAGCTTACAGCCCCTCACAACCCCAACCTACCATTACAGATGAAACAAAAAGTACAGTTGTACATGGATCTATTTGTTTGCAAGTGGATGCATCAGAATGGCGTGGAGCACGGAGCTTGTAGCTTGCAGCGGTAACTTATACATCACACTTACAACCTTTTCCCAATGACATTTTAGTGCTTCCGATTTACAATGATTTAAATATAGAAATAATTAGAAATGCAATTTTAAGATTAATTTTCTTCATATGTGTCATCCATTATGAGAAAATGCCACAAGAACATGTTTAAAACACAAAAAGCACAATTTTCATCAGAGTTGGGCTTTAGGAGTTAACAGCTAAGTTTTAATTCTGTTGAATTTTGTTTACACAAAGAATAACACTTTCTCAGTTCTGTCCTCTATCTGCTTTATCTGATTTACCAATTTTTTATATGGGAGGAAAAATCTAAGTCATGCAGCAGATATTTCCTTCAGTTCTTGTTTGCTATTCACAAAAGCAGACTTCACCATGGTCACCAGGCCTGCATGTTGAGCAAAAAAAAAAAAAAAAAAGAAAAGCAATCATTTCCTTTTTGGAACCTCATTGCGTAACGAAAAGGGTTGCTGTGTAAGCTGGTCTGCCCCTCCTGAAGCATTTGCTGTAGGATAGCTCTATAGGAACGGAGCAGTCAGGACGGGGCTTGTTGAAGGGTCTCAGGTTTGAAATTATGGGCGACGTGGGGTTCAAAAATATTTCTGTAAGCTGAGCTGCTTTTCATCTGGTGGGTTTAGCAAAAGAGAACTGAAAAGAGACAGAACACAAATAGTTCCTTTTCAAGGCTGTAAAAATAAAGAGATGAGGCAAGTGAGCTCGGCTGCAAAGCCTGCAAATTTGTTTGATAAAAAGTTAATTTCCGAAGAAATTGTCAGACAGGAACGATTAAATGAGTGTTTAAGTTCCTTAAAAATTGTGTAAGCACAACAGAGGACACCTAAAAATGTAGTTTGACAAATTTTAAACCTACATGTAAATCAAATTTGCATCAGCTAAATTTGCTTTAGTAATAGATGACACCCTAGGATAAAAGTAGGAGCACAAAAAACTAATTCAAAATACAACTTTGAATAATATTTATACCTTTAAAATGTACTTTTTTATCTTTACATGTTAAAAAGAGCAGAACAGAAGTATGGTGATAGACAATATAATTAAAACAAATTTGTTTCCTGATCTCATCTGTCTTGTCTTTTTATTCACTAGGTTAGCTTGTCTTCTGGACTTTTTCCCATGGTGCAATGCTGCTTCAAAAAGCTCAAAAGGTGATTTTGACAGTGCTTTGCTGAAACCAGCAAGGCCTTGCTGGGAAAGCACGGCATCCGGAAGGCAGCATTTGTTGCACCACAATTCACTGTCAATTGCACAATGTTTGTTGTGTTCTACAATTTCAGAAACTGATTCGCAAATCTTTGCACATCTACCAGTTACCCTGAAGTCATGTTTTTTTTTCTCAATAAAAGTTGGTTAAATTATTGTGTAAGTTGGATGACAGCTGCTCCTGGCGAACATGATTAGCAGTAGGAATGCTTTTGCTTTGCAGGTGTTTGGTCATAAACCAAATATTGGACAGGTTGAATTTTTTTTTTTTTTTTTTTTGATGAAGCCACAAGCAAAAAGAATTCAGGAATGTGTCAGTTTCTGGTGTGCACTAAAGAAAAAAGATTTTAAAAAAATGTGGCCTCAAATTGTTGAGATGTTGCTGAACATTTTCCATTTTCTTTTAGCATTTTAATTTTTTTTTTTTTAACGAACAGATTTTGCAACAATTTTTGTTTCATTCGAATTTTTAAATCATCTGCTTCCAAAAAGAGAATAGTTCTTCAAAAACAAATTCCACCAATCACAGTGGTGCCCAGTCTGATGACAAGAAAGCTCCATGCAGTCACTTTTATGGTCACATAGCAATCCTAGAGGGTTTGGTTGCTGCTGCCATGCCCACGCAGACTGATCTGCATATTGCTGATTTATTATCTTCAACCACTATATCCCTACAACATTACATGGTGACCTTGGATGGTTAACACCTTGTCAAGATAGAGGATGTTATTGCGGAGATTATGATCTGCCATAAAGGCTGTGAAGAACTGCCAAATGGACCCTGAGCTTAACCAAACAGAGAATTAGACCTCACCCATCTGCACCTTTTAAAGAAACCTCCAAACCAACATCCAGACTTTGACATTTAACTTAAGTGAGTTCTGTCATCATACTGCAAAAAAAGAGCCCCTTAAATTAAGTTAAAAAATGTATCCCATTGACAATCTTCTTTAAACGAGAATAAAACACTCTGAATGGGATAAAAAAATGTCTTACCAAGAATCCCTAATATACAGTGGGTACGGAAAGTATTCAGACCCCCCTTTACATTTTTCACTCTTTGTTATATTACAGCCATTTGCTAAAATCCTTTAAGTTAATTTTTTCCTCATTAATGTACACACAGCACCCCATATTGACAAAAAAACAACACAGATTGTTTGACATTTTTGCAGATTTATTAAAAAAGAAAAACTGAAATATCACATGGTCTTAAGTATTCAGACCCTTTGTTTTGACACTAATATTTAACTCAGGTGCTGTCCATTTCTTCTGACCGTCCTTGAGATGGTTCTACACCTTCATTTGAGTCCAGCTGTGTTTGATTATACTGATTGGACTTGATTAAGAAAGCCACACATCTGTCTATATAAGACCTTACAGCTCACAGTGCATGTCAGAGCAAATGAGAATCATGAGGTCAAAGGAACTGCCTGAAGAGCTCAGAGACAGAATTGTGGCAAGGCACAGATCTGGCCAAGGTTACAAAAACTATCTGTGGCACTTAAGGTTCCTAAGAGCACAGTGGCGTCCATAATCCTTAAATGGAAGCTGTTCAGGACGACCAGAACCCTTCCTAGACCTGGCCGTCTGGCCAACCAGAGCTATTGGGGGAGAAGAGCCTTGGTGAGAGAGGTAAAGAAGAACCGAAAGATCACTGTGGCTGAGCTCCAGAGATGCAGTCGGGAGATCAGAGAAAGTTGTAGAAAGTCAACCATCACTGCAGCCCTCCACCAGTCGGGGCTTTATGGCAGAGTGGCCCGACGGAAGCCTCTCCTCAGTGCAAGACACACAAAAGCCTGGAGTTTGCTAAAAAATAATGCCTGAAGGACTCCAAGATGGTGAGAATTGAGATTCTCTGGTCTGGTGAGACCAAGATAGAACTTTTTGGCCTTAATTCTAAGTGGTATGTGTGGAGAAAAGCAGGCACAGCTCATCACCTGTCCAATACAGTCCCAACAGTGAAGCATGGTGGTGGCAGCATCATGCTGTGGGGGTGTTTTTCAGCTGCAGGGAAAGGACGACTGGTTGTAATCGAGGGAAAGATGAACACGGCCAAGTACAGGAATATCCTGGACCAAAACCTTCTCCAGAGTGCTCAGGACCTCAGATTGGGCTGAAGGTTCACCTTCCAGCGAGACAATGACCCTAAACACACAGTTAAAATAACCGAAGTGGCTTCACAACAACTCTGTGACTGTTCTTGAATGACCCATCCAGAGCCCTGACTTAAACCTAATTGAGCATCTCTGGAGAGACCTGAAAATGGCTGTGCACCAATGTTTACCATCCAACCTGACAGAACTGGAGAGCATCTGCAAGGAGGAATGGCAGAGGATCCCCAAATCCAGGCGTGAAAAACTTGTTGCTTCTTTCCCAAAAAGACTCATGGCTGTATTAGATCAAAAAGATGCTGCTACTAAATACTGAGCAAAGGGTCTGAATACTTAGGACCATGTGATATCTCAGTTTTTCTTTTTTAATAAATCTGCAAAAATGTCAAAAATTCTGTTTTTTTTGTCTATGTGGGGGTCACTAACATGTTTTCTCAAACTGAGATTGGACATCATATTTTATTAGATGTCCTCAAAGGGAAAAAAAATCCACTTTAAATGTCCTGGAGAAATCTTCATTTGTTCTTGGTTACCAAAAAGTTCAAGTTGCAATTGATCCTACTCTTGTTCAAGTTTTTTGGGGTGAATTTTAACAAGTTTTCTGAAAAACACGAAATAAATCTTAACTACCTAACACAAGTCATTACATTTAAGTTAAAGTTTAAGCAAATGTGTCATCATAGGAGGAATTATGAAATAATGAAAGTGAAAGTTCTCAACAGGATTGTACGACCTTTAACAGTAGGTTGAGGTTAGGAGATAATTCGCGTTTCATAAGTTAATGCGTTACAGTGCAAAGCAATACAAGTAAATCTACTTTTAAGACCTTCATCTTGTTCAAAGTCCCACTCGAGCTATATTTTTATTTATTGTAATTTAAAATTGTATGCAGTTTTTAGCAAAAATAAAGAAGCCTGTGAGTTTTTAGGACGTATTTTCTGCAGAGCGACAGGAGTTCATTATGAATTGGCCTCTGAGTTTGGCGTGAAAATTAGTCTCCGCTCATGTCCCATCAGCCCTTTGTTTACATTCTCCTGCTAGCTTATAGCACTTCACAAGACCAAGCTAATATTACCGTAGCAAAAAAATAAATAAAAGTGAGCAATATCAGAGCTATCCAGTCGTATAGTTTAGAGCCAGATAACAGCTCAGACGAGAAAATGACAATGTTAATGGATCTATTTGTCTGCAAGTTGATGCAAAAGAATTTTCATCAGAGCAGGGAGACTCTGTCACAACCTCAAGCTTTTTCAAACATTTTCAAACACCGTTTTCATCTGCTCCTGATCCAAGACGGTTTTAATAAAGAAATACTCAGAAACACAGTGAGTCAATTTTTTTAAATGTTTAAAAGGTGTTATTAATTTGTTAGTTTTCCTTAAATGTAGTATTTCGTAATTTTTCTCAAAATACAAACTTGACTTTTTTATTTAAATGCAGCATTGTATGAAAAAAAGACATTAATTTTAATCTCAAATCATTTTATACATGTTTTCAATTATGAAGGCATATCAATTATGAATGATACATGTCTTTAAGAGCCTGTTAAAATCACCTATTCTCATTGGAGTGGGTCTTTTATTTTATTTTAAAATCCACATGAAGCAAGAAACATCAAACCAAGAAAAATTAGCTATGATTTTTCTAATTTATTTCATTTTAAAATAATTTAAGGTTTGTACAACTCATATTATTCCCCCAAAAATAGTATTTTAATGTTGACTTTTATAAGTGACTATCAGATTTTTTTTAAAGCAAGCAACATTTAGCAAACTATCTATTTTTAGCCACACATGCTATGTTTATGTTTCCTGCAGCCTAAAAATGTTTTCCTTACATCAAGAATTATATCTGCTAGCAATAAAAAAGCTGCAAAATGTTCCTATGCAACCAATAAATACGGAGTATCATTTGACTTGTAATCCAAATATGGTTTTAAGACATGTTACTACTTTTAAAAGTCAGAGTTAACTTCAAAGTAAGAGCTTGTCACAGAACTGCTGATCAGGTTTGCGGCACTGACTCAGATCCAGATAACAGACACATTCTGCAAGCGCTTTAAAAGAATTAGCCACCTCCTAGACCTGAAAAGGGTGAGCTTGTGCTGCTTTGCGTGGAGATGACTAAGCATGAGGCCTGCAGCCTCTGGCACTGCGCAGGCATGTTCCATTCTGTCAGAGCTGTGCTGCACATAGGAGCTGTTTCACACGGTCCCACGGCCTTGTGGCTGTGCGAGTAGGAACTTTGGTCTCTCTGCTGCTGGGCTGCAGTCGTACTTTACGCACTGTGGCTTCCACTGCAAGGTTTCACCTCTTATCTAATGTAGGACGGCTTTCCAACAGGCGTGTGCTTTGGGTACCTCTTGGTGCAACAGCAAATCCATCAAAGTGGGTCAATTTTTTAAAATAAGTGTTTAAAAAGTGTTTTTAATTTGTAAGTTTTCTTAAAAAGTAGTTGTTTTTTTTTTTTTCTCAAAATAGAAACTTTACTTTTTTTTAATCTAAATGCAGCAGTGTCAGGAAAATAAGCATTAATGCAGGTATCTCTCCCCCCCCCCAACAGGAAAGGTCTGAGCCTAGCAGTTGCTTGAAACCCACCCCCAGTGTCACGGAGTTAGCTCACAGTGTGTGTGGTCTGATGGGAAAAAGCTGCCACGCTTTAAGTCTTGATCTCCACCTATTGGTCATTGGTGAACATTGCTTTTAAAGCGTTATGGATTTGACTTAACCCTTTTATTATGTTTGTGTCAAATTTGACCCAAACACAAAGATAAAAAATTTATCAAAATGTACATTTAAGATCGTGTTTTTATTTCCCCTTAATCTTCACTGGGATGCATCAATTCAGCCGGATAACTTTGGTTTTTGCTCCTCCTTCATCGGATTTCTTCTGTACATCAACATATAAGCAGTTCCTCTGTGTAAAGAAAGAAAGAAAGAAAACAATCAAGTTCTGAGGCCGAGGAAGCCATCTGCTCAAAGACAAGACGACATAATAGACGAGGCGGATTTCCTTTGTTTAGGAGTTCAAAAGTTTAGGGAGTCCTCCTGACAAAAACATCGTCACCTTTTGACTTTATTAATGGGCAAAGGAACAGACAATACAGTTTTGTTTGAGGATCTAAAGCCATTTCTGCAAGTGGGAGGATAAAAGCTCCATGATGTCAGTGGGAGTCCAGCTTTTAGGGCTTTAATTGTTATAAATAAGAGCTCAAATTTAACAATGAAATTGGGTAAACGCTGGGAGCAACTTTGGTTTTTTTTTTTTTGTTACAATTTATTGAAAAACACTAAATTCTAAAAGCTTTGAAAGGTTTTAAAGGTTTTTTAAAATGTTTTTACCATTTACATAAAGTGCACATCAAAATTTATAATACCATGAACAACTTATTATCTAGGTTCTTTTACCTCTCCATTGTGGCTCCATAGAAAAAAATAAATCAAATTATAGTAGTCTTATCCGGAAAGGATTGTTTATTTAGCACTGAGTTCATTTCAGTTACACAGATATATGAATTTATGGCCGAGGCGCTTCTATAATAGTATAATAAACAGAGTAAAGTTTTTAAACTACTTCTGAGGTTACACCAAATTAAGAGGCTTTTTGTTAATAACCAGAGAAAACACATATTTCAAAATCCTGACTAAAGCTTTGGTAAAATAATTGATCTCTTGTGAGCAAATTGGAAAAAGTTGAAGGCACATATTCAGGATAGAAGAATGAAGACACAACAAAGTAGATTTAAGGAATTGTGTTGTATAAAGCTTTGAGTGGAGAACACGCTGTTATACAGGGGGTCTAATTTTACAAGAAATTAATAGGACCCCTTATCAAGTGTAAACAATTTGGCTCAGTTGGCTGTGTGCAAGGCTGACACGCAGGAAACCAGGGTATATTTCAAAGGGGGCGTGATGAGCTGAATCCAGTGTGGTCCTTAGACAAAGCATTTCATGCTACGGCCTAATGATGTAGCCACAAGGGGGCCCAAGTTTAGGTCTCCCTGTGCCAGTGTTGTGCCAAGATTTGTTTCTCCTGCCAGAATTTGTATCCCCTGTCACGACACCCCTTCTGGCATCATTGATTTGTTTAAGACTCATATTTTTTCCCAAAAAGCGTAAAAAGAAGGTGGATGTTTACGATATACTTTTTTCTGGGGCTTCTGGGAGTTTACTGTCATTTTTTTCCACACATATTCTATGTAAAACAACAAGGGGGGGCACGGATTCTGTCAGGCCGCAGATCTAGCGCGCCAGAATCTGTCCCACCCCCAATAATTTGCAGCAGAAGGAGCAATTATTTATTATTTGTCCATTGTTAAATCTTCCATAACAGAGTCACTTTCATAAATCGTGTTTTGTAACCTAAATTACCCAAAGAAAAGTCATTTTTACTTTGCTTTTTTACACAAAAAGCTATAGTTGTTTCAGGTAAAATATGCAAGTATAACAATACGACTGTTTTTGGGTTCTGCATACAAGAAACTTGTTCACTGAACGCGCTTTGAAAATTAAACCAGGTTGAACTCCGATTTGGTCGTGGCAAATGGATGACGTCCCTTTTCATTCACGGAAGTGCCAACCATTTGAAAATGGATCACGGAGGAGAAATTCTGGACGGAAATATATGACACCAAGACTTTCATTTATCAGAACAGAGCAGTGAAAGAAAAAGACTTTAACAAGATTCACGAGATTTGCACCGGCTCCACATTTCATACCATGCCTCTTCTAACTGCAGTTGGCGGACATGCGCTGGTAAACAGTAGAAAAAGAAGTCAAGTAAAGAAGCCCCTTCCTGTTTCTCCAGTATGAACTCCATATGTTAAGTGGGCTTCAATGTGAATGTGTAATGTATTTTTTTAAAGGACAAGCAAGGGTAAACAAAAACAGCACATTACCTTGAACGGTCTTCATATGTCATCTGTACATCTTCCCAGGATACCTAACAAAACAAAACACCAAATATCACATTTTGAACCAAATAAAGGGTTAGATAGATATAGACAGACTTAAATAAACAAGCTGCACGACAGCTAACACTGTTTAAAAATATAAAATCCCAATAAGCAGCATGGCTTTTTAGAATATTGATTTACTTATTATACCTCAGATTTGTGGCATTTTTACAAACTTTCCCAAAATGTTTTGTTCTCAATGTAGGATTGTGATAGGTAAGAGCCTGGAAAATAGAAATGAATGGCTTTGAATAATAAGTTAATTCAAAAATTGATTTTTTAAGGTTATAAGATTTTTTGTGATATCATATTTATACTTCAATAAAAACATATTTTTTGTTTCTTTTGTCAATGTTTTCTTTTGTTGTAATGCTTCAATATTTAAAAACATTTTTCCTTCTTTTTTACAAAGAGAATTAAAGCAAGAAACTGAAGTTTTTTTTCTAAAAAGGTCTAAAAATGTTTTAATTGAATTAAAAGATTTGAAGAAATATGATGATAAATTACTATTATTTCCATTTTTCCTGCCTGACCGTACCTGCTGCACATAGCTGTCATCTGCATGGTACCAGCACATGCTCCTCCTGTCTCGGACATAAGCAGTGTAGTGTCCAAACATTACAGAGCCAGAGTGCACCACCACTGCATACAGGCTGAACATGCAGTCATTCTGGAAAAGAAACACAAAAACGCTTACGCAAAATCCAAGTTGCACAATGCAAAAAAAAACTAAAGATCAAGCAGAAGTACCTCTGTGAAGTCTGTAGAAAAAGCTTCCGTCAGAATTTCAGCTAAGTTGAGATGTTCTGGAAAAGTGACTCTGCTGTGAAGCTTCTGGAGGACACCACGCGTGTGTCGAAATCGTTTCAGGTGTATGCACAAGATGTGAGGAAGGGAGCGGAGTTTGACGCACTGCGAAACAATAAATGTCTGAGGTGATGACAGTGTCAAAGGATAATTATGCAGGAGACACTTAAAAAAATGCCTTTACCTGTTTGGAGGGATTCCTGGTTCCACAATGTGCACAAGAACAGCAGTCAATGCCCCTCAACTCCTGATGTTCAAAGAAGGAGGTCATGCAGTCCTCCTGGAAAATAAAAGTTTGTGCCGTGAGTTTGGGGTGTCATACTGCTCTAAGCCCATAAAATGCTTGGAAAACTATGCTATCGTATCAGTTCTATCCATATTCATCAATCTATTTGACATTTCTTATAGGTTTTATGTTGAATGCTCTTCCTGACACTACCCTCTGCATTTGCTTGGCTTGGGACAGGCACAAGCAGGACACTGATTTGTGCCCTGCTGAGGCTGAACTTTTTTCTTCTTGTGTCAGTCTTTTTGAATGTATGTCTGTCTGTCTGTCCTTCTTTAAGTTTTTCCGTCTTTTATTTTATTATTATTAATTACTTTTTTGTGGGAGGCTTTGTTTGTTTGTTTTTGTGTTCTGTTCAGTTTATTTGTTCCTTTGATGAAGAGTACCAAATTACATTAACATATTTAAACCACAAACACGAGCATACACATCTTCATGACAGAAAACGAGCAGTGAGAAGAACCATATTTTCATTTAATTTCTGCCCTATTTTAAATATTCTTGGGGGAAAAAGAAAAAAATATATAATTTTTGCAGTTTCTGTGAAAGATTTTTTTTGGTCATTTTTATTTCTTTAGCTAGCCATCATAATTTGGCGGTGGGGAGTCACGGCATGCATGGCATGGAGACCTACCATCGCAGCAAAAAAAAAAAAACCTTTGCAACCAAGATATTTAACCATTAAGTATGTGTTTTCGAAGCAGATTGGAGGAATAAACGTTTGAAAAGTTAGAACTGCACATGCGCAGTTACGTTAGGTCTGTTTTCCATTAGACACTGCTACAGCAGCTAAACAAAATACTGCCCCATGACATCACTGAAGACTTCCTTTTTTTAATATTGCTATTAAAAGGTTTAATTTAAAAAATGCTATAAATAACTAGAAACACTGCTACAGGTACTGGTACAGGCATATATTGTCATTTCTTGAGAAATCCTATGTAATCTAGATACAATCCATGTTAATCCACTTCCATTGTGGCTTTTTTCATTTGCAGTGTATTTTTCTTTTATTTGCAACATCAGTGCTTTTTATTTGCAGTTTCTTCATTTGTTTGCACAGTTACTTTTGCTGCAATGGTGGGTCTCGGCCACCGTAGGAGACCATGCAAAAACAGGGTTTTCTCGCTTTGAGACAAAAGTGCAAACCACTACACTGCTGTGCACCAACGTGATCTTGAATTAAAAGAATGTGGAATTTAAAAGGACCCCACCAGAGTGTTGGGATCTTCTTTTATGTGTAGTGGCAGGCTAAGCAGGTAGCTGTTCAGAGTTTTGATGGAGTTGCACTGCAGACACTGCAGATGGGTTTCTACTGAAATTTTGTACAAATCCTGGATTTCCAATGCCTGGGGATCAAAATAAAATCCAGTAAATGAGAAATACCAAAAGTTTAAATATGAAATGTTTTTGGTGTTAAAGACCAACCAGATGTCTGTCATCTATCTGCTGCTGCATCAGGTTCAGAATGAAGAGGAAAACCTCGTCAGCATCGTGCTGTGTGTTAACTGCAAAAAAAAATTGCGTTACAAGATGTCGGCAAAAATCTCACTTTGACGTGTGGAGGTGTGGCCTTTACGTCTAATGTGGTTTCTATCCAGACAGTGGAGGAAGTCCCGATGTGGAGCAGGTTGAGGGAGGTCACTGCGCATCGCCGTGAGAACTTTCCTTAGCTCCAGGGGAACGTTCCAACTGCTCCATCTCACAGCAGCTGTTTCCCACCTTGGGAAATTTACAAGCCCTCGTTTATCTTTTTTTTTCAGCACATAAGAAACAGACTTATTTCTGGATGGACACCACCGTATTTTTCAAATATTTGAGGAGGTAAAAAAGTCACAGAAATCAATAAGTGGAAACTGAAAACTTCACAAAGGCTCATGAGAAGCAGAACATTAATTTTCAAACAATGCTTAAGGTATTGGTATTTTACAGGAGTGGCAAGAACCTTACTTACTTTTCTAGAAGGTCTACTAGCTCCCAGGTAGCAGAAAAGGTCTGCAGCAAAGTGTTTACACAACAGGACAAATGGTAGTTGGTAAGGCCTCTCATACCTTCAAAAAAAAAAAAAAAAAACAGGGACTGCAAAATTGAATTTTATGCAAATCGATTTATAAAAAAAACTGTATAAAACATACCACGAAAATTAGTTCTTATAATTCAGGGTTAAGATTTTGTAATTGTTGTTAAAAAATGAATAATTGAATTATTTTTCAGATTTTATTTTATTTGTTTCAAATTGTTTTAGGGATTTTGGTTCCATTTTACTCGTTTGCCTGTATGTCATTCTAAATGTTCCTTGGCAAGTTCACCAACGAGTACTACAGCTGATGTTTATACTATAGACCATGTAGTGTAGGAAGTATACTAACTGAATACTTCTTCAGACTAAATTGGAACATTTTTAGTTTACAATACGTGAATAGTATACCGATATTAAAACTTTGAGTATACTACCTCACTTTAGCTATTGACTCAGTATACTCGTAGTACACGTCATAGACTACTCTCTGCGAAAAGGTTGATTCCTGTTTCCCTTTAAGTCAGCTTTAAGTCAGCTTTTATGACATAATTTCAGTACAAAGTGAGTTAATTTGTTTCATATTAAATTAAAATTCAACTCCTTTCTGTTTTACGTATCATTATAATGAAGTAACTTAGGGTAAAAAAACGTTGATTTACTTACTGAGCTGAGTTGCCCACAGCGA
This sequence comes from Adrianichthys oophorus, assembly GCA_036245035.1. NCBI lineage: Eukaryota > Metazoa > Chordata > Actinopteri > Beloniformes > Adrianichthyidae > Adrianichthys > Adrianichthys oophorus. The sequence goes on from BSAI01000030.1 coordinate 7,551,395, forward strand.
CGAACATATCCTACAAATCCCAGAAGACATTGCGTTAAACCGAAGTCGAGTGGTTAAACTCCGCGTATGGGTAGTTTGTTGGAATAAATCTTTCTCTTATATTTTGTGTTGTTAAAGGTCTGCTGGAGTCAAAGTGTTGTCACGTGAGTCTCACATCATCATCATCGGCTTCACTTTCGTTTAACCCGCCTCTGCAGGTAAAACGAAACTTAACAGCTTCACTTTTTTTTTTTACCTGTGATCGGTTAAAGTTAACCAAATTATCTAGTAAAACTTGCCATTTATTCTATATAGGAAGATATTTAACCATAAAGTAGGTGTTTTCGAATCAGATTGGAGGAATAAACGTTTGAAAAGCTAGGATGCACTGCACATGCGCAGTTACGTTAGGTCTGTTTTCCATTAGACACTGCTACAGCAGCTAAACAAAATACTGCCCCATGACATCACTGAAGACTTCATTTTTTTAATATCGCTATTAAAAGGTTTAATTTTTTTTAACAATTACAAACAGAAATATTTTCATCCAATTTTCTGATCATCCCAGGATTAGCTTTTATTTATCCGAGCACTTTCACCGTCATTTTCCCCTTAAAGACGATGGAAATTGTGTGGTTGTTTTTATATTTAGACCATTGTATTTAAAGAAAATGTAGATAAAAACTGAACTTCTTGGTATCACTTTATTCGAATGGTTGCGAAATAGGAGTAGACAAAAAAATTCAGTTTGAAAAATTGTATATGCAGGGGCGAAGCTACAGGGGGGCAAGGGGGAACAGCAAAAAGCTTTGCGCGCCCCCTCATTTTCCAGTCAATATTAGTATCATTGTTGAAAAAGATTAAGAGATCCTCAACACAAGTTTTTTTAAGGATTGCAAAAATAATTTTAACAATGTTTTTAAATCATATAAAAAAAATGATTACCTCCTTACCCCCGCGTGCTGCTTTATTCTGATGCATTCGCTTGCAGATGACTAGATCCATGTACGTCTTTGTTTTTTCTCGACCAAGCTGGTATATGGCTCAAAACTGTATGGCTGGATAGCTCCAAAATTACTTGCCATTTTTGTTTTACTGCTGATGTAAGTTTAGGGTTGTGAGGGGCTCTAAGCTAGTGCAAGAGTGTAAACAAAAGGATGATGGGATATCAGTGGCACAGATGACACAGGAGGTTTTTTTTTTTTTGTTTTGTTTTTTTTAATTTTACTTGAAAAACACCTTAATCTTAATTAAAAGACCACTGGGAACGCCTTGAAAATGGATTTACAGGTGATTGGAGTGGGTCTTTAAAAATGATGGACACAAGAAAATATTTGATAAAGAAAAAAGTTCATTAAAAGTTTATTTTTAACCATACATTTATAGAAATAGAGATTTTAGAAAAAAAATAACACCTACAAAGAAATTAATCAATACTATGGAATATTTTATATTTTTATGTTTTACAAAATTCTACATAAATATTGTATAAATGTAGTCTGGCTCCTGTTCCACCTCTCTAGGTTTTACTTTAAGATTATGCCTATCTATTTCACAGTATCCACCTTTGATAAAATGATTAATGATTTACTTTTCTTTTTAAAAAGAAACAAAAAAAATGTTTTAGCAATTAAACTGTTGACTACAATTTAAGCAAAAAATCACTTACTAGTACTTTGTAAAGCACCTCTCTATAGAATCAATTTTTGCAATTTATGAATGAAATTACACAAATGTTAGAAACACAAGGAATTAAAGCCAAGTCCTTGCATTGTACTCCAAGGTGGGTGAAACAAATTAGAATAATTCAAAAGAACTGTACAAAATATTCACACTATTAGTGTTTCTGACTGAGAGTCTGATAATATGATGCAAACATGGTTCTCCACATCTGTTTAAGCAGCTGACAAAGTTTGGAAATCCACATAAATGAGGACGGGGCAGCTGTGAAAAAAATCAAAACGAGAAAGGCATTCATTTGTTTCCAATCAAACAGGGTATAAAAAGTCACATAACAGTCATATTCTGAAGAGGAAGGTTTTCCCAAACCTGGATCCAGTACGCTGAGGAGCATGTAGAGGATAACGGCTATCAGGAAAAATCTCCGGAGAGGGAATAAGCCAGAACCGGCTGTCAAGATTTTTCTATATAAAAACCTGAGCAGAGCTTCAAGTTTATGGATTACAGCATCTGCGAAAAAGGAAAATCTAGTCATTATTTCTGCTAAGAAACTGAGAACAATGCACAACGATAGGGCCAAAATATCAAACCTTTAACTGAGTTAGGATGCGCAGGAATCTCAGAACCTGGATGGATTCCAGAACGCAAAGCTGCTTCTCGACTTTGTTGTTCCTTTTCATCCACAATATCCAACGCTGCCCGTTTCCGGCCCGCAAAGGCAGTGCTGCCAACCTCACCTGAAATCAATTCCCGCGCTTCCTCAAAATGTCCGAGAGGCACAAGTATGTGTAGAAGATACAACTCTGCAACTGTCCGGAAACCAGCAGATCGGCAATTTAACGGACAGTTTAACCAAACTCTGGCAGCCTCCTGCATCTCAGCAGCTTCACCCACCTTGGAGTACAGAAGTATGCTGCAATCAAAGACAGGGATGCAGAGCGATTGGTGTCTTGTCAAAAATGTCTTTTATTCCATCTCTGTCTTTGTTTAGCATTTTGTAGAACAGATGGTACCCATTATGACAGAAATCGTTGCAGCTCCAATGTGATACGAATGACGTAGCTCTAATTAAGGATGCTATAAACACTAAATAGGAGATTAAATTCCCAATTTATTTACATAATGTATTGAACATGTATTTTAAAATATGGATGCTGAATTGTCAGTTAAACATTAAACTGTAGTTTAAGTTATTACTTTATTTAAAAAAAAAAACATTACAAAAAATGTAACAGAGATTGTAAAGATGATATTTCTGATGTTTTCTCACCACATCTGCATTATTTTTGCTGGTATGTTCTCCTGGCGCTCATACTGCTGCAGAAGCCAGGCAAGGACTCCATGCCACTGGTTCAGCTCAGCCAGCACCTGAATCCCCAAGATGCAGAAACCAGCCTTCAACTCTGCACATCTGCAAAGGCGACAAAACAGATAACCTCTGTCAGCCCTAAAGACCCACTCTGATGAAAATTGTTCTTGTGGCATTTTTCTGATGACGGAGGACAAAAATAATGAAAATTATGCTTAAAAACACATCTCTGAGTAATTCTTTTTTCAAATCATTATGAATCAAGACCAGACAAAAAAAAGCCTTTTTGTTGCACTGGTAGTGATGGAAATTGGCAAATTTTGACAAACTGTTGCCCAGCAGAAACTTTGTCCTTGAAAACAACAGTTTTTTTTTTAATTTTGGCTAAAACGGCATAAATGAAATTAAATTAGATAAAATCTTAGAAGTGCAGGTGTGGTGTTCCACAAAGTCCAATTTTTGTCCCTATCCAATTCATCAACAGTATGATGTGATTTCACTTTTAATATCAGAACATTTGGAAAGTTAATCCATGGCGATTATTCTCAACTCTTATCACAATCTCCATTTAACTCTTTATATCCTGTATGGGGAAAATAAAAGCATCTAAACAGCCTGTAACCGGAAGGAACTGTGATCGAGACCACCCACCTGATCCAATCAGTTCACTTTTTTTTGTAGTCACAAGTTTCTGAGTGAAGTTTGATCCATAACTCCCTTTAAAGCTCATATCAAACACCTTAGCAAAGATTCACTCCTGCACCTCAGAAACATCTCATCCTGCCTGATGACAAAAAACTGGATGACACCATTGTTTCCTCCAAACTGAACTCTTGAACTCCCTCCTTGTGGGGATCTCCAACAAGTGCCTCCAAGAATTATGATACAACTATAACTGTGCTGTCAGAATCCTCATGAGCAGCAGAAAATATTCAAATCTTTGGCATTCTTCAATCACGTCACTACAAGAATAAAAATATATTATTTCCCACAAAAGTTTGAACCTAACATACTTTTATTTTAAGTTGTAATTTAACTTTTCACCTGCTATGTGGAACATAAGTCGCACTCTTAGAAAAAAAGGTAGTGTATTTAAGTGTACTACAAGTATACTAAAAGTGAGGCAACTTTACTTTTTATACTATCTATATTTGGCAAACTTAGAATGTTTTAATTTGGTCTTAAGAAGTATTCAGTTACTATACTACCTACACTACATGTACATGGCCTACAGTATACTTTTACTAGAGTATAAACTTCAAGAGTAACCTACTACTTTTTGCAAAGGGAAAATCTTTTAATATATTCATTTTTTTCCTGTAAAACTGGGTCACCTGTTGTCGTCCGTGCCAGCGAGCTTTTCCAGACCTCTCTGGCATGTGTCAAAAACCGCCTGGAAGTCTCTGTAGACCATCATCTGCTCTGCTGCAGAGTCCAGCATGTTTATCATCTGTAGTGCAGCAGAGGACGGCAGATGGGGACTGCTAACGGAACCGACGGCGACGCTGCAAGAAGGCGTCTGTCTGGTTGAGCAACTGCTCATGACTCAAATGTGTGACCCCCGCAAACCCTACAAATTACTGGTTTTCGCCTTTGAGCAGATGAAATCGACGATTAATAGGGGGAACGGACGACGCGCTGTTTGTTTACAATCCAAATCTCACTGAATTTCCGGGATTTAAAATCTGGCCAATCAATTGCTAGTTTCTTCAGACTAGTAAAACTAGCCAATCAGATTGCACCTTAGAGCGTTTCCAGTTTTTCCTAGTCATTCCTGTAAACACGTGCGGTGTCTATGTCGCTACTTTGAAAACTTCAGGTATTTACTACAATTTGTTGTTATCTTTTTGACTTTTTTATGGCACAGAATGCAATTCCCAACCGAATAAAACTTTGTGTGTTAAAAAATTATACGTTATGTGTCATTTAAAAAGAAGAAAAAATGCTTTTCTAGCTGTTAGCTACACACACAACTGTTAGCAATTCAACAAGCTAACATCTATTTAAATGGTTAAAAATCTTTATTTTAAACTATTTTATAAAACATTTTATGACCATTACATGTTTAAATATCTCTTATACATATATAAGTTTTGAAGTGACACAACCTTTTGGTTGTCTTTTCCATATTTTTCTTTGCTTAAATGATTTCTTGCGGTTGTGTTTGTGTCATCTAACAAACTATTGTTGTTTGTTTTGAACTAATCATCCAGCGTCTTTTTTCATCAATTTTAGCTGCTATACTTAGGACAGACTACAAGAAAAGTAAAATTCTCCACCAAATAAATAAATACGTGTGTTTACCAAACTTGTATTTATTCATGTACCACACTTGTATTTTTCCTTTTTAGTGTCATCATTTTAAAAATGGCTAAAAGCCTCAGAAGCAAATGGAAACGCAAAATGCGGGCGGAGAAGAGGAAGAAAAATGCCCCAAAGGAGCTGGCTCGACTCAAGAAAGCTCTGAGTAATGACCAAAAAGGAGAGGTGGACATGACTGACCTGCAGGAGATTGCTACTGTGGTGTCTCCTGACAAGATGAAGAAGCAAACGGATGCTGAAGTGGCAGAGGATGCGGGTGAAGGTGAGTGGATTCATTTCTGTTTGGTTAATTTTAAAGACCCACTCCAATGAAAATAATGTTTTTGGTGTTTTTAAAATGTTCATGTGGCATTTTTCTGAAGATAGAGGACATGTATTAATAAAATTTAGCTTAAAACTGCATTTCTGAGTGTTTCTTTATTGAAATTGTTGTGAATCAGGACCAGACAAAAAATGTAATTTGAAAAAGATCATATTCGTGACATAGAAAATACGCTGGGCAAGCTCCCATCCACTTGTAGAAAAATAGATCCACATATGTCTTTGTTTTCCTTGTCCGAGCTGGTGTCTGGATCAAAAATGTATGACTGGATAGCTCCAATATTTCTTGCCATTTTTGTTGCACCAGTAAAGATAGGTTGGGTGTTTGAGGCGCTGTAAGCTAGCAGTAGAGTGTACAGAGAGTGCTCAGGAGGAAAAAGGGGGAAGGGTTGCTTTTTTGCAATCTTTTAATGAACCACTAGCACTCTGCAGAAACTATCCTAGAAAACAACACAGGTTTTTAGATTTTGGATTAAAAAAAAAGGCAACATCATAATTGAAAGACCACTGGGAAAGCTTTTAACGTAGTTAAAAAGATGCCAGACTTTATAAAGCTGGCATGTTTTTTTTTGTGGGACCCAGCTTATCTTTGTATTTCTATCCTCAGATGTCAAGATGGACATGGATAAGAAGCGCAACAAGAAAACATTTTTGGATGAAGATGGACGGTACCCTGTGTGGATGAACCAACGCCAGATCAAGAAACTTAAAGATAAACGCATCACAAAGAAAAGTGGGAAAGGCAAGAAGAAGAAGGGGATTGCCTGGTGAAATGGAGAAACTGATAAAGACTTTTGATGCCAAATGGCTGCATCAGATGTAAACTTTCTGCTGTCGGGACTTTTGCAGTGGACTGACAGAGTTGTGGTGCCACCATATTTCAAAAGGAACCTTTTATTTTTGAGGAATATGTTCTTATGTAAAAACGGAGTATAATGTACCTGTTCCCAGAGGTTAATATGAGAAGATGAGCAGTATTTTCTGCTAGTCTACTTCCTAAATTGTGTTCAATATTAATGAAAACAATAAACACCATGAAACAACTGCTGTAGAAAGTGCTCATTTTTTTAATTTAATCTTTTAAGTTTTTGGAGTGACAGTGTTCCCTTATTTATTGTCGGGTTGCCTTCTAAAAATAACCCGCAATAGATCAAATCAATGAAGTATGGTTACAGAAGTTTTAAAAGAGAGTTTTTAAAAGTTGTAAAACCCCTCATTACACACTTTTCTCAGACATGAACATTTTCACACCTTTCTCCCTTGTTCAAACTCAAAGTGTAAGTCTTCATAAAAAAATAGGCCCAGAATTATAAAATGAAAACAAAGATCTGATCAAGATGGATGATGTATGTAACTCTGGAAAGCTGAATGCATTCTATATAGGAGACATGGCATGCAGGAGAGTGATTGACGAGGTCGAAAGCCAATCACAATGCAGAACGTGGTTTGCTGTATTAGAAAGGGGACAAATATTCTCCTCTTTGTTTGGTTGGATACTTTATGAGAATTTAGTGCATAAGTATGTTGTAAGAAGAAGCCTGCATTCAAGTCAAGAGTGTGAAAAAACAGTTTAAATCAGCTGAACGTAAGTGGCCGGGAACAGGCCGAAGTGACCGTGACACTGTCCCTTCCACCAGCCCTCGTCAATCATCTCTATGTTGGTGATAATGTCGTCTGGATTGAAGGAAATCTCATCGTCCGCCTCTGTGAAAACAAACATGTAACGACGCATTTGTAAACAGATGATAGTACTTAATGTCTGAAGTGAATCAACATACCTCCCTGGTAGTCATAAATTGCAATTGCCTTTTGGCCATAAGGCAAGTCTTCGTACTCGTTCTCGACTTCTGATTAAAAAGAAAGAACCACGTATTATTATTATTATTATTATTATTTCAAGCAATCAAAACAAAAAATACAAAGGATGTCAAACTTATATCAAACTTCACATGATGATAGGAAAATTGAAAGTAAAATAGATCCATCTCTATTTATATACATCCACATGCAAATGTATGTATTACTTTTAATCATGCGTAGACATATTTGTACTTATACATACAATACATAACACACTGAATCCATCAAATGTAAAGTTTGTCAAAAAAAGGTTTAAATATTTGCTTGAAAAGGAGTGGGACGAAGCAAACAAATTTAATTCCGCCACCATCATGTTTTACTTTACTTTTTTTAACGTAGTTACATTCATCTGGTTCATAATATCTAATCAAAGTCGTTACATTAGTCCAGAAATCCTCATTATTCCAAGATGGCTGCACATGAGGGGTATTTTCAGAGTCTGACCTGTTACTGCAGGAAGAGGAGGAGCCTCAATGATCTCATCATAATCTACTTCATCCTCCTCCAGTGATCTCTCAGGCAGAGGCGGAGTCTCTTCTTCTTCAAGATCCTCTGAGCGTGGCGGTAAAGCTGGCGGCTCATCATATTCCTGTTCTTCCTGCAAACAAAACTCATCCATTCATGCACTTACTGAACCCGCTGATCCCTCTTTGGGGCATTGACTGTAAATGAGGACTGGACCGTTTGGGATGTCATCCGTATGCAATGATTTACAGCTCCAACGAAATGAACTTAATTTAGGCGCCATTTTTTTGTGATATGGACACAGTTGTGTTGGAACCAGAAATTGTCAGTTAGCAGTGATTGGTTCAAGTCGGTTTGAGTCTTCGTTTCTATGGCAACCACTCTTGCCAATCAGGAGAGAGCTTGTTGGAAGTCCACACCCCTACCACTGTAAAGCGGGCCACACAAACTCTGTCCATCAAACGTTTTGAATGTTGGTCATGGGGGCCAGCAGGTACCACATACTTTTATTGAGCTCACTTTTGATTGGTGACAGCAGTTGCCCTAGAAACGTGACTCAGACCAACTTAGACCAATTACGGTTGACTTGCTCCAAATGGTGGCGCCTGTATCATGGTAAAACGATGACTGAATTGACTTAATTTCGCTGGAGCTGGAGGTAAGACATTTGTTATGGGTGACATCAGCGCCGTCTTAGTCCATCTTTATTTATGGTCTGTTTCTCAAATACCTCAATGATTCAAATTCATGGGGTTGCTGGAGCCTATCCAGCTACTTTTGTGTGAAGGCGGGGTACACCCTTCCATTGACACCCTGCTGAACAAAGGCAGTCTACCGTTTTTTGGCTATGATTTGTTTCTAAATTCTCTTTAAAACCAAAAATGTACTTCCACATGTAAACACTTACCTGCAAATTACAGACAAAATATTCATTTTTGTTTAGATAGAAACAATAAAAGTTTAGGGCGGAAGGTACATTTTGAATCCAACAAAAATCATCCTCTAAATCACATTAAAGATTTGTTCTGGAGTTTGTCTCACCTCTGGCTCTTGAGTGGACATTTCTTCCTTTTCCGGGATGTGGCAGTAGGCCTCAGTTGGCGGCACGTTGTATTCTGGAGCCTCATCTACAGTTGGAGGCTCTACCTCCTCATCTCTGCGCTGCTCCTAAAGCAAATGGCACAGAAGTGGCTCCTTGGTGCGCAGAAAGCAGATGAACGAGTTTCGGTGAAAGGTGGTGTTACCTCCTGTTTACGTTTGGCCTCCTCTCGCTCTCTGCTTTCCCTGGCCTGCCTTCTGGCTCTTTCTTCTTCTACTCTCCTCCTGTTTTCCTCTTCTGAAACTTTAGCCATGCTCTCAAAGCGAGCCTTCAGCTTCCCTGCGTCAGTACTTGCTGCAGAAAATAGACAACTTTCACTGCATTTTGTAAAGGAAGAATCTCAGCTCAAAACTCCATAATAAAATGTAAATAATTGATAAAGCAATAAAACGCAGATTTACAGAACATACAAAAGCGGTTTCAGGAAAGATAAGGAAAATATTTACAAAGAAAAAAAAATGGCATCAAACAGCCTTGTGTGAGTGAAGCATTTCTGTCTGTGGGGTAAAATTGTGCAATAAAACAGAGAAAAATATCAAAATGAGTGAAAATGTTACACAATTAAAAAATAAAGTATAAACTGCAAATCTTGGAAACATATAATTTAGAAAATGAGAAGCCTAATAGGAAAATCTATGGACAATCATGACCTGTGAACTTGTTCTGGTACCTTGAAATATTTTTTTCTTTTATATTTAATTCTTATGTGTTTATGTGAATATTGGTTAAATATTTATTATCGGTATGTAAAAATGTGTGTCTAAAATATAATAAAATTGGGGGTAGTAAGGATTTTCTTCTACCCCCTCCATTTTTGAGCATTTTATTACTTTCATGTCTGTTTAACAATTTTTTTGTTTGAAAAATGAAGGATAGTTCAGCCTTTCAAGGAGACAGACTTACACGCCTCAACTGGTTTGGTCTTTTCATAAGAAGAACTCGGGGAGTCTTTGCTCAGGAAATCTGTTGCCCCCTAAGGTCAATTCAAACAGAAATAATGTGATTAGAATACAGAAAAGTACTATTTTTGTCTTAATTACAACTTTATGGTATGTGGTTTGATGATTAAATTATCTATCCAGGATTTTACTAAAATATTTAGCATAAAATGTTAGAAAGGACTTGTCAAATATATGTAAAAAGAGGCAAAACATTTGTAACTTCAGTTTAAATACAAACAAAAGTGAAAAAAATTGATGAAAAAAAACACTTATGATACTGTTAAGCACAGCAGAGGTGTAATCATGCTATGAGCTACATGGTTTCTTACTTTTCCTGGAAAATTAAACTACAAAACCAAAAACACAAAAGCAGATTCAACTGAATTGTGTCCCTTAAAGACTCACTCAGATCAAAATTGTGTTTTTGACATGTTCCTGTGGCATTTTTCTGATGCTGGAGGACATATATTAGGTTAAATATAGCATTTTTCAACATTGCTCGCCATTTTTGTTGCACCAGTAATGATATGTCATGCTCCCACCGAGATCAGACCGCTTTCAATGAAAAGTCTATATAAACACATGCACATGCACCTTTCGGGTTTCCTCGTTCAAAACTCTTGCGTTCATGCGTTTCTAGGGCTGGGCGAAATATTGATGTCATCGACTAATTTGAATATTTTGTTTTAGACGATTTATTTTTGGAAAATCGCGATTTTATTTTTTCCGCTCTCTGCTTTCTTGGGCTTCCATTGTTCGGACTTCTAATTCCAGCATTTTTTTTGGCAATTGCTTCCCAATGATGCTCAAAAAGTTACAAGACGATCAATGAAAATTCCTACAATGAGTTCTTGTTTGTAACTGGTATCAATGGAGGTTTTTTTTTTTGGAATTCAAAATGGTGGCCTCTTCCCGAGACCAAAGGTCAACGAAACCTCTGTAGTGGTTGCAGACTTAAGCTGGCAGCATGTGTGCGAAATTTTGTGAAAATTGGACAAACAAAAGTTTCCTTTTCCCATATTGTGTGAAAAACGTGAAATTTGCCAAATCTCACACTTTGCCACAAAGTGGCCGCCGTAGGTCCAAAATTCATTTTCACTGGGTACTAGCTGTGTGCAAATTTGGTGACTTTTCGCACATGTGGCAGGGATCAAATTTTGGCTGAAAGGCACAGAAATGTTTCCAACTGTGAAAACAATATGATCCTTGCTGTCTGGGACTGCCATTAAAAAGATGAGCTTGTTGCTCAATATTTATAAGCACGTGCGACATGTAAAGCGCCCCACTCCCGTAGCTTCTGTACACTTGTTTTCTGAATACAATGACAAGACATGAATCCACTTTGAATTAAACTTTATCAGCAGTTTCTAACGTTACACAACCAGTGTTGAGCTGAAAAAAGTAGTGACATATGCGTAGCGTACTTTTCAAAACATAAAAGTACCAACTGTTTCAAAATTAGTCATGAAGGAGAAATTATTAATCGTGGTGTGAGGGGCTGTAAGCTTTCAGTAGAGCGTGTAAACAGAGAGCTCTCAACAATGGAAGGGGGAAGGAGCTTACTCCGCACTTCTAAGCATTTCTAACGAACCACTGACGCTCTGCAGAAACTGTTATTGTGTCCTAGGAGAATATAGTTGTTTTTTTCTTATTTATAATGGCTAAAAATGACATGATCATAATTAAAACACCACTGGGAACGCTTCAAAAATAGTCTAAAAGATGATCGGAGTGGGACTTTATTCCTCAATAATTGGTGAATGCTTACCTTATTCACCTGGCCCACCTGGACCCCATTTCCACCTCCAAAACAGATGGATCTGATTAGCTTGACCTTAGCCTTTGAAGGTCATCATCTTCAATATTATACATGTGTGGGTCTCACCTTTTTGCGACTGATGTTTTTCCGTTTCGGATCTGTAATCGTATCCTACTGCCGCTTTATCTACTTTGTCTTTCTCAATGCCAAATTTCCCCCCAAATCCCTTTGAATAATCTACATGTAAAAGATTTTAAAAAATTAAAAAGCAAATAAACAGCTGGAAGGACAAAGAACAAACTCAAGTGTCAACCTTGACTCACCTTTCTGTGACTGGTGCTTCTCTGTTTCTCCTTTGTAGTCGTAACCTAAACTCGCCTTGTCCACTTTTTCTTTCTCCACGCCATATTTTCCTCCAAACCCCTTTGCATAATCTAAAAAAAAATTAAGAATACATTTTAAAATGACATGTTCTGATGTCAAACAACTTATCAATGAAGTGAATGACCTTTTTGTGAGGCGTGCTGCTCCACCTTTTCTTTGTACTCAAAGCCTACAGCGGACTGTAAAATAATATAAAGATATTCCAGTTTTATTGTTAAATATCAATTTCTCATTAAAATAAAGTTCTTTATCCTCACTTTATCCACACGATCTTTTTGAACGCCAAACTTCCCGCCAAATCCCTTTGCCATGTCTTTCTGGGAAGAATGTTGCTCCACCTGAGCAACATAGTCATGACCCACAGCTGCCTAGACCGCAGAAACTCACAATGAAATCACAAGAAACAGGAACCGAGCAGAGAAAAATACTAAACCAGGGTGTGTGTTGGGTTATCATTACCTTATCCATTCTGTCCTTCTCCACCCCAAACTTCCCTCCATACCCATATGAGGCTTTGGGAGCCTGCTCCTTCTGCTTCACCTGCTCGTGCTCCACTGCAACCTTGTTTCGGAGCTCTGCAACACTGAAAAGAAGCAATAAAACAATGGAACTCTGATGTGCAAAAGAAATAAATACAAATATAGTAAGTATTTGATTATGTTTTATCAGATTTTTCCAACACAACAAAGTAAACAGCACAAAAAATGTAATCTAATGCATTTCTATCACAAAAATGTGTTTATTTGGACCTGAATTTTTTGAATTTGAGCAATAATTTCACAAACACTACAGAAAAATTTAAAAACCTTGCAAAATTCAGGTGTAAATAAGATCCATTTAATTTCAACATTTCTATGGAAAGTTAAGAGGGGCTAAAAGACAATTAAATATTGAATAAATGCACTATGTTTGAGCACATTTAAATATATTTTAACTTTCAAAGTGTTGCATTTTAAACCTTTTTTTCAAAAATAAGAAAATAAGAAGTATATATAAGGATAAAAATCTAATGCATTTTACTACAAAAATGTGTCTTATTTGAAGCTGAAATAAAAAATTTCAAAAGTAAATCAGATACATTAAATTGCAAAATTTCTATGGAAAGTCAAGATAAGCAAAAAAGACAATTAAAAAATTTACAAAATGTACTTTTAAAGCACATCTAAATATCTTTTCTTTCAAAATGTTTCATTTTAAGCCGTCTCTAGTTATCATCAGACATTGATACCTCCCTCAGGAAGTCCACAAACACATCTAATATTTTCACGGCGTTCATCTTATGTGGGAGGATTTTTTTTAAATGTATGTAATATTGCATTAAATAAAATAAATTAAAAAAAAAACTCAAGGACACTTTATTTACAAAGTACAATATATATATATATATATATATATATATATATATATATAAACGTAAATGTCCCTTTAAGGGCTCCGTACTTTACAGATGATACACATGTGAAAGATGTGTTTACGTTAAAAAAGAACATTGATGTTGACAACAAAACAATAATCTGAGACCTATTTCAAGTCTGTGTGGTTTAAAAGGTTAGCTACCGACCAAAATGTTATACTTGTGAATTAGGCCCCACCTGGAGAAAACCCACGCATGCACGGGGAGAACATGCAAACAATTCTACTTTTGTTTAAAATTTTTATATAAATCAATCTATTAAAGAAGTAACTTATCATATAATAATGGAATTTGATTATTAAATATTTTGCTCATAAGTCTATATATACTCTTTTTTTTCATGGTAACTTTAATGGGTCACATTTATCTGGAAAAAAGTTAATCTTTTCTTTCTTAAAAAATGAAGTATTTATCATTTTGAATACATATTTCTAACAAATAAAATATCAGAAAAACTATAAATAAAATTCTATGCTTTGATATTTTCAGGAAACTACTGCATCACTGAATCCAAGAAATCTAAAATATCTTAATTATAATTGTAAACTGGTAGTGATTCAACCTCTGTTTAATATTTATGTTTCACAAATATGAGGCAATTGCTGCATTTCCTCTGTTGTTTGGTCATTTTGTTGACTCGTAGTGTTTTATACAGTCCTCTGCAATCAGAATTATCAATAAGTTTTAAGATGGTGCAGTTACTCCATTGTTCTGGTTAAACTGTTGATTAAAATGATCCATAAAGGAGACCTGCAGGAGCATGGAAAGTTAATTCATGGTCTCTGAATTTATTTATATTTCTCCACTTTAAAACCTTTCAACAGAAGTTTTATAAATAAATATTCAAATCTGTCTTCTCTATTTTTGTGCTTTTGAACACGACGTCACTCAGCGAGCAGCGCTTTAAATCACACAGCACCCTTATTAGGAGAGACTTGAAGCCTCACAAGCTTCTGCTCTCACTTCCTCTTCCTGTTTCACCACCCATTATAATTCACATTTATCTTCACAATCTAAGTAACGGTTTATAGTTAAACAAATGAGAAAAAAATTGACTTTTGTGGCATTTTCACCTGATGTGTTCCTTTGTGCGTCCGGAGCCTTCAATAGTTTTGGCTCCCCACCTTTGCTCCTGCTCCGTTACATCATTCTAAAGCACAAAAACTGCAGGGTTCATCAAATACGTCCTCCAAGAGACAATGCAGGCACCAGGAAGTGTACAGTACCTCAAAGTTGGGGTCTGTCTCCCAGTCATCCCCCTCTGCAGCCGCCTTCATGCTCACATTGTGGCCCACAACTGACTTCCACATCTGGAGAGAAAGAATTCAACAAAAAAACATGACAAATGTGTCTTATCTGATGGATTTCTCTGCACTTTTATTGTTCTTTCTGCATATGCTAACCAAAAATATCTCGGCGTCAAAGCTTCAAACTCCATAAAAAGGAAGTTCAGCATGAAACTTCATTTCTCCAAAACTGAACTCAGTTTATAAAGTTTTTCATTAAAGAAACAGCATATGAACATTAATTTACACAAAGAAATAATACACAGCTGAGCTTTTACACTAAAAAGCCTTTTACTAACATCAATTATTTCATGTCAGAACCAATTATATTTAAAACTATTTTTTAATTTTTCAATAAGAACTCATATTTTAGTTTTCCTGTATTACTTATGTCTTGTTTTAATGTTAGAGGTGATGAAATAAAAGCTTTTCAATTATAAACGTATCCATCATGGGACTTTAAAAAAAAATTAAGTAAAGATTATGTACTCCCCTTTTATAACAGATAATTTTTAAAAGTTGGAATTCAACTTTACCTTTTTAGATCATTGGTTTAAAATAGAAAAATCAGTTACCTTTAGTTAACAGCGTTATCCGTGCAGGTGGGATTTGTTTTCACGCAGCCTTTAAAAGCCTGGTAGAGACTTCCTCATGAACGCGGATCCAGCTCTCAGGGACGCGCATTTGTATAAAAACGAGAAAATAAAATACCTTATTTAAAAGGAGAAGAATACAAATTTTAATAGTTTTTACACACAAAGTATAGCTTTAAATGCACTTTAACGTTATCTTTACTTTTTATTGAAAATGTATGTTTATACATATTTCAAAATAAAATCAACGCTGCGTTTAAGTGTCCTCGGAATTTTTGCAAAAGCGGAAGAAGTAAAGCGCGAAGAAAAAAGATTTTTTCAGTCAAGTCCAAACTTTATTTATAAATCTCTTTACAGTCGAAGCGAATCGAAGGGTCAAAGTGCTGCAAGGATAAACAAAAAAAAAAAAACAAATTAACATGGAACATCTACAAGTAAAACGAATAAAATCACAAAAAATATTTAAAGAATAAATACTACGTAAATAGTATGTCAACCGATTACAAATTCCATATACCGGTAACTCAAAAAATTGACCCCATAACTAAAAAGGAACAAAAGTACGGTGACCCCGAAGTGCAAATGACAACAAATCCCATCAAGGCCACCGTACTAACGACCTGTTTAAAACTTTATTTAAATAAATTAAGAACATTAAACGTTGTTAATGTGTAGAAGGCCAAGAAAATGTAAGTAACATGATATTTTTGATGTCGTTTGTTGCCACTTGATTAAAATTAATGAAAAAGATTTAAGGGTAAGCATAACAAAACCTAAGTGCAGAAAAATTGTTTGCTTTTACACACTTGGAGGCAGAATCACACTGCAAAAAAAAAAAAAGCAAACAAAAACTGGGAATTAGAGTTTTTAAAGTCTATATTACCTCAAAAAATATACAAAATAACATAAATTCAGATAAAGCTATTTGAGCAATTTATTAATAAAAAATGTATCACATTTAAGCAATAATTTACATGTGAAAACAAATTTGCTTAATTTTGCTTAAAAGTTGCTAAAATTACAAAAATATTTCAGCACGGAAATTTGAATACAGATCATTAAGTTTTTATGTAAAGTATAAAAGTTAAGCACGAAAAAAAGTTTTGATTGTTTATATTTCAGCACTGACAAATACACTGTAATCTTTCGCAACAACAAAAAACTACACACAGTAAACAGCCAACTAATTACTGTCTTAATCAAAATTAGGGTCTATATTTCATTGAATGAGTTTGAATAAAGCATTTTGTTAACCACTCTAAGAACAGAACAGCTTTAACGCAGAAATAGAATACAGTTTGAGACATATTTTAAAAAAAAAAAAAAAGCTTTAAACACATTTCCATACATCCATCCCCCTCATTTTGCAGAAAAGCCTTCTACTATTTTTTTGAACCAGTAACAGAAAAAAAATGCAAAGACCCCTTCTGAATTATATCATATTTTAATAATCTCCACAAATAAGAGTCAGGAGTGAACAAAACATCCCATTTTTCATTTCCCAGCAAATACAGGATTTGTAATATTCAAGTGTGGTTCCTGATCCAACATGAAGTATTATAAGCAGCCCTTCAACCAGTTATTTAGTGATATGGTGAATTTCAAAAGTTCACTAATAAATAATGGAACATGGAATGCACTAAACAAATGATTGCTAAAAGAATTAACGCTTAACTGAAATAAATGTGATGTTAGCGTTAAAAGAAAAGAGCAGTCTTAATTTTTTTTTGCAAATAATTTACAGTTTATGATAACTGGCAGAAATTTTGTCAAAACATGAAAACTACAGGGTAAACAAAACCGTGTCGCAGATTTACACACTTGACCAGCAGCCAGGAAAGTAGAAAATGACAGGAATGTAACGGATTGTTCAGTGTTTATGCATAAAATTTCTTAGAAACCAAGAAACAGAACCTCAAAGATTTGAGAAAAGCTTGGAACAAAAGTTTATCTGCTTTTTGGTGGTCCTAGAACATATTTAGGATGTTATGAGAAAAGAGGGGGGAAAAAATGCTCAGAAAATCTTGTCCCCTTGTAGTTCATTTGTCCCTAAATAAATTTGCTTATTTAGAGTCTTTACATCTTGACAGACTACTTAGAAACTTCTAAAAGAAACAGTTCAAAGTACACACGAATGTAACGTAAAATAAAAGTACATACAGCACATCTTACAGCCTTGACACTGCATACTCCCCAAAATGCATACATTTGTTTTTCATGTGAAGTAACGGTTCTGTCTAAAGGCACACAAAGACCACCATCTTCCAAAACATTTCATTATTATTGTACATTTTCCCTTTAAGATGCGTTTGCTGTTTCTTCTGACTGAATCCTCCACACGCCAACCACCAGATTTAAACAACAGCAGCTTTCTCTATGAATCTGTACACTTTGGATGAAAAGTTCTGTAAAGTGCTTGTGTTTCTATGAAGAACAGCCTTCCCGCTGCTGTAACAGTATAAATTATGATTTTTTATTGTTGTTTTCTTAGAGGTATCCACCCAGACACAGGAGCAGCACGACGTGCACGGTGAGCAGGTAGAGGCCAAGCAGCAGCGGAGTACGATGGCGTGAGCAGAAGGCTGCTCGGAACATCCGCTTTAAACCTGGACCTCCTCGCCGAGTCTGTGAGGAAAAAAACAACATTTAGCTCTTACGGAATGGGAATGGGGGCGGGGTTGCTCTGCGCCAAGAATCCCGCCCACAACTCAGAGGGGAATTGCTACTGAACTACTGCCGCTCTGCAGAAACTATGTCCTAGACAACAATAGTTTGTTTTTTGGCTAATAACTGCATAATCATAATTAAAATACCACCGGGAACGCTTTTACAAGAGCTCAAAAGATGACTGGAGTGGGTCTATAAGGAGGGAACATCGGTGAAAACTCACCCGAGTGACGGCTCCCTCCGGAGGCTCGATGAAAACGGCCGTCTCTGAAAGATCGCCCTCCTGAGCAGAATGCCACGCTGTCTGACTGTGACTGAAATAACAAACCAAAGCTGATATGAGATATGTGTGTGTTGACCCAAAATTTAATGCTAAAAAAAGGATGCATGAATTATTCAGATGCAAAAAAGGGAACATAAAAGTACGTTAAAGTCAGGGTAAAATATTTTAAGTTTTGAAAATTTTTTTGTAGGTGATGATCTTTAGCCCTTAAATAGATTTAAATGTACCAGAAACTTCATTTTGGACACCGAGGTGCACTTCTCACCGTTTTAGTCGATCCTGGGTTACCATCAGCTGCTCCTCAACCACAATCCTCTGCTGAGTCTCTTCCTCCAGGCTGATTAAAGAGTTTAAAAAGTCAATATATGCACGTGTTTTCATTTTAAGGTTGCTAGTAAGCTGTCAAAAAGACACTGTACCGTCGCTGCAACTCTTTGACCTCAGCGATGTAGGTGTCCTGCAGGCTGCTGCGCTCCTGTGGGGCGCCAGGAGCACTATCCACTTCCTCAGTGCCCTTTGAGAGATTTAAAGATTTAAGTTAACAAATAATCTATCTGAAATGCCTAAAACAAAACCTTACCTTACAATTTTTGCAAAAAAAATTTTTTATGAAAACATCCCAGACTACTTATTAAGATTATTATAAAATATTGCCCCAAATTGCACTAAACTACTTCCAAACACAATGTTGGGATAAAAACAGGCTGTTGGTGTTTCTGGATTCCTAATGCAAAAGTTTGGTAAAGAAAAGATTTATTTTTAGACCAGAGAGCCATGCCCTGCAGATGAAAAAATATGAACAAACAAACAAACATCGTTCAAAAGTCCCATACCTCAAGTCGCTGCATCTGAGACTTAAGTACGACTTGAATCTGAGTCTAGAGACCAAGATCTGCAGAGAGTGTCTTACCCGGCTCTGGTATGACTCCTGCTGCAGTTTCGGCCTTTGGGCCTGAGCGTCTTCTAGCATGGCAGTGAGCTGGCGCAGCTGCTGGTCTCGCTCGGACAGGGTGGTGACGGTCTGCTGCTTTAGCTGCTCTGCTTGAGCCAGCAGGTCGACACGCTCCAGCCTCAAGAAGAGACAAATATTAAAAATGAACTGAATCCCATTGAAAAGGCACGAAAGAGAAATGAAATCTGCTTCTACCTGAGTGACTCCACTTCCTGCTTGCTCGTGTCCATCACGTTCTCCAGCTGTGCTATGACTTCCAGCATCTGCTCGTTCTTCTTCTTCTCCTCAAAAAGCTCTTGACCCACTTTGATCAGCTCTCCGGCTCCGAGTCGGGACAGCTCAGCCCTCTGCTTCTTCAGATCACCTTCTTGTGTTTCAAGCTGCTCCAGCTGCACAAAAGTGGATCAAATTCAAAGACTAAAAATCCAGGACGTAGAGAAGATTCAGGACTTTTCCTCACCAGTCTCTCCCTGTCGTTTTGAAGCGCTTGCAGAGCATTCTTCAGCCCCCACACCTCCCCAGCGCTGCCTCCAGGGCTGCTGCTGTTGGTCGGCTGCCCGCCAGCCTTGCTCATCTCCTCCACTTTCAGGCTGAGTTCCTGGACCATGTTCACCGCCTGGTCCCTGCTGTCCTGGACAGACACCATAGCTTTGCTGAGCGCCTGCTTTTCTGCTCTCAGCTGCTTGGTGGTCTCCGTCTCCTGCAGCAGCCGCTGCTCCACAGCCAGCAGGTCTCGAGCAAGCTCTGCCACCCTCTCCTGAGCGCTCTCCGACTCGGTGCGCATTACGCCCCCTTCCCAGCGGAGCTCTGCCAGCTCTTTGCTCCTGCTCTCGTACTCTTGCCTCTTGCTGAGCAGCTGCTCTTCCATGGACTCCAGCTGTGCTTTGGCCGCCTGCAGCTGCTCCCTCAGCTTCTCCACCTCTGCTCCAGGAGCATCCATCCCCTGAGAGACCGCCTGACTGAGAATCTCAGTCTCCACTCTCTGTACCATTTCCTCCTCTTGCTCTCTGGCTCTGCTGAGGCTCTGCAGCTGATCTTCCAGCTCCTTGCGCTCCTTCTCCAAAGATGCAGTGCGCTCCTTCTGGGCTGCCAGAAGCTGTTTGTGTTGAGAGTCCTTCATACTAAGAACTTGGTTGAGCTCATCCCGGTAGCCGTGAAGCTGAGCAGACAGCTTGGCCTTCTCGGCATACAGGTCATCTCTCTGGGCCAGCAGAGAGCGCAGCTCCTCTTTGAGGCTGTTGTTCTCACTTGCAGCCTCCTGGATCAAACCGTCCTTCTCCATCATCACCTACAACACAGCAGAGACGTCATATTGAAGCTGGATCATCCTCTGCACATGCTCTAAAGCAGAGGTTTGTAAACTACCTGCAGGTGCTTCTCTTCCAGCTGCTTATATGTGCTGAGGACTCGATCCCTGTCGTCCTGCAAGGAGCCCATGGCCTTCACAAACGAGTCCAGTTTGGCTTTTCTGCTGTTGCTTTCTTCTTCTGCTTTCCGAACTCTTTCCTCCAGATCCCGAACTTCTCCTCTTCTTTGCTGCAGCTCTTCCTCAGCTTGTTGCGCCCTGCTGTCAGCCTCTTTTCTGGCTTCCTCTGCCGCCTTACAAATGAATCAAATACAACTTTTATTAAAGTCTTAGTCACATGCACGTGTGCGGGGGGTTTACCCCTCCCGGTTTTGGGGTTTTGGGCCCGTGGAGGGTCATAGAGCGGTCTACGATCTTGATACTTTGGGCAGACAACCCGCATGCCGCGTATAGGTTTGCCCATTTTTCACCCGCAGACAGCCCATGTTCACCTGTAAGGATAGTTGTGACTAAAGCATAAGAAGCATGAAAAAAATCTCAATACCTGAGCAACTGCTTGCTCCTTCTCTCCCAGCATTTCCACCACTATCTCCTCCTTCTCGTGCAGCTCAGCCTGCAGGCTCTCCGTCAGGGCTTTGGACGACCACAGGTCCGTCTCCAGCTGCTCCGCATTCAGACAGAGTCGTCGCTCCTCTGCCTCCCGCTCCTGCAGCTCAGTCCTGGCTAAGTCCACTTCACCCTGAAGTTGACTCACAGCTTCTTCCAGAGCTCGACTTCTCTGCTGCAGACTCTCCAAGTCATTCTTCAGGGCGCGAGACTCACTCTGTGCAGATTGCAGCTCTACCTCGGTTTCTTCAAGCTTCCTTTTTTCATCCACCAGAGCAGCCCGGTGCTCTTTGACTTCTCCGTTTTGTTCATTCAGTCTCTGCTGCCACTCTGCCTCTGATTTCTCTAATCTGAAAGAACACAATTGGTTCAGTTTATGATCTAAGAAATGAATATTTCTGCAACACAAAGTCTTTTACCTTCTCACTGAAGCCTCAAGTTCTTGTTTTAGAGCGATCTCTTTGTGAAGCTGATCTGAGAGCTCCTTCGCTCGCATTTCAGCTTCACGAACTTCAGCCTCTTTAGTCTGCAGAGCAGAGTTAAACCGAGTCTCCCACTGCTTTGCCTCATCCAGAACTCTGTCCCGGTCATCCTGCAGGGAGGACATGCTGCGGGAGAAGGCGGCCAGCCTGGCCAGCGATTCCTCCAGGCGAGCTTGCATGTCCTGGGCCCGCCTCTCTGCCTTGTTGACCATCGCTCTGGCCTCCAGAGTAGCCTCTTCCTCCTTTTCCTTCTCCGTGTAGGCCTCCTCCAGTCTCATCTCCATCTCCTTTAGCTCTGCTCCCAACCTGAACCTCACAGAGTCCAGGGTTTTTTCTGCTTCTGCTTTCAGGATGGCCTCTCTCTGTTGGATGCTCTGCTCGGCAGATTCTTTAGCAGCTAAAGCTTCGCTTGCATGTTTCTGAGCTTTAGCTAGTTGGGTTTTATAGTTTTCCAGCTCAGCTTCAGTTCTTGTCAGGTCCTCTGCAGTTTTAGAAAACTCCGTCTGGGATTGGTTTAGTTTGCTGAGAAGTTCGTCGTGGCCGAGCTTGAGCGCTTTAGCCTCTCTGAACAGTTCGCTGATCCTCTCCTGGTACTGGATGCTGTCCTTCTGCAGCTGCCGGACCTCCAGCTGCTTCTCCCTCAGCAGCTCCTCCAGCTGCCGGGCTCGGCTCTGGCTGCCTTCCTTGACCCTCTGAGCAGAGCGCAGCTGCTGCTCCAGCTCTCTCTGCTTACCGTTCTCGGACTCTGCTTCAGCTCTCTGCCGCTGGGCCTGCCTCACGTCCTCCTCCAGCCTGGCGGCTCGGTTTCTCTCAGTCTGCGCCTCTGCTTCCAGCTCAGCTCGCTCCCCCTCCAGCCTCTCTACCTCCTGCTGCAGCTGGCTGAGGCGCTGGCGGTTTTCGGCCGCTTCTTGTTGGTAGTCGGCGATGCTCCCGTTCAGCTGAGCCAGCTGGTTCATGAGACGCTCCTCCAGGTTGTCCTTCTCGGCTTCCAGCCCTCTGATGAGTTCTTTAAAATGTGCTTCTATCCTGGAAACCTCTTCAGCTAAATTCTTCTCCGAGGAGGCAGCGATGTTCTCCCTGTTTCTGCTCTCCTCAAGTTCCTGCTCCATACAAGACAGTTGCGTTTTAAGTTCTGCCTCTCGTTCCTCCCACAGTTTCTTTTCTGCATCAAAAGCTGCCTCGATCTCTTTTATTTTACTTTCTAATAAACTTTTAGCAGCAGCTTCTGGACTTTCCTCTCCAGACTGTGTTTCTGCTGCAGATGTTTGGTTTTCTTTGGGTTCTCCTTGAGTTTTGTCTTCATATTGACTCTGAACTGGCTCGGTTGTCATCGATGCATCTGACTGCTGTGTGCTGACAGCTTCCTCATTAGCTGCTGTAGATCTGAGAGCATTCTTGTGCATTTCTTCCATTTCACTTACTTGTTTTCTCAGATCTTCAACCTGCTGCTCTAAGGAGTCTTTATCTACCACAGCAGCTTCCAGCTGAGCTTTCAAAGCTTCCAACTCCTCTTTCAGACGTGCATCTCTCTTTTTTTCG
The DNA here is from genome assembly GCA_036245035.1 of Adrianichthys oophorus. Taxonomy (NCBI): domain Eukaryota; kingdom Metazoa; phylum Chordata; class Actinopteri; order Beloniformes; family Adrianichthyidae; genus Adrianichthys; species Adrianichthys oophorus. The sequence continues at coordinate 7,574,642 of BSAI01000030.1, forward strand.
GGCTTTTCCTGCATCTCTCTGAGTCTCTCATTCTCCTCCTCCAACTCCAGGATTTTCTGCTGCTTTGTTTTTGCAAACTTTCTCATTTTGTCTTTCACTGTGTCCACCTCTTTCTGCGCTTCCTCCGCCTGTCTTTCAGCTTCCTGCCTTGCAGATTCGTGCGTTCTGACCTTCGCCGACAGTTCCTGTCTCTCTTGTCTGGCCGCCTCCAGGACTTTTCTCACACGTTCTGCTTCGTCGCTCACATTTTCATAAGATTTGAGCAGAGTCTCGTACTCGTCCTTCATGCCCTGAACCTTCTCCTCCCACTCTCTGCACATCCTCGAGGCTTCTTCCTTTGCCAGCTCCACTTCTTTCTTACAAGCGTCCTTCTCACTGATGAAACCTTCCATGGCCAGCTTCAGGCTCTCGCATGAAGATCCCAGACTTTGGTTCTCCAGTAGTGCCCGGTCCACCTCATCAATCAGTCGATCCCTTTCAACTAGTAGCTTTTCCAGTTCCTCCTCAGCTGAGACGATTTTCTGCTTCAGTTCCTCCACGATTCTCTCAGATGAAGCCAGCTGCTCCTTTAGGGATTTGTTTTCTTTGAGGGCTTCTTTGCGAGAGATCAGAGCCGCCTGAAACTTTCTCTGAAGCTGCTGGAGTTTCAACTCGCTGTCCTCCTCTTGTTTCTGCGGGAGCTCAGCCTCCAACTTTTGGGACTTTTCCAGCTCGGCCTTCAGCTCCTCCTGCAAGGAGGTGATGAGTTGATCCTTCTGAGACACCACATCCTGCATGGAGTGGATGAGCGAGTTCTGCTCAGCGAGCTGCTGGCTCAGATCCATTATCTCCTGGTTTTTGTTGTCCAGAAACTGCTTCAAGTTTTCCACATCAGCCTGAAGAGATGTGATGGAGGATTCTGCAGAGGCTTCGGCTGCAGCTTCCACCTCTGCTTTGAGGGTTTCTGCATAAGACTCGGCCTGATGATACTTCTCTCTGAGGTCATTGATTTCCTCAGAGAGCTCATCGATTTGTCTTTCCTTGTCCCTCAGCGTCTGCAGATCTCGGCTAAGTTCCCATATTTCATCCTCCTTCATCGACAGACTGGTTTGCGTTTCCTGCAGCTTCATCTCCAGCTCAGAGTTTGACCTTTGCACAGCCTCAATCTCCTCTTTGAGAGCTTCCACACGCTCTTCCACTCCTGAAGAGCCAGATGGCCCTGAAGGTCGCTGATCTGGATCGCCGGGTTGAGGTTTTGAAGATGTGGAAAAGTCCACCCAGTCCTCCTGAGCCTGATCGCTCGAGGCAGGTTTGTCCTCCCTTTCATCCTTGGCTACTTCTCCTTCCGAGCCCACTCTTTCTTCTATTTCTTTCAGCTTGGCGAGAAGAACTTCTTGCTCGCCGCTCTGTGCTTCAAAGCGCTGCGCAAGGTCGCTGTACTCCTCTTTCTGCTGCTTCAGCTGCTCGCGGTGGTGTCTGTCTTTTTCTTTGGCTTTACGTATCGTTTCTTTGCGAGACTCTTGAGCTTCCTGAACCTTCTTCTGAAGACTTTCACACTCTGCTTCAAGAGAGGCCACTTGAGTTTGTAAGGTGGTCATTTCAGAAGAGGTGTCGACCTTCTGGAAGTTTTTAACTTCTTCACTTAGCTTCTCGTTCTGGGCGAGGATCTCAGCCAATGCTAGATCCTGCTGAACAATTTTCTGCTCGAGAACCTCAAGCGCTTCTTCTTTAAGCTTTAAAGCCTCTGTGAGTTCTGTAACTTTGCTCTCCATTTCCTGGACCTCATGCTCTTTAGCTTCTTGTGCTTGTTGGAAATCTGCAGGAGTTCCTCCAACTTCCTTCCGTGTTTTGGCCTCATTTTCCAAATCAGCAACCTTCTTCATTAACTCTTTGCGTTGCACAAGCGCCGCCTGCAACTTCTTCTTCATGTTAGTCATCTGGGTCTCCAGCTCCTCTTTCTCTTTTCTTAAACTGAGCAGCTCCTCATCTTCACAAGCGTCCGGCTGGTTTTCTTCTCTGACCTTCTCCAGTTCCACAATCCTTTCTTTCAGTTTACCGACTTCCTCGTCGACCTGGAGCTTCTCTTCTTCAGCTTGGAGGAGTTTAGCAGACATGCTGTCATTGAGCTCTGTCACTTCCTTCTCTTTCTCGTTGAGGAGACGCTGTAACTCCTGGATCTCCGAGTCCTTCTTCAGCATAAATTCATTGTTCAGATCTACAGTTTGGGAGAACTCCATCGCTCTGTTTTCCATCTGCTGAAGCCTCCTTTCTAGCTTAGAGGAAAGAAGCTCCCTGTCCTCCAGCTGAGCGCTGAGCATTCTGGTCTGACCTTGCTGCTCAGCCAGAGCTTGATGGGTGGCCTCCAGATCTGCTTGTAAAACCTGAATTTTCTCTTCCTTGTTTTCATTTTCACTCCTCAAAATGTTTGTCTGTTCTTCTAAACGCTGCATTTCAGCACTGGATTTCTCCTCTACAGAGGTTTTTTCCTGACGGTACTTTTCCATCTGCTTTCTGACCGCCTCCAGCTCATTTACAAAGTTTCTAGCTTGAGTCTGAGCTTCTTCCTTGGTGGCATAAAGAGACTGCGTTTCCTCTTCGAGACTCAGGATTTTCTGCTGGGATTCGGCGGCAACCTCTCTGAGCTTCTCCAGCTCAAGCAGAAGATCACCGTACCTCTTCTGCAGCTCCTCGGCTAAGGCCTGAGCAAAGAGGCCTGGGGCCTCCGAGGGCTCAGTGGAGGAAGAACTCTGCTGAGCTTCATGAACCTGAACCGTCTCATCGATGAGGACGGAGGAGGACTCAGTTTGGACAGTGGAGGCCTCGTGCTCTGCAGTTGTTGCCACCCACGACTGTCCAAAGTCCTGAAGCCCAGAGGGCCACTCCTGGCCTCCGTCTTGATTCAAAGCCTCCAGGAGTGTCCAGCTGCTGTGTGCGACTTCTGAATCACTACTGGCTACCATCTCATCCGATGAGGTGCCTTTAGATTCTTCGAGGGACTCTGACTGGTGTCCGATCAGCTCCGGGCTGCTCTCGTTCGCAGCAGAAACGAATATGTCTGAGGTGTTTTCCGCAGCTGGCGTGGTCTCTTCTTCTTGTGCGTCTTCCATTAAATCAGGGATGACGGCAGAGTCCCCAGCCGTGTCAGCAGCAGCTGGATCCTGATTGCAGTTTTCCTCAGATGCAGCATGACCAGAGCTGTGTTTCAAAGCCTCCACTAGGGATTCTCGTAAGGCGGCCAGTTCATCGTCTTTCTCCAAAAGCTGCTTCTCTAATGCCAGTATGTGTTCTGTGAATGGAAGAGAAGAGGAAAATGAATTTTGAAAATGTGAGAAAACATACAAACATACACAAAGATGTTTGACATTCTCATCGACACAAGCGCTAATGCTGCATTCACAGAGGAGGTGCAGCCGTGAGGGAGTGATAATAGACAAACTTTAGTGTTGAGTGTTTCAAAGATGCATACTTTTTATATTAACTATCAGGGCAAATCTGTGTAAGTGAGGAAAATGTCAAGTTAAAGGTTTGCATGTGTATTTAGTTTCAAGCTGCTGCAATTTTAACCCGTGCGTGTGTAAATTGTATTTTTTATTTTTGGGAGGATTTTGTCATTTTTACAGTTGGAAGTCGTTACAAATCAAGAATTACACACACAATCGGGGCAAGTCTATTTTCTCTCAATATTAAATTCCCAACCTCAATTCAGAGGATTTCTAATGAACTACTGCTGCTCACATGTCCTAGAAAAGACACAGGTTTTTTGGGGGGATAAAAACAGCCTAATCATAACTTTAAAGAAACAGCGGAAACACTCTTAAAATTGATGAAAAGATGATCCGAGTGAAACTTTTGTTGACGCGATGCAAAACATCCCCAAAGTCCAATATTTGAACTGTGGAAAAGAAATGCGCCACATCCCGCTGTAACACCCACAGTGCGCGGAGGCTAGACCACTGCGCAGCGCCTTATGGTCAAAATGTGTGGCAGGACTTCTCAACTCATCTTTATAATGACTTCACATTGAAACTGAACGCTCCTGCCATGTGAACCGCATTTGTTGCAGATTTAGAGCTTCAGTTAAAACTTCAAAAGGTCAATCATGAACTCAGAAATGACCAATTGTTTGTTCTGAAACTCTTTTTGTCGTAGACTATTTATGTAGCATTGGCTTAATGAACGCAGCTGACATGAGATAAGCTTAATAAAAAGTATTTTTCATTTGTGAACCTGTTTTTCTAATAACATAGTATTTTTAACGCTGTTTTACGTCACAATATCTAAAAATGTAGCTTTTTCTAAGATATTATTTAACATTTTACCTTTTTTTTTTAAAAGAAAAGAAAGAAAGAAAAAGTTTGCATGTTGTTTTGTTTTTGTAATTGCTCTGTGGGTAATAAAAACTTTCGGATCATACCTTTTTTAGTTTCAGATGAATTCTCTGATGGTTCTGGAGCATCTTTTTCTTCAGTAATCTAAGTGTAAACAAAGGTCAGTAAAGTCATGCTTTCACAAATATTAAATAAATATGTTTACTTAAATATAAAAGCTATTTCAATAAACCTAAATACACTGCTATAAAGAGAAAACTGAAATTACAGAGAAAAAAATTGTACAAAACAATAAAATGGGTCTATGAAAGTGCCCTAAAGGGGTCTCCTCTGCTCTCTCAGGTTAAATCTGTCAGTAGCGTCTGGGAGGTGAAGGTCAGCTCAGCGCAGAAGGGATTAGATTTGATCACACAGACAGGATCATGTTTGTCTGTCTGCTGCACTGCGTGATAACAGACAGACAGCGTCTTGTCTGATACAGGAAAAGGTCTTTTGTCCAGACTGAAGTCTGTGACCCTGGACCAGTTCTGGAGGATAAAAGCCGCCCGTCTATTAACGCAACTTCACTACGCAAACCCCAACTGAGACAGAAACGCAAATATGATGCCCCAACTTCTAATATTTATACTTGTATTGTTACACATGCAATGCAAGAGGTAAAGGTGTAAAAAAATTGAGAATATTAGAAAAATAAACACTTAAATTTAAAATAACCCCAGTTTGTTAACATTCAAATCATTGGCTAAATCTCAAGTACACTTTCATCTTATTAACAAATTTGGGGTTTTTTTCGGACACAATTTCCAACAATTTCAGGGCTAAAGACAAACAAATGTATTTAGATTAATATTTTTAATAACAAGAAGTTTGATTTATTTAAAACACAACACCTTTTTTATGACAATCTCTTCATTGTTGGATGCAGATAAGTAGTTGTTGGCGGTTTCTCGCTTTTCAAATTCTATTTTCGCAAAACTGTTTAAAAAAAATTTAATAAAAATCAAGTTTTCAATAAAAGTTGCACCAAAAATAAAGAACTAAAGAGTTGTGCGATCCACATGTGGTTTATTGTCTCTGAAAATCAAATTGAATCCAAATGTAGGTCAAATAAGAAGTGACAGGAAATAGATGGCAAGTTTAGCTGGTAGAGGATACTTTTCACAGCAGTTTGTTTGCTCTCAGCTCCATAAAACAGCAAAGAAGTCAAATAGAAATACTTCCTACTAGAAGTACTTACAGTTCCAAGCTGTTGCTCCAGCTCCTGTATCCTAGCGGACGCTTCCTCCTGCTCAGCTGTTTTTCTGTCCAGTTGTGCTGAAATCAGACGTTGATTAATTTACACACACTGCATACAAGTTAACACAAAAAATGTTTCTGCTGAAGTTTCAAACCTTTAATGGTTTCCATGGTTAAGGTCACCTGAGCACACTGTTCGTTCTTTTCACTGCATTCATCCCTCAGCCTCGTCAGCCGCGTCTCCACGGACCGAAGGGTGTCCAGCAGCACAGATGGGTCAGCAGGGGTCAGAGTTTCCTCTGACTCGCTGTCCAGAGCAAGAGAGCGTAAATGTCTCCAAATCGCATCAAGGATCTCGCTCCTACTTTGGTCTTGCAGTTCAATGTCTGACTCCTCCTTCTCAATGGCGTCCTGCCGAACGGCCGCAGCAGACTCTCGCACTGAAGCGAGCTCGCCTTCCAACCGAGCTTTCTCCGCCTGGTGTTTCTCCGAGGCTTCCCTGTGAGCCTGGATGGCTGCGAGCTCTGACTCTTTTGACAGAGTCAGATCTTCTTCCAGTCTGGCAACTTCCATCTTTTCCTTTTCCAGAGCCTCTTGACCAGCTTCTCTCAGGGACTTCATCTCACTCTCCTGGACCTCTAGGCTGGCTCTCAACGCTGCCAGGTCTGCATCTGCTTTGCTGGCCTGCTCAGCCCACTGCTGCCGGTCCTCCGCTTTCTGCCGGACGACCTCGGCGAGCTCCTGCTCCATCTGCCGGAACTGAGCCGTCAGTATCTGAGGGGAAGGAGCCACAGAAGAGGGCTTTCAGCAGCTTGTTGAAGCGTTCATCTAGAGAACGATGGGTAGGTCTTCTCCACAACAAACTTCCCAACAGTTAGCTAACCTAACAAGATGTGTACCTGTTTCTGCTGATCAGCGCTGCTCACTTCCTGCTGCAGCATCTCCAGCTCCTGAGAGCGGGAGTTTAAAGCCTCCTCCAGCTTCTGGCACCTCTGCTGGGCTGCCTGCAGGGTCTGAAACGGGTCAAAGAGGGTCATGTCAAAATGTGTCCCACTTAGAAGCTTAAAACTACCTAAAGTCAAAGGAGTTTCATTCATTTGCATCTTCTTCAAATAAAATACTGTGTGTACAATTTAAAAATAATTAGTAACTGCACTCATAAATTTCCTGACCTGCTGCAATAAAGGCCAAACTGTAGCAAATAGATGTCAAATTTACTATTTCTTCTTATTCAACCAAAGCAAACCAAAGTCTGTTAACCTTCGACCTCAGGAAAAGGCCAACTTCTTGAATTTAAACAAAAGTCTGTCACCTCATAACTCTTCGAGGATCATTGGGAAGCTACTTGATAAAAAGTGTTGGTTTTATAGTCTGTAGATTTTGAACGGCGTTGGTGTGGCAAGCTCGCTCATGTGGCGTTCCCCTGTTGCTTACATGTTTTTTACGGGAATATTGTGACAATTCAATATGTGAATCATTGTCTCAAGCTGAAAAAAAATGATATAACATATGATATAAAAATATTAGGAATGTGGGCGTGGTTAAGGAAAAACCTCTGTTGCCAAGGAAATACAAAATGTTATTTTTGCCGATTCTTCTAAAAATGACATAGACCTGTTCATCACCCACGGGCAAGCAAAAAATGAAATGGTTGCTATGGAGATAAAACCAACAGAAAAGCTGCCATTTCAAATTTATCATGCGCAGCTAGGACCAGAGGGGTAGACACAGAAGGGGATAGTGAGCCGGAGAGTAGTCAGTCGCTGCTTTACTGTTATTCTTTTTTCTTAAATACAGTTTTTTTTTTTATTCAAGTATTTGAAATAATATCTTGTAAATGGATGAACCCTGAGTTCCAATTCAAAACATAAACGATTTAAGAATAAAACAAAAAAATAATCACAGATGAGGAAGTTTCTCACAAAAATATTTCATAGAGATCAAGATTCTATTTTCAATAATGCAATCTGAATCACTGGATTAGAAAATAATAAAAAAAAAATTCTTATACACAAAATACCATCTTTTACCTGCTGCATCTCGATCTGGTTCTGGGTCTGGTTTGTGAGCCTCAGCAGCTCCTCTTCATGTTTCTGAATCTGCTCTTGGAAACGAATGTCTTTCTCACCCACCACAGTCTGCAGGACCTGCAGCTGTACACAAAAAAATACTCAGCTAGAGTATTCTAGAAAAAAAGTCAATTTAAAGATTAATTAAGGATGCTGCATCGTTACCTGCTGAACATGGTTCGACTCCTCCTGGAGCAGTTGTTCGGCAGCATGGAGCTGCTCCTTCAGCTGCCTGCTGTGAGCCTCCTCCTCACTTAGCTTCTTCCTCAGTACTTGAAGCTCCTCCTCGAGTGCAGCACCAGCTCCTGTAAATGAACTGTCGGGGCTCTGCTGGGACGAAACGAGTACAACATCAAATTTAAGGTTGTGTAGGTATTTATATCCATGGAAAATTTGGGACTTTAACTCACAGCTGCTTGTCCTTTCAGTTCAGTAATCTGTTTGGTGAGTGAGGCCATTTTCGCCTTGGCCTGGAGTTTGAGTTTAGTGAAGCGGGCCTCAGCGTCTTCTCGCTCGTTCTGCAAATAAATCAAACATATACCCAGGCTGAGACACAGAAAGCATCTGCTGGTGCTCTGCATTTACAGAAAGGACACATTCTTCAGCTTCTTACCTTGAGTTGTGCATCTTTGCTGCTCAGCTCCGTGTCCTTCAGCATGAGCTCTGCGTCTTTGTCTCGGACGAGACCCTTCAGCTGGACCACCAGTTGCTCCAGGTGGGCCAGCCTCTCCATGGCGTCCTCTGGTACTTCAGACTCCATCTGCGCCTGGCCCTCAGCCGGAGGAGGCAGAGGCACTAGTGTGTCCTTTGCAAGTAAAGACAAGAAATATTGAAAGAAATGGCACAACATTTAGGAAAAAGCACACTGACGTTACAATCACATGTTTCAAATTTAGGTGTAAATTCCATATCGAGATATCTGGGATGCATACAGCTGGAGTTTGCTTTGATTTGGACATAAAGGGTGTCTAGGTTAGCAATGGAAGTCTTAAAAAATGATTAACAGACCATTAGAGTCATTATATAGGAGGATATAGACTTATACAAAGATGTAAATATATATATATAAGTTCTACTGTGATTCATTTAGTTGCAACCATATGACAATACTGGAGTTAACGCAGTTGGACAATGTTATTTCAGCTTTTTTTTAGTGACAATATCATAGAAAAAAAAGAAACATTTTTAATGAAACAGCTTTACTTTTTATGGTACGAACCATAAAAAGTTGTAACTACAGGCCGTTATTTACATATCAAGTAGGAGATAAAACTATCTAACAATTACGGATGTGCAATTTAAAAGAACAAGGAGCCAAAATTACAGAATTGAAAATGTTGAATCTGCACACGATTTTAGCCTGCTAAAGTGAGACTGAAGAAGTTGATAAGGCTCCTTTACATTTGTTGTGTTGACACTGCTAAACCTGCTGTGTTTACTTTTGCAATGACAAACAAATAAAATGAAGCATTTGTAAAGAAATAAATGTCAAAGTAGTATGTCTAGAACATAGAAAATATCAAAGAAAAGACATTTCAATGAATGACTTTTGTGACCTGTTGGTGAAAAAGCAGCTACAAGAAAAAATGTCACATAAAAAGTCAACTTGAAACTCAAGAGGCTAACTAAAGGCTGCAATGGATGCACGTGGAACAATAATAGTTTGTAGGTGACAGCAATAATAAAGGGATTCTAAGTTATAGGCAATTGAAAAAAGATGATGCTAGAATTTTCACTTGGTGCTGGCCCAAAAATGAGTGCTTCAGGAAAGACTCGAGGACATTTCCAGGTTTAGTGTTTGTTGTAAACTCCTCTACCATTTGTTTACACTAAAATATTAGACATTTTTCACAACATTAAATTTAAGATGCAATAAAAGTCAAGAACAGAACTGCTGCTGTAACAGCTTTTGATTGAGGTTAACTGTCCAATTAAAGCCCCAAACGCAAAATGAAAGAGATCAAAAACCCAAACTAATTAGAATTTTTATTTCTATTGTTCCACCTTCATTTGAGACTAATTTAAAACTTTCAAAACTATGTTTTATACTTGATCTGCAAGAAGACAAACATATACATGTGTGTTATTTTAAATAAATAACATCTTGTTTGAAAACTCTCAGCAAATGTCAGAAAACTGTTTCACCAGATATGCAAAATAAAATAACACCTGTATTTCAATGGCTAAAGAAAACAGGCATTTCTGCCATAAATGAAGAATAACCATTGTTTTGAAGTCTTCTCATTTAAAAATAAAATAGAAGTTGACCAATGATTATTTAGAACCAAACAAACCCTCCTCAAAGGTAGCTAAGCTTCATGTTCTCACCTGCTGTTCTCCATCCCGGCCCTCCTCTCCAGAGAGCTCCTGGAGGACTGTAGCCAGACGGCTGAGCATAAAGACACTGAGAGGAAAAGAAACATTCAGAGAAATTTGAGACTCGATTATTAGTTGTTTAAATTATTAGTTGTTTAAATGATCGCACGGCTATATCTATACTAAGACAACTTGCATAACAACTTTTTCCAGTTGATCATTTTCATCTCTAAATGATAAAGTGCATTAAAGTTATCTGGCCTGAACCCAAATAAGCACGGATTATTCAAGATTATAATCTGGAAAGCACATTTTAATAACTCCAACTAACTGACCTTGAACAATGTGCTCTTTTAGAGTGTAAATGTAAACAGGCTGCACGAAATGTTATTTTAGTATACAAGCAGGCAGGAAGAGGAAGAAGTTTTATGGACTGGAGTTCAAAGTCCATTCCAGACTGTGGACATCAGACAAAACAAGTGTTCACTCTCCAGCAGGTGGCCTGTCCAGAACCTGACACAATATTTATGTAAAATTTCTTGAAGTATTTTTAGTAACGATAATATTATATATGTTTTAAGCCAAAACAGAAAAGAACAAATGTCTTAAAACTGCAATTTTAAACTTGACAGTATTAAACTCTTTAGTTTTTCACAGTTTACATCTTATTTGAATTTTAACATTTTATTTGCTTTTTAAAAAACAAATTTTATCAGTATTTTCTTTAGTAACTTGTGCTTTTTTTAAACAACTAGTTTTTTTCTAAGATATATATCTATATATAGATATATATCTATATATATATAAAGATGCATTTAAATTTATGAATGGCACTGCTTATAAATTCTGGAAAAACATCCACAAATTCTGTTTATTCTGAATTTCAACTTTTGGTTTTCATTATTTTAATCACAAAGATTCTGATGCTTTCTTTTTATACAAATATGCTTTTTTTAAGTCGTGTTTGATATCAAATAAAAAGCATATTTGTTGGCTGAAAATTAGTTTTATTTATTTTGAAAACCCCTATTTTTAAGACTCATTTAGCATAACTTTTTTTTTTTTTTTTTTTCCCAAAAAAAGTGCAGCTTTTTGAGTCAACATTTGAATTTCAGAACAAAGTCGTGGCAGCCCCTCCTTTCTGGGATTTCCGGACCAACACGGACAGAGCCGAAGCCCACCGAACCAACACTACTCCTCTACTGAGTCTGCGTCACTCTGATGGTGAGCTGCAGAGATTCTAGCTAGCGTATCCATAAGAAAATGAAAGTTTTTCAATTGTTGGATTGCGTCGACGTGGAAGTTAGACCGTCACGTAAAAAGGAGACTCCTGGGAAACGCTCGCTTTTAATCACGACTGTTCTTTCCAACACACAGTAAGTTAGCAGAGGCTACTTTGGCCAGCTAACGCTAGGAAAAGGTAAATAAGAGGAACGTCCCAAAAACAACTGCAGAGTTTTCCCTTTTCCACGGACGACAGCTGAATCTATACCACAGCTGGTGATGCATTTGAGAAGAAAAAGGCATTTGACTGACCTGTGCGGATTCTCCTCAAGTAGGACCGTCTGGATATAATATTCTTTATTTCCTCGGATGGTTTTCAGAGCCACATCACCAAACAAATCCGGAAACAAAATTTCCTTCGCTCTGATTGGACAGCCGAGACCCGGAAGGGACCGTCAGTAAATTTATGGACGTAGACTCCTTTTTTAGGGAGTGTCTGCCTAAATATCATTTTAAAGCCCCCTACTGACAAAATCTTTGACTTTTTTTTCTGTCAGAGGGCATTTAAAAAAATGGCAGTGCGTGACCAAAGAGTCAACCTCATCATCAACTATGGCAAGCAGCTTGGGAAGAACATCGTCCTGCTGGCTCACTACACTACAGTATTTGCTGTATTTGTTGGTCGCTTTGTGGGATGTATAGTGGGTGCAATTAAGTGGACCAGCACGTTTGCACACTACACCTCATCAGCTTTTGACTTTATCTACAGATGCCTGCAGAGAGGCCAGAGGAGACGGGTGGCTGCTGGAGCCAAGGAGATGACTCCAGACTCTGACAAACTACAGTGACTTTTTCTCATCGTTTTAAAAGGAAACTGAATGTTGGTGAAATGCATGAAGCAGGGACGGGAAAGCTTAGTGTGATCTGAAGTGAAATAAGAAAAAAATGCCTTACTTAAGTACGAAAACACTATTTTTTTTAATTTTCTAAATTTTAAATGCTCAGTCCTAAGAAAATAATGTTTTTGGTGTTTTTAACACGTTCTTGTGACATTTTTTTTCTGATGAGAGAGGACATATATTTAAAAATTAAGTTCAAAATGTCATTTCTGAATATTTCTTTATTCAAATAAATGTGAATCAAGAGCAGATGAAAAAATGCAGCATTCAAAAGAAGGTATTAGTGATGTAGAAAAGTACTGGGAGGCACCCAACATTCCTGTTCCACTCCATTCTTACACACTTGCATTGGTTAGCTTCGATATTGCTCACTATTTTAGTTGCACCGGCAACCGGTTAGGTTGGGATTGTAAGGGGCTGTAAGCTAGCAGGAAATGCCGCTAGCTACCATTTTTCCTGTGGTTTTCTGAACACTAAAATTTCTGTTTATGGCCAGTAACCGAAGGGAGCTAATGTATAATGTCAGTCTTAGTTATTTACTATCTATATTTTTATGCTAAGTATTATTTGCTCACTTTACTTGGTATATATTAAGGATTTGTTGTTATAATTATTTTCTTCAAAATCCTGCAGAAAAATGTGTTTAAATTGAGCCTCACATGGACTGTTTAACACAGCACAAATATTTCTTTCCAAATAAGTTATCACAACTGAAGTCTTTATTTTGGGAATTTGATGAGTTCATGTGACTTGCTGAAGTGTTTTTACTTTTGTTTTTTTTATGAAAATGTAATGCCTTACTCGGTTCAATCTGTGGAAGACCAATCCTGACTAATCTATAATTATTCCTGTTTACCTGTTGAATTAAACATAAGTTGCATATAACCTGATTCATCTTTGGATTGATTTTTCCTCCAAAATTTGCAACATTTTGTTTAATTTTTGACCAGAAACATAAAATCTGAAGACAGGAAATAAAAAACAAAAAGATAATATTTCCTTTTTTTTTTTTTTAACATTGACCCTAATTTTCCTATACAACACCTAATCTGTGATATGTAATCATAATAATATCAGGAATAAATGTAATGTTTTTAATCTAATTAAAAAGGACTCTGTCTTTGTTATTTGATACTATTAATACATATAGATTTCTAAAATAATCTGCATTTGGACTGGGAAAGTATGAATAACTCTAATTAGAAATTACGGACTGGATTTTGGCAACTCTGTAAAAAAATTAAATAAAATAGTTAAGTATCTGTGGTGGGGAGAATATAAGTTTGCTCCTTTTCACTCTTTTTCAAGCAAATAATTAAACTCTCTTTGACAAACTTCACATGTGGTGGATTTAATGTGTCATGTATTGTATCTATGAATGTAAATATGTCTATGATTAGGAGTAATTATAATGGCATCATTTACATGTATATGTGAATCCATATATATATATACTTCCTCTACTTTTATTTTATTTATTTTTTTTGCTTTGGCCGCAGACCAGAGAGCGCGACAGAGGGTGAAGCTCACCGGCTCCCTCCTGCCCAGTCTAGAGGACATAAGTTGAGTCAAACATATAATCAACGATTCCCTTCATCCCAACCACCACCTGTTTCAGGTGCTACTGCCAAGATCTCACAAGGGTCACATCAACAGACTCCAGAACAATTTCTTCCCCAGAGCAGTCAATCTGTTAAACAAAACATTAATAAACATTTTTTTTTAAAAACCTGTAAGCATACCAAATTATGTGCAATCTTTAGTAGCTCAGGAAGTGCATTAATGCAATTTTCATGTTTTTAATTGACATATTTTTATTCTTTTATGCTTTTTATCTTATATTTATATGTAAATTTTTTGGACCTTGACTTTTAGAATTCTTGAAGTAGCTGGGGGTCGTGTCACAATCTTCTGTGTGACACAATGAAAACAAAGGATTTCTGATTCTAAAAAATAAGAAACCAAAAAGCTGTGTGTTTTATCTCTTTAGATGGTTTGGAAATGCCTGCAGAAGGAAGCTTTTAGAAATTAGAAAACTAAACAATTTAGTGTTTTTTTTTTCTTATTTTACTGTAATATATGGACCGTTTGGGTAACATCTAAAAGCTGAAACTGAGACTTTCAGGCTGACTCCACAGGCAGGACAGGATGTTGATGCACGTGAGGGTTTGAAAGTTGCTCGTCAGCACGTCTCAGGCAAACGTGGGGCAGCTAACCTGTCCTTTTACAGAAGTGATTAAGATGATCATCTGTGTGGTTGTCTGGATTACAACCAGTGATTATACCCAAGGAGAACATCAAGTGGGTTGGGCTTGGAAACACAGTAAACTACAAAAGGCCCCGACCAGCCGCCACTCTTACCCTAAAGGTTCCCAGAGTTGAGTGACTGTGAACAGGGATAACCTCCGCTTCACAGTAGACCAAATCGGGTGAAAGTTAGCAGCCTCAACAGCTCCCTCAGAAATGGGTAACTCTACAGGAAGCACCGTGGATGACCTGCAGGCTGTGGAGATGCACCTGTGGTACAAGAAGTTCATGACGGAGTGCCCCTCGGGTCAGCTCACGCTGCACGAGTTCAAGCAGTTTTTCGGGCTGAAAGGTCTGGACATGGAGGCCAACGCCTACATAGAGCAGATGTTCCGCACGTTTGACATGAACAAGGTAACGTCAGCGCTGTGGTTTGAGTTTTTCCTGTTTCTAATGTGTAATAACATGCATAAGGAATTGAAATCTACATGCAGAAATCTGCATTAAAAGTCATGTATTTATTTTTACAAGATGTTAATAAACTCCCTTTTCTTTTCAAAGTAAAGTCTTTTATTAAATTCCCTCAAAATTTAAAAATTAATACAAATTCAGGAGCTTTCCTTGTCAGTTTAGTTAAGAAAAATTATTTTAAAAAAGTAATTTTACTCATTTAACATTACTTTAGTGTTTTTGTTTGTTAATATGAGGCTTCCTAAACTTTTTTTTTTGTTATTTTGATCATCTATCAAATGATGATGATGTAAATGAGAAACTGTTATCAACGGATCCTCCTGGTAAAATAAAGATACAAAGTAAAAATAAAAATCAAATGCTATGAGACGAAGATGACACTTCCAAAGCTAAAACTGGGAGGAAAATGATGAAAAATAAAATAACTGCAGAGGTAAATGTTAATGTGTTTTAATTGCTTAGAGGTAATATTTGTCATCTCCATTAAAGACCAGAAAAATATGAGGGAATTTTTTTTTTCTTTTAGCACAAATGTCTTTACTTTTTTCACTTTCACAATAAAATTTTGTGCTAATTATTGTGAAGCAATTATTATATACGGAGGCCGAGAATGGGCTTCCTTGACTGTCCACCCCCCATTCTTTTGTGAGAACATCTACCATCCTGTTGTCATTTCTCATGAAAATGAGATAGTAGACATCACAAGAAAACAGGGAAAAATAAGCAAGGTAGGCCAATCTCGGATTCTGTAATTATAGACTGAAGTGTAGTTTAATTAAAGTTAAGAAATGAGAGCCATAGCTTTACAGTTTCCTCAATATTTACCTTATAACAATAATAATATAATATTTACAAAGTGCAAAGTAAGTAAGTAAAACAACTATGCTATAGACTATATTCGTATATAGTAAACTTGTCTAAATGCTGAATGCTGAAGGGATTTGGTGTCTTCTGTGCATCAAATCTGGAATTTTCCTTCAAAATAAACTATTGATTCAGATTCAAGCATTTCTTAAAACAAAGAAGGTTCCCTTAAAAGTAGCCGCTCTTTTTGCCAACCTCATAACTACATTTGTCTCGTTCATCACTGGATGTCTTGTGCAGAATCTATATATAGTGTCCCTCTCAGCCAGCAAAAGGCTGCGGTAATCACTGAGCTCGATTTGATCAGTGAGATTATCTGAGACTATGCTTTGATGCTCAGACTGACACACAGAGTCCCTGCAGATAATCCTGTCCTGGCACAGCTTTGGGATGGAGCATTTATTCATAAGTATAAGTCGGAGAAACTCTGTTTGTGCATGATGACTCAAGTTATTTTCCTGCAGGACGGGTACATAGACTTCATGGAGTACGTGGCAGCTCTGAGCCTGGTGATGCGGGGAAAGATGGAGCACAAGCTGCGCTGGTATTTTAAACTGTATGATGTGGATGGAAACGGCTGCATAGACCGCCACGAACTCCTGAACATCATCAAGGTGGAGTTGACGATGCTCTCATTCTGTTTTCCAGTACTTTTCAAGTATTTGGACTCATTTTATCTGTGTACCACAGGCGATTCGTGCAATCAACGGGAATGAAAATCAGGAAACAACTGCAGAGGAATTCACAAACAGCGTTTTTGACCGGATTGATGTGAATGGAGATGGTGAGCTGTAGATGCACTAATGCAGAGGACAAAGGAAGTTTGAATCATTAAACTGACAAACAAAAACACACAAAAAAAGCTTCAGATGCCAGAAAATAAAAAATCCTTGGGTCAAAGTTTCATTCTAATGTATTTCCAATATGTTAATATTTATAATACCATCTATATAATGTAAACGTATAGAGGATAACAATAACAACAGCTACCACAACATAATGAAAACAAAAATAATAATATTAATAATAAAAAAGAAAAGAAAGAAAAAAAAATAATATTGATAAACATTATAAATTACAAAAAAGAAAATGAAATAAAAAAACAAGCAAACAGAGGGCTATGATTTTACTCAGATATGTAATAAAAATAACATAATAAATATAGTTATATTAAATAATCACAAATTATAACATGCTCATCTTATTTATAGTAGTCACAATACCATTTATAGATATATAAATATATCTATGTTTGTCTGCTCTTAATACTTTCAGGTTAAGTTTGCACCCTAAACTAAAGGAAAATATGACAAATCAGAAGGCAAAAACATGAGTTTCTGTACACATTTTTATCTAATTAATCTTGCCATGTCATTACTGTAAACATGAGAAATTGTTCTCAGCTGATACTTCTGGTAAAATAAAGGTTGAATAAAGTAAAAATGCATGCATCAAATTAAGTGCATCTTAAGTAGTTTGTATGTTTTGATTATATTTACTTTCACATTTAAAGGGTCGAGTGTTGTAAAAATGTTCTAGAAGCAAAAAGCTTTTATCTGTGACACAAATAACATGACATCTCACAGTAAAACTTACCATCAATATCCAAGTTTATCTTATTAGTAACTAAGTGCCTGTTTTGTGGATTGTTAAAATGTCTATAGATGAGCTTAACAAGAGACGTTTGAGTCTGAACTTTCATGCATGTCTTCACACAGGCGAGCTGTCCCTGGAGGAGTTTGTGGCGGGAGCTCGGAGTGACGAAGACTTCATGGAAGTCATGATGAAAAGCTTGGACCTTCGCCACATTGTGGCCATGATCCACAACCGGAGGCACAGCCTTTAGGATGTCTGCCACCTGATCTTCATTCATGGTTTGACCCGAGTGCGTCAGCTTCTGCTGCCTCTGGTTGGAAAAAAAAAAGGGTCTCCTTAAGTGAGATCTCTCTTCAGATTGAGTCCACCTTAATGTGACACCAGTGAGCTGCAAACACTGACATATCCTGTGTTTAATCTCTGAAGGATGCAGTCTAAGTGGGATGACTCAGTCACCCTGTGAAGGCTGGTCACTGTCCTTTGCATGATGAAGATGAGCTCTTCCAAGGCCACTCTGGCATGAAGGATGATGTCTCAGACAGGTCACTTAGCCTCAGACACCCTAAAGGGATCAGGCAGGCGGATAGTGGAGCAGAGCAGCAGTTA
This sequence comes from Adrianichthys oophorus, assembly GCA_036245035.1. NCBI lineage: Eukaryota > Metazoa > Chordata > Actinopteri > Beloniformes > Adrianichthyidae > Adrianichthys > Adrianichthys oophorus. Next base: position 7,592,477 of record BSAI01000030.1, read on the forward strand.
TGCCAACTAAACTGCACTTTCTAGGTCCCTTTTTTATCCTCTGCATGACATTTCTCACATCTGTAAGTTTATTCTTTTAAGCCTTTAAGGTTTTATTAACTCTGCATTGGTTGACCTCGGATCAGAACAGTAGCTATAAAACTGACAACAATCCCTGGAAATATCTGAGGATGCAAACTTTATTCTTTCTTTTTGCATTTCTGAAGCAACAGATGTCATACAGTATAATCTTTTTGTCTTTTTCAGCATTTGTTAGAATGGTTTGCTTTTTCTTCTTTAGAAATAAAGTTGAGATTATTTTTACTTGTTAATTGTGATGATCTGGTGCCTTCTGTTGAAAGTTTTTCTTCTCACTTGTACTCTATTATAAAAAATTAAAAGTCAGTAATAATTCATTAAGACTCAGATAGCAGAAAGAAAAGAATGTAAAAGAGCTGACCTCCTTTATATTACTTTTTTCTATGGAAATATATTACGCTTACTTTTTTGTCACAATAAAGTTGATATATATGCTTTGGTCTAACTGTTGTATTTTACACTGCTCAAAAAATAAAGAGAACACCACTAAAACACATCCCATACCTGCACAAATGAAATATCTTTAAATGATTTATTCTTTACATAGTTGAATGTGATGACAACACAACCACATAATTATAAATGGAAATTAAATTCATTAACCTATGGAGGTCTGGATGAATCATATTCAAAATTCAAGTGAAAAACACACTACAGGCTGTGTTTGAAACTAGTCAAAATGAGGCTCAGTAGTGGGTGTGGCCTCCACGTGCTCGTATGACCTCCCTGCAACACCTGCGTATGCTTCTGATGAGGCAGTGGACGGTCTCCTGGAGGATCTCCTCCCACACCTGGACCAAAGTATCCACCAACTCCTGGACAGTCTGTGTTACAACCTGGAGTTGGTGGATGGACCGAGACATGATGTCTTAGATCTGCTTAACTGGATTCAGGTCTGGGAACAGGCGGGTCAGTCCGTTACATCAGTACCTTCATCAAGCAGAGACTCCTGACACACTCCAAACACATGAGGTCAAACATTGTCCGGTCAATCGCATCAGCATATAGTCTCACAAAGGATCTGAGAATCTCATCTCTGTTCCTAATGACATTCAGGCTACCTCTGGTGAGCACATAAAGAAATGCCCCCCCCAAACCATTACTGACCCACTGCCAAACCGGTCATGTTGGACGATGTTGCAGCAGCAGAACGTTCTCCACTGAGTCTCTCTGTCACTTGTGCTCAGTATGAACCTGCTTTCATCTGTGAAGAGCACAGGGCTCCAGAGGTGAATTCACCAATCCTGGTGCTCTTTAGCAAATGCCAAACATCTTGCACACTGTTGGGCTGTAAGCACAGCTCCCACCTGTGGACGTCAGGCCCTCATACCACCTTCATGGAGTCTGTTTCTAACAGTTTGAGCAGACACGTGCACAGGTCATTCTGCAGGGCTCTGTGGCTGTGCTCCTCCTGTTTCTCCTTGCACAAAAGAGAAGGTTGTGGTCCTGATGCAGGGTTGTTGCCCTCCTACACATCTCTTAATGTATTTGGCCTGACTCCTGGTAGCGCCTCCATGCTCGGGACACTACGCTGACACAGCAAACCTTCTTGGCACAGCTCACACTGATGCGCCGACCTGGATGAGTTGCACTAACTAGGCCACTGGTGTAGGTTGTAGACGGCGTCTCATGGTACCTCTGGAGTGACAACACTGTCGGCATTCAAAAGTTAGCAAAACATCAGCCAGAAAGCAGGATGGAGAAGTTGTCTGTGGTCACCAATTGCAGAACCACTCCTTCATTGAAGCTGTTTTGCTAATCGTCTGTTATATCCAACTGTTGTCTTTTCCACTTACACAGAAACAAGTGAAAATGATTATCAGTCAGTGCTGCTTCCTAATTAGAAACTTTATTTACACAGAAGTGTGACTGACTTGGAGCAACATTAAGTTGTTTAGGTGTTCCCTTTATTTATTTGAGCAAAGTAAATCATTTTAAATGTTAGCACTACACCTATCAACACATGGAAATACACCTTCAAGAATACACCTCCAATGAAAATAGCTCGCCATTTTTGTTTACCAGTAATGTTAGGTTGGGGGTGTGAGGGGCTGTAAGCTAGCAGGAGAGAGTGTAAACAGAGAGCTCTCAGCAATGGGCAGCCAACACAGAATCAAATTTCTAATGAAACCATGTCCTAAAAACAACATGTTTTTAGATTTTGGCTAAAAGCAACAAGCATAAATAAAAAAAAAAAAAAACACACACACAAAGAACCTTTTTAAAATAGTTAAAAAGATAAATTGAGTGGAAACGTTTTTCAGTCATTTTATAAAAAGCTTTTTTTTCCCTCAGAGAGAATAGTTTAAATTATATTTTCTTTGATAATATGTTGAAAAAAAAAATTTAAATAAGAAAAAGTTTTTACTAAACATCTTTTCATTACCTTGAAAATATTGTAAATTATTTTCTGATCACCACAAAAGTGGTCTTTTAGACATATTTTCCTCTAATCTTTGACCTTTTCAAGAGTTTTAGGTCTTAATAAACAAAATGCAATCCAAGCAGTATTTCAAAGCTTCAGAATTCAAGACAGAAATTACCTGAGCTCTGATTTAAGGGCTGTAAATCAGCAGGAATAAAGCATGGAATAGAAACAACAATCCTGCCTGTGAGCAAGGATGACTCACCTGATGGTGCCAGGCTAGCTGTCAGGGAGAACGCCATACAGACACTAAAGTCAGCTATCTTTTAAATATTTTGAGCTTCTATCACTTTGCTTTTATGTAGTCTATGCAGGAAATGAAGGTGATTAGTTCAAGGGGTATTTTTGAATATAAATATAACCTTTTTACCTAATATGTAAAGTGAAAACAGATTAAATCAGGTTGAAAACATGGTAGTTATTTAGCAGAAATGCAAATATTTATTGTGGTTTGGGGCACAAACCATTTCAACCACAAGGGGGCAGCAGCATAGAGTAATGTCCCTCGTTGTGATGGTTGGTTGTCCTTAAATGAATTGTTGCAGGAAAGAAAGCGGTTTTTTGTTTTTCTGTCTTGCTCGCATGCCGTCGCCTCACAGAAAGTCATACAGATACTTCATGATGTCAAAGTTCACTGTCCTGGAAAACAAGTCACACATGTGAAACCGCGCACAAAGGTTAGTTCCCTTGAACAGTTCAGTCCACATCAGTCGTGTGTGATGAGGTTTAGGTGGGCGCACTCACCTGGATATGTTGCAAATGAATTCCAGAGAAACTGCACATTTGTACTTTGGGCTATTGAGCTGGTCGTCATGACTCACCTGAGCCAGTAGCTGCAAGGTCACCAGAGATGAGATCTAACGGATGAGAGAGGAATGCCAGAATGACTGCTGTTCTGCTGAGACTCGTGGTTTTAAACTTTGATGCTGAGGCCTCTGACGGTAAACAAGCCGCAGCTGATACGATCCCAAAACTCCTGACCATGCAGGTGAAAAATTCTTTCATCTGAGGGTTTATTAGGTATGATTTAACATGAAAAAATGAACCATTTTATTATAGAAATACACCTTCTGAACATCCAGACCTCATTCATGGTGTGGAAAACGTATCAAGTGTGAAATGACTTTTATTCATTGTAGTACTCCAAGGCAAAGATTCAGCCTTGCAATCAGATGATTGCACTCCAGGGCGAAACAAGGCGGCGCCAAACTGCAGGAAAACAGCGCCAATCTCAGCCATCAGCAGGACAAAAAAAAAAACGTGCTCCTTAATGCGGGGGTTTGTTCTCAGCAAAATCAAGGAAACTTTGTGAAGGTCAAAAGCTTCAGAATTTGGAGTTTTCTTCCAGCGTTCAGCACCATCTTTATCTGTACTCCATCCAAAGAGGAAGCAGCTGACAGCCCTTTGTTGTTAGAATATCACTTCAGTTTTAGGTGTTTTTGAGCCTTTTCTACGGTGGCCCTGAAGTGCAAATCACGTCAACGATCAATCAACCAGCAGCAGAGCAAAAACATTTTATCTGAAGGAATTTAAGGATCAAAAAAACTTATTTCAGACAGGTTTGTTAACTAAATTTGATTTAAAAATATTGTTTTGCTTAAATGAGCTTGTATTGATGGTTTCTTAATCTTTGTCAATAATTATACTAATATTGACTCAAAAATTGGGGGGACAAAGCTTTTTGCTGAAGGGGCAGGTGTCCCCCCATGATCCCCCGTAGCGCTGCCCCTGCACTCGATACAAAAACATATTCAGGATCACAAGGACAATTAAAAAAGCAAAACAAAACATATCTATTTTAGAAATTTAAACAAAAGTCAAGAAACAAAAATATATTAAAAAAAAATATTTTGAAAACAAAAGTAATTAAAAAAAATCAAAACTAAAGTTACAAAATTAAACAAAACAAAAAAAAAGGTATGTATGTATTATGGGACATGTATTAGGAGACACCTAAGAGCTGACAACTAATGGGACTAATTTTAAATATCTTTTGTTGGAAGATATTGCCATTTAGGTTGATGATTTTGTGATGTCTTTTAATACCTGCCGTTTGTGGTTTCTTATTTTGTCTCATTTTTTAAACATGTCATTTTGTTTTCTGGAAATTATTTTTGTCTTGTAAAACGTTTACTTTTTATTTTGTTTCTCTCTTTTTTAAAAAATTATGGTACGTTTTGTTTTTTGGGAATAACGTTGTTTTTTTAAAATTAAGTTTTGTTCTTTAAAATTACATTTAGAATTACATTTTGTCCTTTGGAATTAAGTTTTGCTTTCTGGAATCATGTTTTTTTTTTTTATTACAATTTGTTTTTTGAAATTTTGTTTACTTCTCTAAAATGTATTGCTGTTTTTTTTTTTATTGTTGTCCTGATCTTTAACACATTTTTGTGTTGAGGGACTTGCACTTCAGGGCCACCGTACATTTTCATATACGGCATAAATGCCAACAGTTGAGCCAGCTCTGACCTGGGAGAAGATGCTGGCAGTCGGTGCGACTCTGCCGTCCACTACGCTGTAGAAGATGGCCAGCAGGCGGTCCAGAGGGAAGGGCTTTGGCCCTAGAAGGTGGTTAGTTGTCTAGAGAAAGATCCTATATGTATAATTTGGCAATACATGTGAAAATGTTTGAATAAAATTAAAGTAGAATTAAAGACCCACTCCGATGAAAATGGTGTTTTTACCAAGTTCTTGTGGCATTCTTCTGATGATGCAGAACATATATAAAGAAAATCAAACTCAAAATTGCTTTTCGGATTTCTTTACTTAATTCAGAAGCCGACAAAAAAAATGCAGTTTGCAACGAGGCGTATTTGTGACGTAGGCACAAGCTCCACGCTCTGAGCTCTAAGCAACATGGAAATGAAGAGGGGCGGTGTTGCTCTATTGCCAACAGTCCCACTCAACGAACTTTTGCAGATGTGCATAAACTATGTCCTAGTAAACAACATAAGTTTTTTTTATTTTGGCTAAAAACGGCATAGTCATAATTAAAAGATCACTCAAAAGTGGTTTTAAAATAGATGAAAAAATGAACAGAGTGGGTTTTTAAATTCAAAGTAGAAAACTGCCATCACCTTTTCATTTTTCTTCAAAAAGTTGGTCTTTTTGATTTTTCCATGGTGCTGTTAGGCAGAAATTGTTTTCATAATGTTCAAGAAAGGCAGCTCCAGAAAATAAGCATAACACAGAGAGAAAGGAATGTAAAGAATGGCTTTACCTTCAGAAAGAAGCGCTTATCTGTGCGGGCAGGGTTGTAGGAGGCCAGATAAGCAGCGATGAGCAGGAACTTTGAGTAAAACGGCAGCTCGACATGAGTGTGAGCTGATAAACCTTTGAGACATGAAAAAGACAGCATAAAGTCACGTATTTCTGCGCACTTGTTTGGTGTTGACTACAGAGCATGGCTGAATACAGCGGAGGTTCGTGTGTGCTGGCACCTTTAGGAGCTCCCGTCTCCTCCTCCGTTTGTTGCATCTGTTCCCACTGAAGACTGAAGCGAGAAGGGAAAGCACAGCCGGGTGTCAGTCATTTTAAGAAACAACTAGATTTTGATTTTAGGAGAAAACGGATGCGAAGCAGCCAGACCTGGACACCTCCCGTAGGTAAACGGTTTGCATGGCCTTTTTGAGATGAGGCTCGATGTTTTTCCATAACTTGTGTGTGTCCGTTTCCTTCACTAAGCGTTAAAAAAAAAAACACAAAAAAAAACAGCCCAAACATGAGTTATATTTTGTTCATTAAAAAATGAGAGTGTAAACAAGCTAAAAACACATAAATTAAGCTGCACCCAACTATTTCTTGCAACATCTTTTAGAATTTTGGAGCATTTTCATGCATTTAATGACACAGAATTCATTTTGTACATTAATCAACACAGAGAAACATTTCCTAATTTGTGCCTTTAGATAAACAGTTTAGAAATGCGACAAAATGGGCATAAAAACTCAAAATCACAGAAGCAAAGCAGTAAACAGTTGAGATTTAATGTGAAGATGATGACATGAGCCGTCATGTTCGCTCACATCCAGCTGAGACTCAGGCTATTTTTTTGTTTGGAGGAATCGCTACACTCGACGTTCTCGCATAGATATTTTCACAGACAATAAAATGTAAAAAAGGTTTCTCGGATAATATGTCGCATCTACTCCACAAAAATCTCCACTAGCGGCACAACTTCAAACATCCAGTGATCACATTTTCCTATTAGCACACGGCTGAATGTGTGTAAACGCTTCAAAATGACACATTTTAATGAAAGCGTGCAGAGGAAAAAAAAAACCTGTCAGATTCAGCAGGAAAACAGATGTAAGCACATTAACAGCTTTTTAAATCAACAGATCAGATAGTCTCTGCAAAAAAACATATGACTTTTGGACCTAAAAGAACCCAAATTAGTGCAAAATTTACATTTTTACATTTGTTTAAAAAGAAGAAGGGAACTATAATGTCAGGAATTCTGCAAACTATGTTTAAGGAGTCTTTTTAGTGTAACGTGTAACATTTTTGCGTTAATAAAAGAGATCATAAGGAGTATTTGCCGTTTTTAATATGTCTGTGTACCATTTTTCTGATAATTGAGGACATATGTTAAGAAAATGAAGCTTCAAATTGGAGTTTTCCTATATTCAAATTGTGAATCAGGAGCAGATGAAAAGGTGCAGTTTGAAAAAGATTGTATTTGCAACGTAGAAAATGCGCTGGGCGGGCCACAAGCTCCCTGCTCCTAGATCTCTGCAGCAAGGAGGGGAACGGGGGCAAGGTTGCTCCAAGCCAACAGTCCTGCCCACAACATGTACTGCTGCTCTGCAGAAACTATGTCCTAGAAATTCCACAGGTTTTTTGATGTTTGCTAAAACCCTTTGGATACATTGGTCTAAAGTTCCACTCCAATCATCTTTTGATCCACTGTAAAAATAAATAAATCTAAAAATCTGTGCCGCTTTCTGGGACATAGTTTCTTCCGAACGGCAGTAGATCATTAGAAATTTGTCTGAGTGGGTCTGTTGGTCTGGAGCAACCCCGCCCCCTTTCCTCTCCCTGTTGCTGAGAGCTCCGAACAGAGAGCTTGTGGTTGAGCTTGAGTTTTTTTTTTTTTTAGATGTTTCACCTTTCCCTTCTGTCAACGGCTCGCAGAACTTTGAAAAGTTGAGGGCAGCCTGTTGGAAAGAGAAGGAACAGAAAAGAGTCTTGTGTTAAAGCAAAGTGTTTTAGTGATTTGGACTGGAGTTGGGTTTCTGACCAGGTGTTGCAGCTCTCGGAGGTCACGGCAGACCGAGTAAAAGACTCCCAGCAGGATGTTGATGTAGAAGGAATAAAGCTCAGCGGAATAGGACGGATGTCTTTCCTGTAACAAAATCTGCTGCAGCTCAACTAAAAACACACAAAAAGACCCAACATCACTGACATCAACTTCACAGAAAAACAGAACATAGAAAACAGTTTTATCAGCAAAGCAGCTAGAGATTTTCACAATAAAAGCCTCCCACTAAGTGCTGAATTTATACAGTGGTGTGTCAGAATTAAAAATTCAACTAAAGGTGATGCCTGAGTTGTGAAAATGTAAAGTTCCAATTACTCCACACGCAAATTTGTGTCAACATGCAGACAGAGCATGAGAATACCTTTACTGTAGTCGGGGAAATGGAGCAGGAGAGGCTCAAAACAGCCCGTGTTCGGTCTGAACGTGTCCCAGACTATTTCACTCAGCAGGATGACGGTAATATTGTCTTCAACCTGCAGAGGAGATGCACACGGCATGGTTTAATAATTTAAATGAAATAAAATTAAGTTTTTATTCTAAATTTAAAAAAAAAAAAACATTCAAACATTACAGCCAATAAATAAATAAACTACAGCAATTTAACATTAAAAGTTTTTAACTGCACTTTTTTTTGCCAAAAAACTAAAAAACAATGCAGGTTAAAATCAACTTGTGTAATAAAAGGTCACACAGACTCTCACGAACAGATTCATGAATGCTTTTACCAAATTAAAATGCAGCTAGAATGAAAAGTGGTTGATCATAAATAGGAAACTTGATAATATTGCTGATTACATTAACATGATGGCAAATATTCTGAATTTAACTCCAACAGACACAAATGAGAGACTCTGATTCATTGAGAAAAGGTCATATTCAGAATGAGACGCCTGATATTAGTCAGATGCAAAGACCCTAAACGCTCTAGAAATAGAGTTCTGCTGTTTTTCGTGGTTTGTTAATTAAAACCTGAGCTCTGAACTTTTAACTAAATAAAAATAGAACAATCTAAATAAAAATGATAATTAAAACCAAACCTCATTGCTGATCTTACCGTTTTGAGAGAGTGTAAGTAAATTCTGTTGTGTAAAAACTGATTATGAGATGCAACAAACATGGCCTTTTCCCAGCTAGGATGACATTTAGCCTCTGTCTTGTAAAACTTCAAATTCGCCCACAAATATTCCTGCTGCTGCAACACATGTTATTGCACCTTTCCGATTATTTCAATAACAAGATTTTTTTTTTTTTTTATTGTGCGTGTAGTTGACAGAAGACAGCAGATGTTTCAGTGAATAAAAAGTATTTCATGAGAAGTATTTCAACACTTTATGAATGAAGTGAATCTGAATCATCTGTGGATGTTTGTAATAAATAAATATGCCTTTGATAACTTCCCTTAAAAAAAGTTTATTTATTTTTCACCATACCTGCACCTGCTGTGTAAAAATGTAGCAGCATTCAAAACTTTTCAATCTGACAATGAACTGCTTCTTTTTTTTACTGAAATAAAAATTAAACTGTCACTTGAGTCTCTAATTAAAATGCATTGAACGATTCCCACTGTTTCATTCACACAAAATTGTGAAAAATCTCAAACTTAAGCACAATGTTATTCCTTGCAAATGATTTCCATCCCTCCTTCATCATTCACACCGCCCAGCAATAATACGCCGCTTCACTTGATAGATAAGACAAAGAGCTGAATCATCTCACAAGCTCCTGAAGGCGGAGGAGAGCAGGGAGAAGGTTAGCATCGGCATCTCTCAGAAGTTCGGCTTTTTCCATGATCTAAAACATAAAACAAATCTGTTAAGGTAATTCTTTTAACTTAATTTTGAACAGATGGAATCGTTTGGAGAAAATTATGATTTCTGAGAGCCTAGCATTTTACAACTGAACAATGTGTGTCATGAGAGCAAAAACTGTTCGACTTAAAGGAGGAGCGTGAACCGTAATTCACTCACAATGTATCGCGTTTGCTGAGCGGGTGACTGTAGGCGGTATAGTCGTACAAAGTCAGACAGGGAGGGACTGCGGGGGAGCAGCGAGGCCACGTCGCATCCGAAGAAGGACCGCAGCACTTGCTCAAACAGCAGCGCAACAGAAACGCATTCGACACAGCTGACCATGGCGTGAGGCAGCTGCAGAAAGAGGTGGTGTAAAGAGGAGAAAAAGGAAGTCAAAGCTGCTACATATTTTAAAACTAAACAACTTTCTGTACAAATGTAAGACAATATTTTGTAGGACAGATTTTATGTTTTTGCAGATTAAATAAAAACATTTCAGTAATAATCAAGAAAAAGCAGAAAAAAGCTAAATATCTCAACCAGTTTTTCTGGATTTTTAAAAATTAAATTCGATGAAATGCTCGCTGGATATTAAGAATTTTTATTTTTTTTTTACTAAAAAAATGTTTGTCTTTGTTTTTCTCTAAATTAGCATCACTTTACATTAAAAAGATACATTAATTGTGAACTAATATAAACATTTTAGATGAATATTTAGATTAAAAATAGAAGTCTTAATTTTATACAATACAGTTTTAGCACAAACACGGACGTCCTTCAGGAAAAACAATTTAAAAAAAAAAAACATTACTGCTTTTGTAGCCCACAAAATAAACTGTAATTCAAATGTATTTGACAATCCAGTTGTATTTGTTAATAAAATATTTGTTTTTCACAAACTAACTAGTCTTAAGAAACCCTGTATTTTATTGTTGACAATTCTTCTTTAACCTTTCAACTTTAAAAAAGATGAAACCCTAAAGAGAAAAAAAATTTTTAGAATCTATCTTTTAACACTTTTCTTTCTGTCGATAGACAACACTTGAGAATCCACATCTGAGTTTACAAAAAAGATAGCGTTGCAAACAAAAAGAAACACTGATTTAACAGACATCACCTCCAGCTCCTTCATCAAAACACTTAGCACATGGCTCTTTCCTGAAGCTCGATGACCGTAGATGAAGACTGAGGGGTAGCTGTACTGCTGTGGCTGTCAGAAAAAATAGAAAATATTTCTACTAAGTCATAAAACTGTCTATAACAACATATCATTTTAGTAAGTAATAACCACAGAAAACATTGAAAAACTGCTCTAAAAACTCCTTTTGTTATCACTTATTACAAGCCTCAATTAATATATAATCATATGACTGAAAAATGCCATAATTATTTTAATATTAACAATATTTCCTTTTATTTGATGCGCCTTTCGAGACACTCAAGATCAAGGTACAAACTATATCAGTTTAAATAGTATAAAAACAACATGAAATACAAAGAAAATTAGCTAAGAAATACACATTTGAGTAAAACTTAGAAAGAAATTATATTTTAGTAAACTTTCCATCATTTCATAAAAGTAAAAGACTTATAGGACTTCCTTTAAAAAAAACTCATCTGCTTCTCTCATTTTTTGGGTAATTTTTTGGTTGTTGTATTTATTTTAAATAGTCTAAATATATTGTTCAAGGTGTTTTTTTATCATTTAGGCAAGAATTTATAACAATGCAACACAATTTTCTATCAAATGTGTCTTTAATTATTCCATCTGGTCTTTAACAGACTGAATTCATATTCATAAACAAGACTCTTAAATAATAAAAAACATAGTAAAGTTCCACAGCGATCATCTTTTAATCTGTGTGTTCAAAGTAGTCTTTTGAGTAGGATTATGCTGCTTTTAGCCAAAATTTAAAAAATGGTGTTGTTTTCTAAGACATAGTTTCTGCAGAGGCAGTACTTCAAAAGAAATTCACCTCTTATTTGTGGGTGCTCCGCCTCCCTTTCCCATCATAACTGAAAACTCTCTGTTTACACACTCTATAACGAGCCCCTCTCGCTCCAACCTAACATTACTGGTGCAACAAAAACGGTGAGCAATATTGGAGCTATGCAGCACTACAGTTTTGAGCCAGATACCAGCTCAGGTGAGCAAAACAAAGACGTACATGGATCTAATTGTCTCCAAGTGAATGCATCAGAATGGAGCAGAGCAGGAAGCTTTTAGCCCGCCCAGTGTTTTGTTTTTTTTTTTTCATCACAAATAAGCTTTTTTTCAAAGGGCATTTTTTTAGCCTGCTCCTGATTCACAACGATTTAAATAAAGAAATACTGAGAAATGCAATTTTGAGCTTAATTTCCTTAATACATGTTCTCCATCACCAGAAAAATGCTACGAAAGCATGTTAAAAAACACCAAAGTCATGAATTTCAATGGAGTGGATCTTAAAGTAACTTCAGACCGGAGGATAGGAACTTATTTAAAGTTCACCGCAGTTAGGTGAGTTTGTATAATGCGGCTAAATAGTAATAGTAAGCTAACCAGTGGTCACATACCTCTCCCATAAGAGACAGCAACATCCCAGCCTGAAGCTCCCTGCAGGGCAGCTGCTCTGCGGCTCTTCTCAGCGTCTCCTCGTCGTATCCTGGGTGCTTTAACAGCCCTGTCATTGTGCTCCTAGTTCTAAATAATAGCCGAACCAGTGAGAAGCTATACTACTACACAAACTACATTAGTTTAGCTTTCAGAGATACAGATGACGAGTACCGCTGTTGAGTGGAAAAAAGTGAACGTGTCGTCGTTAAATAAAAGAACGCATGTGATTTTAAACGTTAAAGCTTGAAAACAGGTCGAAAAAACAAGCTTTTATCGGATAAAACGTGCGAATCAACTTGAAACCGGATGCACTCACTTTGCGCGCCTTTGGATTACGTCACAAACTCCGCCTCCGTACCAGCCAATCAGAAGACTGCTGTGGAACTCTGGGTGATGGAGTTACATTAAAAAAACGTAAAATAAAAGATTTTAGATATTTTTTAAACAATAAATATTGAAAAATAAACCACATAAATAATAATAATATATTATTGCATGAATATATTATAAATATGATGTGTAATGTTTTAAAAAGTGTCCTGGTTTCCTCTTTATTCGATTAAAACAGTTATATTAATTTATATTAACGATTTATTATAAATTTGTTGGATCATTCGTACTATAAATATGCTTCCCCGTTATCTCATTTTAAAGAAACTATCATAGTCTTTTTCCCCTTTATGTAGTTTGTGTATGCCTGTTTTTGCTAATGAAGTTTTACCAAACCAAATTAATTTAGGGTATTAACCAGCATGTATTATTGCTGTTATTTATGCATTATTAACATGTAATATTTTGTAAATAGACACAAACTCTGAAATGTTCTAATTAAAAAATGTTTTTTAAAAAACAGAGCGCATCCTATCGTGTATTTTTATGAACTTGCCTATTTGTGCTGATCGTATCAGTCATGCGCAATGGATTGACGAGCAGAGAAATCAAAAGCTTTTAGCCTCCGCATTTGCTTTCAGATCAATGTGTCTGTTCGGGATTTACGCGCGTTACTGGAATAATACGTCAGAATGGGATTAAGGGATGTGAGTTGCCTGTGTAATATCCGCAAGTATCTTCCGACTCTAATTCAATAGGATCTGAGCCGCGGCTGCTGCTCCGTCGAGAGCAGGCAGACCGTTTCTGCCTCATCTCGTGGCAGCTGGAGCCGTTTGATCGCCTTCAGACAGAAACATCAGGAGAAATTAAGGCGGTGGAAGACTACAGAGAGCGTTTCCCAAGCGTTTCAATAGATTTTCTCTTCCCCCCCCCCCCCCCCCCCCCCCACCCCCCGTCTTGATGAAGGAGGAACGCGTAAAGAGGAGTCAAGGATGCGAGCGCGCATTGAAGGAAGCCTCCTTATGAAACAGGAAAATTAGGAAGTTCTGATGAAGACCTGATGAGGAATAGGTTTGATCACTGAGTGATTTGATCCTAATCTTCACCTGACACAGACCGGAGGATGGTCCCCGGGGCCCCTAGCGCGACCACCACCATGCTCCCCGCCTCGGAGGCTGCCAAAATCTACCAAACCAACTACGTGCGTAATTCCCGAGCCATCGGCGTCCTCTGGGCAATCTTTACCATCCTCTTCGCCATCGTCAACGTGGTGTGCTTCATCCAGCCGTACTGGATCGGGGACGGCGCGGACACGCCGCAGGCGGGCTACTTTGGTCTGTTCCACTACTGCATCGGGAATGGACTGTCCCGGGACCTGACCTGTCAGGGGAGCTTCACGGAGTTCAGCAGCATCCCCTCCGGAGCCTTCAAAGCCGCATCCTTCTTCATCTGCATGTCCATGGCGCTGGTCATCACCTGCATCGCCTGCTTCGCGCTCTTCTTCTTCTGCAGCACCGGAACCGTCTACAAGATCTGCGGCTGGATGCAGCTGGCTGCAGGTAGGACCCGCTCTGCTTCCAGGTGGAAGTTCAAGAGACAATACTATTCAAAAAACTACCGGTAGTTCCAAAAAAGGATCATTAAAAAGACAAATTATTGCCACAGAATCGCAATTTTGAAGTGGTTACACCTGAAATTAACTGGAGCAGCACTTCTTTTATCAAAACAAACTCAACAATCCAATTTCAATTAATGTAACTTTTTGTAAATCTAGACTTATGATAGACTTTAGCTGCTTTTTTGTTAGTACTGATTAAATTGTGCGTAGATAATGTCTGATTTGGGCAAATTGAGTTTTATTTCTTAAAATGTCACAATATGAAATGAGTTACATGACTTCCTTTCAAAATAAAAGACACCCTGTGCCACATAGTGTTTTTTCCAATGCAGCAAATGCAGGCAGAGCTGTGATTTAAAGAAAAAAGTTGAGGTGCAGCCAGAAATTTGTAAATATTACGAACCAAAGTAAATCGGAGCTAATTGAGGGACCCTCTCTGTATTTTTGAACAATAGGAACACTAAAAATCCTTGAATTTTTTCAAAAATCACAAAGCTCTATATACTGAAAACGTCATACACTCTCAATTAGAATCAGACACTTGTGAACAGAAAGCAATTGATCAATGTAATCATTTTGCAACTATGTGTTGCTTAGTGGACCAGCAGTTCAAAGTGACTTTTAAAAGCTGCAACATGTTGCGTAAATATGACAAAACAATAACAATAACTATGAAAACAGCAGTTTTTCAACAACATCTGTTGATATTTAGATTCATGTTTTCTCTAAAAACTGCATCTAAAAACTCAAAAAGTAAATACTCAACTTAACATTTAACAGTAATAAGGGAAGAGGAGACTTGATAGATGGCTAAAGCTGGTAGTAAAAGACAAAAGCCAGGAGAATAAGAAGCCAATAATGTTACAAACAAGTTTTAATCCATAGAGAACAGGTTCAGTTTTATTTGTAGTGTGAAAATGCACACCTACGCAGATGAAGATAGTGGGCACACAGCCTCACAACCTCACAGCATCATTATGCACAGATAACAAACTAAATGTCATGACCATATTGGTGGAGAGGGTGCTTCTTGACAATAAAAGGTTTTAAAATGCCTCTCAATCCAGTTGATCACGGTCTGGATTGTAATCAACCAACCATGGTGACCTGGTGACCTCTCATCCACTTGCTGGTATCATCTATGACCCAAAACTTCACCAGGGTTTTAAAAAAATAGGTGGATTAAAGGGAGGTTAGCTGCTGCACTACAATTTCTTTTCATCTGTGCCACAAAACTGGTTGCAGCAGCAGCTGTGAGCTGGATTGTCTTCGAGTAAAAGCAGAGTGATGAGCTCCACCACAAGCCAGTCCTAATGAGCTGCACTTTGTAGCGCTGCAGTATTTTAGTCACAGATCAAAGCTGCTTCTTATTCCTCTGAGTCACATGCTGGCTCGCTTCAGTTTTCCCACAGCATCCAGGGCGAGAACGCCGGGAGACACGTTTGGATGGTTTCCACGACACACTTATTAGTTTGAATTAAAAAAAAAAAACTACTTATACTTACTTATATTTTTATTGTCAGGTCAAAAACAAAGAAAAACCCTGCTGTAAATGAAAAATGATAGCTACACACAACATAAGGCTCAAAAATAAAATTCATATTTTTAATCCTTTTAGTGTCTGATGACAAAAAAATTTTAAAAAATGTATTGAATATTAATGTATCTAAAGTGAGTTTGCAGCTTTTTTGACTTTCAGAGCTTTCTTGTTTGGTTCATTATTGAACTTTCTGACTCATAATTTTCCTGTTTTAGCTCCTTTAGTCATTTTTTATCACACCAGGGAGCTGATTCTGTGAAAAAGCTCTCACAAAAGTGAGCAATCTTTATTCATATGTTCCTCTGGAATGGGCAAACACCAAGATTGAAATTTTTTAATACAAAAATAAATGTTTTAAAGCAATTGAGACTTTATTTACTGTCGGAAAGATTTGACCTGAATTGAGCTTTCAAGTTCATAATATTAAAAAATAATCTGAGCATATCTTCAAGCTGTTTCTTTAATGCAGATTTTTCTGTCAGCTTTTTTCAGAGCTCCAGGCTCTGAGCCATTAAAAGATCTCCAGGCAACTAAGACAGATACCATCAAGCAGTTCAAAATCCAATGATAGTAAGGAAAAGGAAAAGGAAAAGGAAACAATAATTCTGGTCAAAATTCCTTTTCTTTAGGCAGAGGTTATTCCCCAACCAGAAACAAATAGGGGCGGAATATATTTTATGAATTTAAGTGAATGGAGTAATAATAAAGTTTGGTAAATTTAGTAAATGATAAATTACAATTTTAGTTTTAAGCTGCACTTCAGATAGTTGCATATTTTTGGGAATATTTCCATCTTTTCCGTTGAAAAAGTAACATTTTTTAGTCCTATCGAAGTCCTTCTGAACATTTCAAAAGCTCTTAAAGCTGGATAAAGATAAAAAAATCTGGTTTATTAAGTCTTCATGTGCAGTTAGCAGCTGTTAATTTTTTAAAAATTTTAAGGAAAAATACATATAAAATGGTAAATGTTTATAATTAACACTTAATTACCTTCTTAGAAGGCCCAAAGCGCTTTACAGTCACAGTCCAATTCACCCATCCACACATATTCACACACTGATGGCGGCTTCGCTGCCTTACAACCTGTAACCAGCAGGAGCAGTGTGAGGTTCAGTGTCCTGCTCAAGGACTTAAACACAAGAAAGGGGAACTCAGCAGATCAATAACAAACCACCAGATATTTCTGGATTCACATATGCTAACAAATAAAAGAACAATATTTTCTATTCATATACACACCTGACAAACTATTATACAATCTGTATAGAATTTATCGATTCTATTATTTCTAAATTAGATTCCACTGCAATAAAGATTTTACAGATTCCTCATAAAAACCTGTAATAGATGACTAAAATACCTGTAAAAAGTGACAAAATCCAGATTCAATTTGATGTTCTTGAAATATAACACAAACCCTGGTCCGGGACCAGGAACCGCTCTCGGACCCATCGTTTGAGGTGGTTTTGGTTCATTTTGGTTCGTTTCCTCAGTCTGAATAGGGTCCATGCTCAGAGCGGAACGACTGAACTGAAACGGTCACTGTAGCCGGGCATTATGGGATGTAAACAGAATAGTGGAGCGACGATGAGACACAGAAACTCATTAAAATGTGATCATTAAAACAACTTTTAGTGTGACGCACACATTGCTTCTCAGTGTTTTCCCAACAATCTATATGTCATGAACACTTACCCGTGTACCTTCTCCTCAGTAACCGCCTTGCAGCATGCCTCCACCGTACCAAAGTGAAAAGTGCTGGACCGTACGCTGATACAGACGTTCAAAATTGTTCAGTGAAATATAAAGTTTGAATTAGTGAACTATCCTGATAAGGAATGCAAACGTAGGACTTCCATTATTCTTTCTGTTGCTGCTTTGCCCCACCCTTGTAATTACTGGCCAACGACTGAAGAGATCTTTTGTCGTGTGCTTCTGTTTACAAGCTTTAGTGCGAAACAGGAAAGCCTGCCTGACAGCAATCTGAATGCAGACCAAACGCACGGTTCAGGACTCGATCTGGACCAAATTAAGTGGACTCAGTCCGGACCAAACTGTTATATGGCTCCTTGAATTGAAAAAAGATGCAGATTTATGCACTAGAAAAAACAAAGCAGGTATCTGGAACTGGTTCAGATTTGATTTAAGATTATCATGGTCTAATATTTTACTCTGGATTAAGTCCAGGCATTGTAAAAAAAAAATCGTTTATCCAATCTGAATCCAAAAGACTCGTTTTTTTCAGCCTTAAGACCAAAGGTGAGCCCCTGCTTTAAAAACATGATAGATTCTAAGCCTTTCCAATTCATCATGCCGTCTTTCAAAATATATATATATTTATGAACCAAAACCACAAAGTTAAGTTTTTAATGAACGTGAGGATTAAGCATTTATAGAAAGATGACAGATTTGATCAAAAATTTGTAATTTGCATAAAAATTATTCAATTTTTTCCTCATTTAAATTCTATTGAAATTCAAACTTTATTTATAAAGCACTTTTCATACAGCAGCAACAAAAAGTGCTTTACAAGTTTAAAACAATTAAAAATAAAATGATAAACCACAGAATTTAAAATTTAATGAAAGCCAAAACCTCATGAACACTAGACTGTGACCAAACCTTTGGTTGAGCTTTCCAGATTGCTGATTGAATCGGGGCGCCAGATGATATTTTTCACTGGGTTCAGACTTGTTCTGTTTGGCCTTGAGCCGTAGTGTTCGCCCTCTATGGATTTGTAAAGTGTTACTGGGAACATTTGCAGTAACGGCTGCAGTCCCTGGCTGCCTCTGAGAGATGGGTGACCACTGGGAGTGGACCAGTGGGAGTCTGTCACGGCTCAGAGAATCTTCATCTCCGTGTTTGCAGCACATCAATCCACACAAGCGGCCTAGTTGTTGTTTCAAAACTTGCTTAATAAAGCAATCTTTCAAGAAAGCCTAAGGAAGTTACATAATCTAGTGGGAGCTTTTGTGAAAAAGTTGGAAATGTTCCACTAGATGAGACATTGGCTTTTCATCCATTAATCAGCATTTCAAATCATTTTATCGGAGGACAGTGTGGAGATAACAGGTCATCATTTAAAAACAACTTGTCATGAAAAATGTATTTTTAAACGCTAAAGCAACATTCACATTGCTCTCTGCATCTCAGTCAAACCATCACCTGAATGAAACGGCTATGTAAAGGCGTGAAAAGCACGTTTCCAGCTCCCGCATTCAAAACTCTCACGGCGCTTACACACCAGGCTGCGTGAACTCGCATTTGAATTTTTAATGAAATCTCAATGCAAACGCGTGTAGATCAACATATTGGGCTTCCACGTCCAGAACGCTTGTGGCGTAGATCGCACTCTTATGTACAAACTTTGACCAATCTGGGACTCTGCTTTGGTAGGTCTGTTTTCGGGCTTTGCGTGCAAAACAAACGGCCATTGATCGCGAGTTGAAAGTTAAACCAGGTTGAACTTTGACCAATCAGGGACTTGGATTTGGTATTGGTTCTTTTAAATTCACAGAAGTGCCAACCATTTGAAAATTCACCATAAAGGAGAAAATAATAATTGCGGTTTGCCTCCGGCTGGAATTCTATGACACCAAGTGTATTAAATATCAGAATAGAGCTGGGAAAGAAAAAGCCTGGAGCGACATTTCACACCAGGCCTCTTCCAGCTGTAAGTACATGGACTAATACAGAGTAGTGACTCCAGAGTGAACACCGTATGCAAAACGTGCATTCTTGAAAGTGCATCACATGTACGGTGTAAATGTAGCATATACATTCAGCTCTATTCTATGAAAAACTTGGTGTCATGGAATTCCAGCTTTGCATCTTATTGGAGAATCATTTTATGCATTACTATGTTGTGTGCCTGTGTGTGCGTGCATGTGTGTGTGGTGGTGGGATTGTGGGTATTGTATGGGTTAGATATATTTTGTGTAATGTCTTGCTTTGTTTTTTTTAAATTGGATTACGTTTTTATGTAAAGCACTTTGAGTAACACAAGTTGGAAAAGGGCTATACAAAAGAAATTTGATTTGATTAAAGTTTGGTATACGTGCGTTTATGTACACTATTCTTTCTAAGTGTGTACGTGTGTTGCCGAGGGCGATGTGAATGTAGCTTTAGTATAAGGCATCAATATCAAAAACAGGATGAAGAGATGCTGACTTGAGGCTGCACATTGATGCCTGATAACCTGGAAGACCTCCCAAACCCTGATGGCCATCTGGCTCTCACAAATCTCCACTCGTGACGGGCTGTTGGGCTGAAACAGCTGTCCATTTTTCAGTGGTTGTGAATCCATAAGACTACATAGAATCTGGAGTTACGCTGAAGTGCCTCCAACATGCCGTCCATTTCTTGGCTGTCTTACCAGCAGCTCCACATGCGATAAGTGGCTCTCCTCGTGGCACTCTCTGCCCACTAAGTGGTTTTTCTAAAACAAGGACCTTTCACTTTGATCCAGCAATAAAAGGTCAGTTTGGGGCTTATTGATCCAGAAGCGGCCTTGCAGGAAAAACAGGAAGTGGCGGTGTCTTCGTGGTACAAACTGTTCTAACCTGGAAAGAGATGCAGCATCGAACACGTTGCTGATGCTGAACAGATCGAAGCAACGTCAGACTGACGTGTTATTAGGTGAATTTTAATTGTGATATTCATATGTGCACCTCTTCTGAAAGATGTCAAGTGGAAGTAGGCCACTCTTCTCATCAGTATCATATTGTGTCTGGGGAAAGGAGCAGGACAGAGAGGCAGAAGCTCTGTCACTGCATCTGCACCCCCGGCTGGATAATGAGAACGGATGCAGAGTCTGAAAAATAAGAAGAGCGCATTGAAACACATGCATTTTCTGACAAACTGATGATCTAATAGCAAACAAGGTTAATAAAAGAAAACATCTTTTTAATGCTCACCTTTAAGTTATCCTCCTTTTCCCCAATTGAGATGTTAAACGTTTATTACTTTTAATTTACACACCGAGCGCTCATTATAAAATGCAGCTATAGATCAAGTCAAACAAAGCAAATGTGTTAATAATAAACACAAAATTTTCTGTAAAATGTGTTAGAATTTTTGCAAACATTCAGAAATGGACATTGGATATTAATGAGCTTTCAAAAAACAAATGTAAATCTCTTCCTTTTGCATTTTTAATAGCATTTTTTTGTGTAGTTTACCTACTGGCCTCCAGGCCTCAAGGGCCGGCCTCCTGCTGGTTTTCCAGAAATCTTGACTAACCAGGACCTTCCCTCCTTCCTCATACGACCACTTATTAGGTTGGAAGGAGGGGCGTGCTTGCAATAGTGGAATACCTCGAGGGGCCGAGCCACTTGGCAGTGGTCCACCCCTCCCATGGTCTCCGCACAGTTTCGCCCCCTTCTCTTGGTTTTAAATGCACCTTAGACACATAGGACCCTTGGTGGGGGGGGTGCTGGGACATCACTGCTAGCAAGCAGGAGATGTCCTCTCAGTGCTCTACCCTCCAATTTTAATTGCACCGTAGACATTTAGGGCTCCTTGGTGAGAGGGCGATTGGACATCCCTGTAAGCAATCAGGAGATGTCCTCAGTGCCGTGCTCGCCAATTTTAACTGCACCCTTTATTACACACACCCATCAATCACAAGAAACACACCTCAACACACACACAAATACATTACACAAGGAAGGTGGGACTACTGATCTTCTGTCCCCTACCCCATCCCTGGTGGAGGGAACAGGGCCTTCAGCGGCGGTGGCCTTGTCTCCTGGGGGTTGGCCTCCTGGGCCCGGCGGCCCCCTCCCCGCGCAGGGAGAGGGATCCCTTTGTCCTCTGGCAAGTCCATGAGCGGGGGATCATATTCCATCTGAGCCTGGAGGGTGTCTGTGTCCTTGTGGTGTGGGTTCTGGCCCTTACCCTCGGGTGCCGAGCCCCTTCTGGGTCACAACATTAGGAGAGCCTGGTCAGGCAATGTACACCTTCGGGGACCCCCACTGCTCTTGGTCATCCCTTTTCTAGATGGGGGTAGCTGACCCCCATCGTGCTCTCTTCTGGATCTCCGCAGCTGCCTGGAGCTTTGGAGCGGGTCTCCCGTGGGGGGCCCGGGCTCGTACCCGGGGCTGGGGTGGGGGGATGCCCAGAACTCCTGGGTGGTGGTAGGCGGCTTGTCTGGGGTGGTGGGGCTCTCGGGGGTGGGGCCCCGCGCTGGGCCACCTGGCGCAGTGGGAGGGCTGCTCTCCTGACTGGGCTGGGCCTTGCGCTCTACGCTTCCGTACCTCACTGCACTCGGGTGTTGGGGGCCCGTGTGGCTGTCCTGTGGGCCCTGGTCTGGGTGCTTGGCTGGGCTGCCTGGCGGGTGGATCTCCTCCATTGACTCCACAGTATGGGTGCGGGGGCGGGCCCTGGTCGGCGCGGGTGTCTTGGTGTGGGGATGGCTGGGGGTTCTCCCTCCTTTTTTGTGCATTCCATCATCCACTTCAGCTTAACATAACATTCACCTGAGTACAGGCGTCGGCTCACCTTTGCACCTTCAAATAGTGTGCATGACAGAATGTAATGCTTTACATGTGTTGGTTGGTATGCACAAGTGTGCGTGTGAACTGGATGTGGACAAGTTTGTGAACACTCTCGGAGCCGGCAGGTATGTAACAGCTGAGTGTGTGGACAGGCCCCGCCCATTTTAGACCAACACACTATTGCAATGGGTATAAGCTCCAGCATTTTGTTGCCTGTAGATTAACAACTCTACCTTCCCTTCCCAGTAGCCATTCTCTAACTGCTATAATGCACCATCTCTCTTTCCCCCCCTCCACCCCCCAACTCTCTCCTTTTTCCCCTTTCCTTTTCCGTCAGGTCCAACAAAAAAGACACAAATAAAAAATATATATATATTAATAAAGTTTGGTTTAAATTACAAAAGGGGCTTATACCAACATACATTTTGTGTTCACTATGATTTATAACCCCTGATTGTAAGAGTAAAATCTGTCTAATACAAGAGGCTCTCAGCTCATATCTGTTTGCTCAGCTGTTGGACAGGACAAGTTAAAAAAAAACAAAAAAAAAACAAAAGAAATCTTGACTAATCTGCTGTTGGTTACCTGGATCAGGTGTGCTTCGTCAATTAGAAGCTTCAATGGCAGGTTGGTTAGAAAACATATAGAATTCCTGCATGGAGGCCTGGATTTGGACACTCGTGGTCTAGAGATTCATAATATGAGATTTTCTGAATGCTGCAAGTATTCGTCAAAGTCTGGTAGATCTCATGTCAGAAAATATTCGTTCAGTCTGGCTGCAGCAGTAAAGGGTTCACTTTGTTAATGCACTTAAGTTCAAGTCCCAACTTTTTGGTGACCAATCAGTTTCTTAATGTTTTCCCAGATGAGTTTATAGTTTCCTTTTGCATTATTTATCAGCGCCATAAATACATTTGCCTTTACTGCTCGTGCAATCTTATTTCTGACTGAAGTAAAATTTAATCTATCAGCAAAAACAGATTTAAACCAAATTATTCTAAATGTTTATTTTTGTACAAGAATATCCTCACTAAACTAAGCAGTTTAAGGTTTAAAAAAAATGCAAATGTTTGTCCTGTTATCAAAAGATGTAAGTTTAGAGCAAGAAGATCTGCATTTGGTTTGCATTTGTTTTCCTTTTGCATCTCCAGGCACGCCGGCTTCCTTCCAGAGTCCATAAACATGCTTCATAGGTTAATTGGTGACTCTAAACTGCCCCTAGGTGTGCATATGGAGTGTGCAATTGTGTGGCACTGCAACAAACTTGCAACCTGTCTGGGGTACATTGCAAAAACGGAATCTTAAAAAGTAAAAAGGAGACTTTTTTTCAAGAAAAACTGTCTAATTTTGCATCTTGCAAGAAAAATAATCTTATTAAGAAAGATTCCTATAGCAAAATAACACGAATAAATATGTCTTAGTGACTAAAAATAAGAATTCCTGATAAGACCATTTTTCTTATCCCATTGGTGGATTTTTTTTAAAGAAAATCTGCTGATGATCACTTATTTCTAAGGGGTCTGTTATGCAGAGTTTACCCCGCTTTTGCCCAACAGTAGCTGGGTTGGGTCCAGCAACCCCGTGATCCTGAAAGGGATGGATGGAGTTTATAATTAATTTGCTCCTGGAGACTGTCTGGCCCTCCCTTTGATTAAACAGATTTTCACTCAGCTAAGTGCTCAATGGGTTAAAACCCAACAGAACTGTGAAGGAGAGTCCTTCAGGTTACTCCTTTAAACAACCATCCACACTGCTAAAACAGACCCTTTAGAAATACCGGTAAGTCCAAACTTCTTACCATATTGGCAGATTTTGTTTAAATAAACCAAAACGTCTGCCGATAGAGTAAGAAAAATGGTCTTACCAAGAATTCTAAGACTATTTTTCTATTAAAAACTTTTATTAATACAACTATTTTTCTTGCAAGACAGAAAATACAAGTTTTTTTTTAAACTTTCTTAAGATTCAGTTTTACCTTCAGGAAAAAGTGGAATGATCTCTCATCACTTTGATTTTTTTTTATTAGTAGATCTGTGGCCATAGTTGAGACCTAAGGAGACTGAAGCTGGAAATGTAGAGCTAACCTGCTCCTGTAGGAGGTCACAAGCAATATATGAAGAAATAAAACAAACAAATTCACACATTAGTGGATCAATCTTCTGCTTTCCATAAACTCAGATAAAGCTGGAAAAAATAAGCCTTTTCTCCACATAACCTTTTCCTTCTTTGTCTTTTAATAAAACCTGATTTTGTTCTTTTTTTACTCTAAAATTTATTATTTTTGCAGTTCAGTCACATGAGACAAGAGGCTTATTGTAGACAATCAGTTCAATGAAATATTTTATTCTTCTCTAGTATTGTTTTTTACATGTTCTTCAAAACAAAACACACATTTAACAAAAAACATGAATGCAAATAGTACAAAAATACACAATTACAAGAACAGCCAAAATTCATGCTGATCTGATTCCATCTTTCAACTAATCAATACAATTATTGAGGTATTTTTTAATAATCATTTATATAAAACAGAATTTTCTCTAAAACTGCTAATCGTTTGGTCATCTGTGTGTTTTCTCTACCCGCCTGCACATTTACGTATTTGTATCTAAGTGTAAATTGGCTGTAATCAACAACAACCCACCTACACTTGAGAGTAATGTACTCTTTATTTTATATTTGTACATCTCTGCCAAGTTTAATGAGTAATTTCATTTATTTTCTCTGAAATGCTTCCTCCATGTGTGGCCAGATGCATGATGTCACACTTGATCCAATTTACTTGACCTAAAAGCAACAGCTCCATCATGGCGTTGTGTCAGGGTTTACTTGATGGGCTTTTCTCGGGCTATAATCGGGAGGTTTGATGAAAAAGTTTCTTAGAATGAAGCTGCATGATAATGTCATCTCTAAGCTTTTTTTTCAAGGCAGGCCATACTGTCTCATTAAAGCTGCGTGCTAATGACATCAGGCCACTCTTCATCCTCTCATTCATGTGAGAGGAAGAGTCTGAGAGGCTTTACGGTGTTGTAACACGACCCCACATGAGGCGAATGATGTGTCCACTACTCATGTAAGGCGTCCACCTGAGCGCCTACGTCTTCGTCTCCTGAGTTTAAGCTCACAGGGGACCCAGCAGTAAGAGGGAGCCAGAAATATCACTGAAGAAGCTTAAAATAAAAGGCAAAGAAAGCCACAGTGTAAATTAGACTAATTAAAAGCCAGCCTAGTCACCTGGAAATCGACTCAGATCCAATCTGAGCCTGTGGATTAAGAAAGTGGATCACCCACTTTGGCTGACGAGGGTCTTAAAGGGACACAACTTGTCTGCTATTGCGACACAGGTTTCCCCAAAACAAATTTATAATTTGCAAGAAAACACAAACAATCAATAATGAAATGCTGTAATCTGGTAAATTCATCACATTTAAATAAAAACTGAACATTTGAAATGCTTGAAACATTATTGCTACTTTAGAGGAACACAAGTTTGCCTTGTTTTTGAATAACTCAAAAGATAACTTCCAAAACGGCATGTGTAGGCGTGTTTCACCTGACTTTAAAGGTGTCTCCAAAGAAAAATTTTGTTTTAGTTGGACCATTGGCATGGAGCAACCCCACCCCCACTTCCCAACACCCATGACTGAGAGCTCGACCGTAAAGAGAGATGGACAGAGCCAGAAAAATGCCTTAGTGAAATGCCTAGTGAAGTGAAGCCTATTCAGTTGCCATTTTTCCATTATTCCGGTGCCACCAGACAACAGTGGTTGGTCTGGTTCAGTCTGGGTCACGTTTTTAGGGAAACTGCTGTCACCAATCATGAGTAAGCTTGTTCAACGTCCACGCCTTACACTAAAAGCGGCTCGGGAGAATCTGTCAATCAAACGTCCGAGGTGGGGGCCAGCAGGCACCACATGCTTTCACTGAGGCATCTGATTGGTCAGTTTATAACTTAAATAACTTGCGATAAAGAAAAAATATCATGAAAAAAAATTGGATTATCAAGAAAATGTTTAAGAAAAAGCCATCTAAACAAGAATGGTTATTCTGACAAATAAGATGACTGCGTAATAGCTGTTTATTTCTCTATAGAAGTCAATGGGATTTTGGCTTCTTGGAACCAGCAGGTTCTCTCTAATTGGAATGCGAGAAGAGAGGGGTCATGCTGTCCAGTTCTCTCTTATACAGTCAATGTTACATGCTCTCCCGCTAGACAACACGTTTTGTTTTTTTTTAATTAATCACGTGTGTTAACAGGTTAACGCTGACAGCCCTAGACAAAAACAAAAAAATATAAAAAATAAAGTACTAAAAATCAATTGAATATTTAGTTCTTTGGTGAATGACCATGTTTTACAAGCGGCATTGTGCCCGACCAACTCTGCTTTTTCATTCATTGACACATGCCATGGAAGTCTGAACCGCCCAGTGCAAAGTGGAAGACGGTCACTTCTGATGTGTGATTAATCTGCGTTGATAAAATATTTTTAAAATATTATCCTCGTTCGTTAACTCGTTAACGTTGACAGCCCTCGTAAAAATGCAAAAAGAGCCAGAAACATTATGTTTGAGCCGCATTCTCCTCTTTGTTCTGTGCTTTTAGACAGATTGTAACAAGTCTTCCTTAATAATCAAAGCGGACAAGACTTTTCTTGGCCTTTTCCTTGGCCTTTGCTGCAGAGCAACTTGCCCAGAATAAAGAATGAAAGCCAAGACTTACGGCTGAAATTGAAATAGTCACAAAAGTCAATCCATCGATCCACATCTGTGCACATTAGCTTTAGTGATTCTCATTGGTAATGTGTTGTCATCAAAAAATGTGAAACGATTAAATGTAAAAAGCAAAAGTTAGGTCAAATTTATCTAAATGCCAGAAGAACAGCAAGAAAATGAACCAATAATTGACAAATCCCTAAATATGTTGTGGTAATTTACTGCAATAGAAATAACTGATTGATTTAGAGTTAAACCTGGTGATTTGTGATTGGGGGAAAACAATATAAATGAGGGAAAACCTACTGGGGCTGCACGGTGGCGCAGTGGTTAGCGCTCCTGCCTCACAGCAAGAAGGTTCCCGGTTCAAGTCCTGGCTGGGGGACCTTTCTGTGTGGAGTTTGCATGTTCTCCCCGTGCATGCGTGGGTTTTCTCCGGGTACTCCGGCTTCCTCCCACCGTCCAAAAACATGCTTCATAGGTTAATTGGTTACTCGAAATTGTCCCTAGGTGTGAATGTAAGTGTGCATGGGTGTGTGATTGTGGCCCCTGCGACAGACTGGCGACCAGTCCAGGGGTGTCCCTTGCCTTCGCCCATGAGTAGCCGGGTTAGGCTCCGGCAACTCCGTGACCCCGAAAGGGATAAAGCGGATTGGAAAATGAATGAATGAATGAAAATGTACCCTTCATTATATTTTCGAAATTAAAGGTCATCACTTACAGCGAAAACAAAACAAACTCTAACTCAATGTGAATGATAGCCACAATTATTTTGAAAAATATCAAGAAAATCAACTTCGATTGTGTTTTGCACTCATTTCTGTAAACCTGCATTCATATCACATCAAGATGAAGAAAAACTGTGACCCCAGCTCTGAGAAGGTCGGCCTGCTTTGGGCCACCGCAGGCTGCTGAGCATCTCATCATCCTCGGGCAAATGATGAATTTGTTTTTAGAAATTTGCTGAGGCACACTGGACAGGTGGAGGGAGAAGAACCCATTTGGACTAAACCCAGCGTGGTGTGTCTGATTGGGGCGCTGTGGGGTATTTAGACCCTTAAGTGTGACTGACAGTTTTGATTGCAGAGTAGTTAGGATGTGGAATGAGTAGGGAAATGGCGATTATGTGACACGGAGAGAAGCCAAAGAGGCTGTCAGGGCCACTGGTCACATGAAAATAACATCCATGGACTCCTCCCGAAAAGCCTCAGGACCAATTATTCTACACCAAAAATATTAGAACTATTTGTAGATAAAAGAAAACCAATGCAAAGCAAGTTTATATTTTAGAAAAATGTAAAAAGTTGGAAAATAAATGATCTTTTAATTATGATTATACTGTTTTTAAATAAAATCAAAACCCTGTGTCATTTTCTAGGACATATTTCCTGCAGATCGGCAGTAGTTCATTAGATAATCACCTGAGTCGTGGGCAGAACTGTTGGCACAGAGCTACCCCGCCCTTCCCCTCCTCGTGGCTGAGAGCTCTCTGTTTACACACTCTCGGATATGGACTTGGATCTTGTCGTCTACAAGTGGATGCATCAGAATGGAGCAAGGCAGGGAGCTTTGTGTCACGAATACGATCTTTTTTAAACGGCATTTTTTCATCTGCTCCTGATTCACAATTTGAATAAAGAAATACTAAAAAATGCCATTTGAAGCTGAATTTTCTTCATATATGTCCTCCATCATTTGAAAAATGCCAAAAGAACATGTTAAAAACACAATTTTTAATACAATTTAATTGTCATCTTTTTGGTTGTTTTCCATCAAATGTCTGGTCATGCCTAAGTGCACCAGAACATTTTTTGGTCTATTTTAAAAACTTTCTTTTACAGTTTGGAAAGGTGTGAAAAAACAAATAATTGCACAAAAACTAATCCCAAGAATTATAGTTGTCCGTGTCTGACATAGAGCTACACAGTCTGCAGTATCAGCAGCAACATTTCTTTGTCCCATTATATGACAGTTGAGTAATTGGCTGAACTTGGAGGAAATTATTTTTTCCTCCAATAACTGGCTCTGAAATGTCAAATTTGACATAAATAGCTTAAATCCTGAACAAAATGTGACAATGACGGCGCCGCGCACTTCTGTAACGGAGCTGAAATTCTCCATTCAGTTGCTCAGAGACAGATTCCTTCTAATGTCGCGCCGTTCAACTTTCCACTAAGAGCTTTATCATTACCAGACTTCCAATTTTATTGCAGAAATTCGTGTAGATCCATCATACTTAAAGTTCTGGCACCACATCAACAATGTATTGCCTTTTTTTTTGAGGATCTTTCGCTGTTGAAGTTTTGGAAGTCCACAAACACTTTGCCCTTTAAATTAGAGGGATGAGGATGGGAGAGTGACAAACCTCCAGACAGGAGGAGCTGGTGGCAGCTCTGATGGGGCGATAACGAGGTCTTTCAAGAAATTTCTGCAGGATTTGGATGTGTTGAAGATGTAGGGTTTCCTAAAATTCCCAATCAGCCACTAGTTGTGGAGCAGCTGGAGAGCTAACAGCAGAGGGATTTAGGAGCAAATGGGAGAGAGAAGAATCATCACATCCTTATGGTTTTGTTGAAGTGGTGTGGAGGGATGGCGCCTCAGTGTGTAAGAAATGAAGGATAGTAGAAAATGTTGTCATCCAAATATTTGAGTGAGTTACCGGGTGCTCATACAGCGTAATATACAACTTTAAAAATAGCTTTTTCCAGCTACTTCTGCTCACTTGATATTTCTCAAATCAAGGCTCTTTTTACTCATGCTCATTTAAATCTTTCCATAGGCACATTTATTTAACTGGTGATCTGTAGAGGGTGAATGAATTCTCTCTAATAAAGTCCCATTAGGTGTCACTTCCCTGGGGGAGCGGTGAGCTGCAGACACTTGGGAACCATTTGGTGTTTTAATCAACCAATGCAAGGTAGGAAGGCATTAGGTCCCAGTTTTTGGTCTGACTCGGCCCTGGATTTGAACTCACAACCTTCCAGTCTCTGGGTGGCCAATGACCTGCTAATGATCGTGGGATATACACCTGCAGCCCCTGCTCAGGTCAAAGCAGGAATATTGGAAGGATGGACGATCTTAAGATCAAAATCAAACTTCTCTGTATCTGTTAGTATGAACCCTGAACTCTGTATTTCAGTTTTAGACAATTGTGAAAAGCCCAGCAGCCCACAGGGCTCTATACAAACTTCAAAGTTGTTTCAAATGTTCCATTATTTTATTTTTAGCTGTAAAAGCCAACAGTCATTTTTGAGGCATATTTTTGTCAGGCAGCAGTGGATGCAGTTTATATGTGCATACATTTTTTGTATGATTTGCTTTATGATAAAAGACTTTTTGAACATAAAGTTGAATTTACCAATAAAGTAGAAGCATCAATCAGATCATTTTAGCTATTGAGTGTTCATGAATATTCACTGCATGAGAGAATTATCCTTCATGCCTCATCTTCTCAAACCTACTGTAAACAAAACATAATCTTACTTAACTTCAAAGAGGTGTGATGGTAGCCATGGTTACGGTTTCTTTGTATAATGAAGTTAGCAGAATATTCTTGCAAGTGAACTAGATGGACAACCAGAGGAGTCTGTAGTCTTTAACTCAATAGAAGAGAGAAGCAGAATTCTCTTCTGTGGGAAGACTTGTGCTGGTTAGTGAGGCGCTGATGAGTCCATATGGCTTTTGGAGGATGAGGATGGACTCATAGTCTGGAATTTGGTTCAGTAGGAAAGAGCACCTTGACACTTGTAGCGGATCCATGAGGCGTGTCGCAAAGTTCAAGACAGGCGGCAAGAGACTCAAGATTACAGCAGACCAACACATGGTCAGGAAGAATGCTAAAGATGGCAGCATAACATCCCTTGGTGTTGATGAAGCGCTGGACGAGTAGCAAACCCCACTATGATCTCATGAATCTGTGTGGTTCCAACCGCCAACATGGTGGTGTCCACATTGAGAAAGAAATGGGGACTAACTTTGGTTGGAGCTGGATGTAAAGCATTTTCTATGGGTGACGTGATCACACTCACTCAGTCCAGTTCTCATATACAGTCAGTGTATTTAAAAACTATTGATGCATGAAACAAGATTTCCTTTAAGCACTGAAAGATGTGCACACAAACACCACACATGCTTGTAGATATTTCAAGAAGTGAGATCACAAATGTGGTCAAATAACCTTGCAGTAAGTATTTTATCACAGAAAGGCAAATATGTAGCCTTTTCTTACAACAATGCTTGCAAACCCAAGTGTTGTTCAGAAATCAACAAAGGTTCAGTGACTCTGTTTGTCGAGACTCGCGTCAAGCTCCAAATCCGTCCATCCCTCATTAAGATATGATTATCCCATCTCTACAAGAGGAACATAATGAGAGTTACCAGGATGGGGGAGGAGCAGAGATAACTCTACCGTCCTGCAGCCCTCGGCTTCAAATGCTCACATCTCTCCATGAGCAGAGAGACGACTATGGGGTCAAATCAGGATCAACGTAACGTCAATGAAAACCAGATTGTTCATTTGAAAACAATAAATGTTGTAAACTTGAAAAACGAAAATGTAAATTTACAATCAGTTTTAAGCTTGAAAGTACACATTGTAAACTTAAAAGGAAACATTGAAAATTTGAAAGATAAAGTTGTAAATTGGAACATATACATATTTATATATTATATATATATATATATATATATATATATATATATATATATATACACACCTATATATATATAAAACATATAAACCTATATTTCAAACTAAATATTTAAATTAGGGGAAAAAAAGATGTAAATTAGAAGAAATACGTTTTTAATAATCTATCAATAAATTAAACACAATTTGAAAAAAAAAAAAAAAAACTTGAACGAAATACTGAAAGTTTGAAACACATATCTAAATTTGAAATTTGAGTTAAAAACCAATAACTCTAAAATGTTTACCAAATGAAACACAATATTTACTTTGGTTTTAATTTATTATTTAGTTGGTTTTTTTTTTCAATTTAAGTTTTAAATTCACTATTTTCTTCACATTTTCAATTTTTCTTTCACGTTTACAATGTATGTTTTTTAATTTACAACTTTATTTTTCAAATATTTCATTACAATGTGCATTTTTGAGTTAAGACTGTTTTTTTTTTCTGTTTTTTTCTTATTCAAAATGTGGTTTTTCATTCATTTTAAGCTGATCCAGTATCAACTAACGATCGCAGATCAATAAACGTAAACAGCTCAAACTTCTCTCTCCTCTCTAACGTCTGAGCTGAGAGGCTTCTATCGCTTTGATTGGATTTGACAAGATGAGCCAGAGGAACTTGACCCGGAACCGACAGTATGTCAAATTTACCATCATGTGACCGTTGCTCCTCAATCCCTCTGGGCCTTTGAATCTAAAGTCACGGGTCACACCTGAAATGTCCTGGACTTGGGGGGCTAAAGGATGTTAGTGTGCAGAAAAAATACCCCCTGCTGCTGTCACCATCTTTCTCCGATAGCCTGATGACTCACTTTCACTTGGATTTTGTAAACAATATCTGAAGTCTATAAGCCTTAAGGTTCTCTGATTCATGTTTTTATCGACAGAAATTTTCTTGTATGTCTTCAAAGCCACCAAAAATCTATCTATCCATCCATTTTCTTTACCTTTTTTTATTTGATTTCAAGCAAATATTATTGCTTCAGTTTTAAACATAAGATGGACAAAATATTTTAAATTTGTGCCATAATTTGTGCCATAACAATTTATGTCCCAGAGAGTAATATTTGTAAGATAAACAAGCTCAAATAATCAGAATTTAATAATAGGATCATTTAAAACTTGCTGATCACACACAAAAAAAACTTTTCAAGCTGTTCTTTTGAATACTTCCACTTTTGTAACATTTCTTGTTTTTTTAGAGCAATTTATTATTAAATATTATGGTCGCCAACATTTTCATGGACCGTGTGAAGGAGACAATAATGTTTTTCTGAAATTGTTTGGAGAAAAATATTTATAAGGAGACACAAATAATGAAGTCATAAACCTGTGTGATAAAAATCCCTGCAGGACATTATTAGGATAAGTTTTTTAAACTTCGAATTATCCAGTTAACCCAAAAAAAAAAAATCTATTTAAAAATACGTTTGATTCTACTCCTATAAAGTTAGATAGTCTTACATCATATTTATACAACAAAAAGTACACAACCAATCATTTTGTAGTTATAATATTATTTGCACAATATAGAGGAAAGAACATTGGTGTGGAGCAACCCTACCCCCCTTCCCCTTCCTATTGCTAGGAGCTTTCGTGCTCTCTTGCTAACCCCACACACCCCTAATGGCCTATTCTTACTAACATTACCAGTGCAACTAAAATGGCGAGCAATATTGGAGTTTTCCAGTCGTGGCCCACCCAGCGTACCTTTTTGTCATAAATAAGCCCTTTTTTTAACTGCACTTTTCGTGTGTTCCTCATTTACACTGATTTGACTAAAGAAATAATCAGAAATGCAATTTTGAGTTTAATTTTCTTTACATATGTCCTCCAACTTTAACAGAGAAGGAAAAAAGGTTGTAAATAAACATAACAACCGATCTCCTGCCCCTCATCTTCACCTTTTTCTTAAGTAAACAGGGACAGTGAGCAAGCTCAAGTAGCTAAAAGGATGGTAAAAGCTGCATCTGTTCTTGTCAAAACCAAAGAGCAGCGAGTAGTAGCTTCATCAACCTCCGGTTTGATCCATGAGTCTCTCAAACCACTGCTGTGTCCTTCCCTGCTCGCTGTAACTTCTCCATCCATCCTCCGCTGATGGTTGATGCGCATCGTGGAAGGGAAGCTTTATAGGTCTCCTGTCGGGGTTTATCTTCTTGATCAGTGGGCCAGGATGGAGACGACAGCAGCTTGATTCATGATCCAACAAGGTCGCTGTGTCCTTGTTAGAGGAGCTACACTCTCCACCACACAAACACCAAACGTCCATTCAGGTGTTTTTGAGTGATGGTCGTTTTGGGGTGTAAGTGAGCTGATGAATGATGTTGGTGTCGGCGGGTGCTGAGGAGACAGATGTGAGGGCTTGGCCCGTCTCATGCCTCTCGCTCTTGGAGAAACTTGTTTTGACACCTGGCTGTCATTCCTTTTGCACTTATTGATGCTCCGAAAAGGTCTGCAAACTCTTTATAGTGTTTTTAAATGCTGATACATTTCTGCTTTAACTGAGGGCACCCAGATCTGAATCCTGCTCTTTCTTCGCTTTGGTTTTGGCCTCCTTTTGCTCCTTACAGACCTGTTCTAGCTCAAAGATTGTACTTTTTTGTTGGGTAATGTTAGCATGGGGTTGTGCGGTGCTGAAAGCTATTGGGAGAGAGTGTGAACAAAGGGCTGATGGGATGTAAGCAGAGGCTTACTTCCTGCCCACAACCCAGAGGCAAATTTCTCATGCCCTACTGCTGCTCTGCAGAAAATATGTCATTAAAAATGACACAAGCTTTTTTTATTTTGACTAAAAACGACATATTCATAAAAAACTCTGGGAATTATCTTACAATAGATCAATTGGTCAAAAATACAACTGTCAGCGCTTGATGGGGAGGCATTGGCAAAATCTTTAAGATTTAATTCCACCAACCAATGTTTTTTAAATCGTTGGTGTGATCACTGATGTAGATGGCAGTCAGGCGTGCAGAATGCCCAGCTTTCTGAATACGCCTAGGCTACCAGGCGGCCAGTGGCACTTGATATGGATGACTACCATCTGGAGACATTTACACATTGCCCGGTCAAAGCTGCTGCCAGCCGGCGATTCCAGCTGCCACAGCCCTGTGGCCGCCCAGCTGTCGCACAATTTCGTAACGGCATCATCCCCACCTGTCACAGAACTGCCACGGCCACCTCCAAATGTGCCCAGGCAGCCACTGACCGATGTCAACTTCATAAAATTGTAACTTTTTCTTAAAACATCCACCTCCATCCAGCTAACAACAGCCACCGCACATCGTGTAAAAATGACAACATCATGGCCACCTGCTGAATTTTCTGAAAAACTTGCATTCAGGTTGCTTTGCGGTGGCATTTGCGACTGTAGCCTAAGGGATAAACTTTAAGTTTTTTATTGATTTTATTTAAAATGTTTTATTTTGAATGTTCCAAAATGTACTTCTTAAGATTCACAACAAATTCTCTTTTTAGATGGACTTTTAATTTACAAATCCGGTTTCGAGATGAGCACATTGAATGATTTCTTCTTGCAAACACAGACATTCATGTGTTTTTCTGCTGAACTGCAGCACTAAATGGAAATGTAACTTGCTACGCAGTAATTAAATGCCTCCCTTGTGTTTTTCCGCTCTGGCATCACCTTTTGAAGGCTGCACAGAGCTCAGACTGATTCAAGAATCATTTCAAAATAAGATCAGAAGGTGTCTTTTCTCCTGCTGGTTTCTCCTCGACAACGCAGCATAATTACACGTATCTTCCATCGACAATTATAACTGTTGTGCTAAGCTGGAGATGAGATGGCGCGCCACGCTGTGTGGAAAATATGACTAACAATGTTAACATTTGCAAAACGTGCTGCTGAGGCAACTCAATCAAAACAGCTTAGTGAAAACTGAGGGAGAATAAGTTGAATACAAATGAGTTTTTTTGGCGGAGAGAACATCAAAACGCCGCAGAGGGCTGTATCAGTGTAGAGAGAGGGTTGTTATTTCATAAGTCTCGTGGGGGGAGTTAAGAAGTGTGAGCTGTGGGAGTGTTGGCGTCCCAGTGGACATACTTATCAGCACACCAGGTAAAGGCAGAGGAGCGCCGCTTCATGTTGTGCTCTGAAAGGCCTCTTTTAGCGCAGAGCCGAGTGTTTTTCCCTCAGAGTGTGTTCGTGCGTTCACAAATGTATATTTTCCAAAAGGTCATTGAACAGAGCCACAAACAGAGAGCGTGTGTGGTGATTCAGGGATGTTCTCAGTCACCTCAACCGCCCATTAAAGCTCGTCCTCCCTATGAGCTTCCTGGTTGCCACGGAAACGACTCCTTGTGGCGGTGCTGCTGCTGCTGCTGCTGTTGGCAGCTTCCTATCAGTCACACTGTCCTCTGCAAGAAATCGCCAAGAAGCTGTTCTGGACCAGTGGGGCCTATCAGGTGCTGCAGATGGAGAGGATGTGCTCTGTGAGTTGATGCAACACACCAAGATCTAAGCTATCTCCATGGCGATGCGCAGCCGTGCCTCTGTCTGATCAATGCTGACACTCAGGCTGCATACATCAGGTACAGACTAGCTATTTAGAAACATCACTGAAAGACAGAGTGTTGTGTTTTTGTCAGAAAAGCTACTCTGATGGCTATTTTGTATCAAAAATGATAGTTTCTT
Organism: Adrianichthys oophorus; assembly: GCA_036245035.1. NCBI lineage: Eukaryota > Metazoa > Chordata > Actinopteri > Beloniformes > Adrianichthyidae > Adrianichthys > Adrianichthys oophorus. Next base: position 7,628,668 of record BSAI01000030.1, read on the forward strand.
ATTACCAAACTTTTAGAATCTGTTGGAGTCTTTCAGTTTTAGGGTCTCTTATGCTACTGTCACAAACACAACTGCCACCGTGCGATGGGGAACCATCGGCAGAATCTTTAAGATTTCATGCCACTGTCCAATTTTTGGATAATTGTTGGCCTGTAGACAGCAGCAGTCAGGCAGCTGTCATTCAGGCGTGGATGATGCCATTACGAAATTGGGCAACAGCTGGGCGGCCATAGCATGGTGGCAGCCAGATTGCCGACCGGCAGCAGCTCTGACTGGACGATGTGTAAATGTCTCCAGACGGCGACTGTCCACGTCAAGTGCATCTCAGTGGGATGACAATAAAGACAAGTTCATACTATTTATAAATTATTTTTATGCTATTTCATTTTCTCAAAAAAAAAAACAGAAAAATGTCAAAAAAGTAAAATGCCTTAGGCATTTCTGTGTAAAATAGTGCTAAAATAGTTGGTTGTTAAAATATATGTTTGGCCAGTAGATGTTTTTAATATACCAGGTAACTTGGCCAGTGTTTCAAAGATTAAATTTCAGACCCTGTGTGTAGGTATTTTAGTTATTTAAAATCAGACAAAAACAGACTAACATGCACTGCAAATTGTACAGAAGACATGTTCCTTCTAAAACTGGAAATACCACCAATCTTTTTTATCACCTGAAGCAGTGCCACCAAACATGTTCAATCTCAGACTAAAATAAATGATAATTCTCTAGCAAAAATAACAAAGTTAAGACCTTCACAGCAGCAACAGTCTAAATTATGAGAAGAAATTCAGAGAATTTGCTTTTAGTTTTTAGCTTATTCACAGGATGTTGACAAAAATGTTTATCAATTTTATGTTTTTTCTATAAAACTTGAAAACATTAGAATTTAAAATGTTTTCTTTTTAAATGGAACTGATCAAGCAGTTTAGTGTTCTGTTTTATTGATGTTCTCTTTTGAAACTTGAAAGCTTTTGCTTTAATTTTCAGTTTAGTTTGTAATATTTATGCCTTTTTTAGTTTTTTTGGGGGAAAAAACTGTTGCATCATGTTTCTTCAGTGCATCTGTTATGTTTAAAGTATGATAGGAAACAAAATATGTATAAATAATAAAGCAAACAGATGATTTTGACTATGAAGAACTGAAGCTCAGACACTTATATGCTGAGAACAATTAACAGAGATGAAAATAGCAGAGAACCTGTGTCAACACAAACACTAAAAAACAACAAACTACAGTGCATAATCTTTATCAAATCAAAGTTTAAACTAGAATAATCAAGTGTATAGAAAAATTCACAGCATTTCAGCTGCCTTTAACTTTCACTCTTTAACCTAATTACTAATCTTAAGAAAATGGTTTAATCTGCCGTCTCCGTTCTTTGGCGACAGGTTTCTGTCCATTTTTTTCTCCCTTCACATCATCTTTCATTAGTGCTCTTGGCTGTAAGAAGGGAACAAATGACAGAGTGGTAAGTGGGGTTGAAAGAAGGAAGAAGAAGGAGGAGAACATGTTCTCTCTGCCATCAGCACAGATCAGAGTCGCATTAGAAATGACAGAAATGGAGTGGAGCAATCCCCTCGGTCTGACTTCAAAGGCGGGTGGTTTTGGAGGAAAAATAAGGACAACCGCCAGAGAATCAGAACGGCTAAAGTTGCGTGCCACTTCAAAAACACCACATTGGAGGAGATTGGAAAGGAAAGAATGTGTGAAACACCTGAACTTGACTCATTAAAAGTATGCCAACAAAACAATTATTCTTTGTTCTTGAGATAAAAGACAATGTTTTTGAGTCATGCTCAGACAGGAAGCACGCAACCCCCCCAAGTGTGATGAAGATGTCGCCTGTTCTCCTGCTTCACACCTTGGATGTGACGGTGGCAGCTGTTTATTAAAAAGAACACCTGTTATGAATCACTTTCCCTCCCTCTTGCACCGTCTGTGAGCACGTCGACAGCTCCAGAGGGCCGGGACATACGGCTTTGGTTTTCCCAAGAGAGGGGGGGGGTTGAAGGAAGTCACTTTTTTTTCTTGTCACATTCTCACCACATCACCAAGGTGTGGATGAAATTCTGACACAAAATTCACATCTCGCTTGGATGACAGCCCGTCTCCATGGCGATGCTGCATCTCAGGGATATTCCACGCTCCATCAGGAGATTCCAGTGACTGTGTTAACTCCAGAACAGTTTAAAAACATTGGAATTCAAGCTAATTGGAAACTGATTTCAAACAAAAAAAAGGAATAAAATGAGTTTGGATGCAACTTCTGAAAATATTCTCCAGTGAACTCTCTAGGAGCAGGAGGGAGTTTCCATTTGCATTTCCACGCTCAGGAGATCCTTCATCATACATTCTATGCAAATAATTACTAGAACAAAAAAGAGGCTTTGTGTTTCTGAGACTTTCTGCTTTTCAAAATAAGTTAAACCACAAAATGATCTGTAAACAAGAAATTTGGCAGATTATCATCCGTGAGAAGAGATTATATGTGTTCACAACCAATCATCTATTTGTATTATCTGTATTTAATGATCCACTCCGCTTATTTTGATCCACGTTTTTAGCCAAAATGAAAAAAAAATTGTAATTTTTTTAGAACATAGTTTTTGCAGAGCGGCAGGAGTTCATCAGGAATCTGTCTCTGAGCTGTTGTTGGGGAGCCCGCCCCCCTTCACGTCACCCATAATTGAGAACTCTCTGTTTACATGCTCTCCTGCTTCAGCCCCCCACAACCCCAACCCAACATTTCTGATGCAGCAATAAATGGCGAGCGATGTTCAGAATGGAACAGAGCAGGGAGCTTGTGGCCTGCCCAGTGCATTTTAACAAATACATCTTTTTTAAACAGTTTTTCTACATCTGCTCCCAATTCAAAATTAAATTGAATTAAGAAAAACTCAGAAATGCAAGTTTAAGCCTAATTTTATTCATACATGTCCTCCATCATAAAAAAAAAAAAACACCACATCAGAGTGGGTCTTTAAGACTCTCTCTTTTATCCATTCAAAAAAAAAACACAAAAGTGATGTCTGGAATGTGCTGGGTCATGTGTTTGTCTGCTGTAAGGCAAACTGCAAAAGCTCTGTCTAATCTTAAATGGCCCCCAGAGCTTTCACTCTATGGGATTCAAGATTATGTTCAAAACAGGTCATAAAGTTAGGAAGTATTTTCACCCTAACAGTCACTGCCCAGGCTCATGTGACGCACAGACATATCATTTAAACACTATCAAGCACATTTGATTTTACTATAATCTATACCGTGATTTGTCTCCTAAACTGAAAAGTCTCCCATTTCTAATGCTGTCACTCTTTGATTAAAATTTGCTATTAATTGGTGAACAAATTCCTAAAATACTCTGATGAAAGCTGGATTAAATATGAAACATGTGGGATATAAAACATTTCTTTAACATTTTTTGTAATGGGTTTTCATTTGTTTGATATTGCTGCATTTATTTGTTTTGTTACACTTTTTGTTCGAGTTTACTTTTTGTAGTTTTCTTAATCAATTTTATTTATTTAGTTGTCTAAGCTTTTACACAACACATTTTCCAGACTGTAAGAAGTCATTTCTTCCAAATGTATCAGTGCAAAAGGAAAGAAATTATACCAATTATACCTCAAATTTACATTGTAAGATGCTCCAAATAAATGATTAAAAGCAAGATTTTTTATAGAAATTAAAAGGAAGTTAAATAAATCTGCTCTGTTGGCGCTTTTTATTTTTTTATTTGCTCTTGCTTTTACCACTCTTTTTGTTTTACTATTCTATTTACTTCATATTTTACTATCTTTCTTTCAAATTGTTTTAACGTTTTTGATTTTTTCTACGGTCAAGAACCATGGCCTCAGGCTTAACGGCGCTGACCCTCATTCCAGCCTCTTCCCACTCGGTCATAAACCATCCCAATGCATGCTGGAGGTCCTGACTCGATGAAGCCAACAGGACAACATCATCTGCAAAGAGCGGAGAGGAAGCCATGGTTCTTGACCACAGAAAGGTACCGTAGTCTGCCCTCTCTGGGTGGGTGGAGGGCTCCTGCCCAGGGAGGAGGAACTGCTTGGGGTCTTGTTCACGAGTGAGGGAAGATCAGAGCGGGCGATCGGCATGAACTAATCATCACAACAGATGTAAAAGACTCAACCAAAGCTTTTTCTTTTGAGTAATCACAAAGTCCTCAACGAATACAAGCTGCTTCTCTGCCTAAAGACGATTAGATTCCCGATCAGATCATCAGTCACTGTTTTGGCGCCCTCACATCTGTGGACCACATTCTGTTTCAGAGGAGTTTTGCTTTATTGGAGACTGTATGTCGGCGTTCATGGGTCCAATCCGTTTCTTTAATGTAGACATTTTGTGTCCTGTTGCTGCTGTTCATGCTGCAACCCTCACTTTCATCACAATTATCAATTAAATCTATATCTAACTTGTTTTTGCTGTTTCTGTCTTCACATCTTCTTTTCTTCTCTATATATCCTGAGTCTGACAGCAGCTGCACAGTTGTTGGAGGGGGGGGATGCAAATGCATGTCTGTATGTGTGCTGCAGTGCACACAGAGCTGCTGTGACCTCAGTTAGTTTCTGAATGATAGAGAATTGTTGGAGCTGCAGGAGAGAGCATCTAAAAACAGACGTCAACACTTCTCATGGCTGAGATTTCAGCACTGCAGGAAATGAAGGGAACTGCCCCTGAGGATTGTGGGTAACAAGAGTTGAACTCATTGTTTCTCAGCTGTGTTGTGTTATTCCATCTTAGTTGTTTGTTTGTTTTTCAGCAACTCCAATGAATTTTTGATGCAACATTTGCTTTTGTGAACAGAATAGATTTTGTTGATAAGAAATCCAGTTTTAAGTCATTCATTTTTTTTTAGAAATCAGTGCAGATTAATAAATAACAATGAAACCATGATAGATTACACCCTTTAACAACATCACCTAGATTTTTTTCTATTACTTTGTACCTTAGTTGAGTAATGAACACAATGTTTTTTTTTATTGTTTTCTAAATGTGTTTTATAGTAAAACATATTTTGAAAACACATTTTTAATGTGGTTGAGCAGTCATCAGATAAAAATATAAAACTTACTTTAAATGTAATACCCAAAAGATGCTAAATAAGGCTATTGCAGCACAAACTTTTAAAACATGCTGCAATAAAAAAAAAAAATAATGATAATAATAATTTAAGACCCTAAGTAGCATCCAGGTGCACTAATGCAAGTTTGAGCGTATCTAAAACCAAAGGTTTTGGCCGTTTGAAGCTCAAATTTCAAATCTGTTTTGGGGCTCAGATTTCTCTGGATTAAGGGATCTTTCATCTTCATTATTTGAAGAACTTTCTTCATCAACATTGTCCTTCTGTAGCTTCACTTTATCTCAAAGTTCCATCCATCCATAAATTCTCACTCCAACTATTTGTTTTTTTTATGTAAGATTTTTCCCACTGGTCTTTTAATTATGATTATGCAGGTTTTAGCAAAAAGTCTGTCGTTTTCTGAAGGTGTATGGACACGCTGGACATATTTGGTTCACTTAAAGTGAATCAGATTGTTTCCCCTGAGAATTTGGAACAAAGTCTGAGTCTGAATACACCCAATCGAACTCTGGTCCAGGACTAGGAACCACTCTCAGATCCGTCTTTTGAGGTGGTCTCAGTTAGTTTCCAATCAGACTGAGGTTCGGTTCAGTCTGAGAGTTCTTAGTCTCAGTCAAATTAAGCGGACTCGGTCCGGACCAAAAGACTTTTCCAGTCTGAAAACACCCTTTAAACTAAATTAAAAAAAAAAAAAACGGCGAGCAATATCGGAGATACGCAGCTGTACAGTTTAGAGCCAGATAGCAGCTCAGACAGGGAAAATGAAGATGTTATCTGATCTATTTGTTTGTAAGTGGATGCATAAGAAAGGCCCCGCCCATAACAGTTGCTGTCTCACAAACCCGAGCTTTTTCAAACTGCGGGTTTTCATCTGCTCCTGAAAATGTTACAAGAACGTGTTAAAAGCGGCAAAACACAATTTTCATTGGAGTGGGTCTTTAACTTTTGGTGAATTAGAAAGCATTTGTAAAGCATTTGTTCTACTCATGATGTTGAATAAGAAGTTTGGAGGAGATTCCAAGGCATTCACAAATGTCCTCTACAAATTTCTGCAAGTTAAGTCAGTAAACGAATTCAGACTTCTATGTGAAATACCTTAGAAACCAGGTAATTTATAAATAAAACAAAAAAGGTAAATAATTGTTGTAATCTGGCACCCAGATACATTTTGACCAGTGAGTACAGGAGCTACTGAGTTTTGATTTTGGCTTTAAAGATGCCTTTAACTTTGTACAAGCCATCAACTCTGGAGAACCATGATGCTTCCACCTCCGTGTTCACAACTGAAGTTGCACATGTTATCTTGCACAGTTTCCAAGTTTGTGAAACTTTACCTCATTTTAAATCTGTAGCACTTTACTTCCTAGCTCAGTACAAATTTGCTGATTTTCATATTACATTAAAAAAAAAGAATCTGAAAAAAGACAAACTTTATACCACACATAAACCCTTTGGCGACATGAAATAAAAAACAAAATGACCAAAATTATTTAACTACAATGCGATCAACTTTTTGTTGACATCAGAATGTGTTTTTCCAAATCTAGGACCTGGAAATACCTTGAGCTGACAGGATTTATTCTTTACTTTTCGTATGACAAAAGATTTCAAATGTTTTCTCTTTTTTTTTAGAAACAAAATTATTTCTGTCTAATGGACTTAAGAAAAAACATGAATTCTAAGACAAAAAGCTGCTCATTTCCCACTCTGCCAGCTGCATCTGAAACAGAGAACCTGATGCAAGAACTGTTCATGAGCATGCTATGAGGTGTGCAGCAGGATTCATTCTAAAAACCTGGTTTCTCTCCTGTCCTTTGTCCGTGAGCCTCTTTTTAAAAAACAAACAAGCAAATAAACAAAAATTGCTCTCTGTGGTGAAGAAAGGATCAGAGGGGGGAGTTGTTTTGTGCTCAAACCTTCCTGTATCTGCCAGTTTCTGCCCCAATTAACACACATTAATTTCATTTGCCACACTCCACCTTGAAAATGTCGCTTGCTGCATGGTAGATTATCGCCACTCTCTACCCATCAACACAAAAACACCCCAACAATCCCTGAAAATCAGCAAATGTTGAGAGAACTGCACAAAGGAGACAGCTGTGCCTCTGCAGCAAAGGAGGGTATAGTTGTGTGGTGATCAAACAGAGGTCTGGATTAAGAAGGTGTCAATACCTGGGAAGGGATAGGAGAGGAAGAATAAAAATCTGGAAACTTGTCAGTAAAAACTGTTCAAAGAAAATTACTGGCTTCCATTGGAGGCTTTATTTGTTTCCATAAGTGTTTACTCCATTACTTTTTTACTCAAAAAACATTCGATTTGACTTAAAATACATCTTTCCTCTCAGTCAGGTAACTGAACACATCTGTAAAATCAGTAGACATGAACTCTGTGTAGATCAGATCATCTGCAGTGCTGTGAAAATCTGCTCCTGTTTATGTTTTTAATGTTTATCTTACACAAAGATAACTGAAGTAAATGCAAATACATTTATTATTACATTCTTGTATTAATTTAGTCATGATTCAACTGGGACTGATTTATCTTTCTGGGTGTCAGGGTCACTTTCCTTCCAAAGCTTTGACCTGTTCAGTCAAGAAATCCTTTCAAAATAAACTGCCCAACAGAATGATGAAGCTAAAAGATCTTAAAGTCCCACTCCAATAAATCGTTCCCTGTGATCTTTTAATTATAACTAGGGAGTTTTTAGCAAAAAAATGCATATTTTCTACAGCGCGGCAGGAAGTCATCAGAAATTTGCCTCTGGGTTGTGGGCAGGACTGTTGGTGCGGAAGTAACCCAACGTTGATATCCCATCAGCCCTTTGTTTACACTCTCACCCACTAGCTTACAGCCCCCCACAACCCCAACCTAATATTAGCGAAGCAACAAAAATTGCAAACTATATCGAAGCTATCCAGCCCTACAGTTCTGAGCCAGATTCCAGCTCAGATGAGGAAAATGAAGACGTTAATGGATCTGGTTGTCTGCAAGTGGATGTACCCGAAGTAGAGAGGAGAAGAGATACTTGGGCCGCCCACTGCAGTTACTGCGTCACAAACCTGAGCTTTTTCAAACTGCAGGTTTGATTTGCTCCTGATCCATCATATTTCTAAGGGGGGCGCCTGATCGTAGCTTGAGGTTGCTATAGCCACTGCAAGATTTGGCAAAGCAACCCCAAATATATTGAAGCCTAAAAAGCTGCATTCACTCTTGTCACTTCCCCAGGAGATGCATACATTTCTTGCTGGAACTAAAGGTGTTTTTTTTTTTTTTTTTTTTTTTTATTTGAGTTGACGACCTCTTCCTGAGGTCAAAGGTCAACGAAACTTCAATGTGGTTGATAACTTAAGCTGGTTGAAACAACACCCCCAACATGGTAGTTTCTTTTTTTTTTTTCAGGGTTTTGCTCAATGTGATGTCATCATTTTTGGGGGCGGGTCGTTCACTGAGCCCAAAATTTCTTTTTGCCGGGTACAGGGTGAGTTCAGATTTTGGTGAGTTTTTGAGTATGTGGCGGGGGTGGCATTTTTGTAAAGAAAGAAGAAATGCAAAAACAATCTAGTCTTTGTAGTTCAGGTCTGTCGCGGGACAGAACGAATTCAAACAACTTAGAAAGACAAGTGAAACATAAAAGTCAAGAAAAAAGACATTTCTGATTACTTTATTATCAAATCCCTATGAATTAGAATGTTCAGGAGTCAATTCGTTATTTTCACACAAAATCAGAAAGGTTATGTCAGCCAAACAGTTATGTCGGCCAACTCCACTTTTGATTGACATTTTTTTGCATAATTTTACATTTATATAATAATTTTGAAACATCTAAGTGAGTCAGATATGAAAACAATGAAAACAGGAGGAGGAACACAGGATCCAGCAACTTTGGACATTACATTTTTCCTAAAAACAAATTTAAAATATGTAATTATTGTTTCATACCTGTGTTTAATGCTTTTCTGGACTGTTTTTGATCATATTTGAATTTTTTTATTGATAAGAAAGATCAATATAAAAACATTTTTTGCGTCCCTTCAGTTCAAGAACAAAATAAAATTTAGAGTTTCAGTTAAAAGAATCACCTAAAGAAGGGGGGGGGGGAATAAGAAATTTGAGTTATTGTGGTGGAGAGCAATTACTTTCAGAGCACTGAAACTTTAAACGTGTTAAGATGAGGGAATAATAAAAATAAATTACATCAAAAAAATTAAAATAAAAAAAATTAGAAGTGAAGCAAGCAAAAACACCAACCAACACTAAAGTAATATTTGCAGAAACAACACAATGAAAATAAAATTCACAGCAGCGCTGCGAAAACATTAAAGGAATTCATTTAAATGATGTTAAAAAAAACGTCTGTCAAGGAATCTCTCAAGTCCTGAGTGGAAATCTCCACAGCAGCCAGGAAGACGTGAGAGAATGAGACGCAGAGCTGCACAGTAATTGACCTTCACTTCTTTCAGAAATGGAGAGTTGTTCTGAGGAGTTGGCCGTGAAATTCGGCTCATTAGCAGATTCCTGCAGTGATAAGAGCAGCAGTGTGTTAGAATGCAGCCTTCAGTTCAGGGGGCTGTTCTGAACAGCCTCTCTCCTCCATTTTCCCGCTGACCTGAATCATCTGAAGCGCTACAAACTCGGAGCACTCAGCTGTTTGTCCCGCTTATATAAACGCTACCTTCAGCTGCCAGGCCGGCCACTTAACATGCTCCGACGGAGGATTTCGAATGAGAACGTGTCACTTTGAACATATGGAATGAGCTGACAGGAACCGTCATGTGAGGATTGCATCATATTCTGCATTATTTATGACACTCGGTGTGCGGCAGCAGAAATGTTTGAGGTTTGTGACTCTGTTCAAAGCAAGATCATGTTTACAATAGACGACCTGCAGCAGTCCTGGACGGCAAGGACCAGATTGTTTTTGCAATTCCTCTTTCTTACTGCGCGTTTTAGCAAAATCTTGTCTCCGTCACATACTAAAAAAACTTACAAAAATTTGCGTGCACTTAGTACCAGTAAAGATTCATTTTAGGCATCATGATTGACACCCACAAACACACACACCGAAAAAACTATGACATCACTGCAGATGAAAACATTTTTTTAAAATTATTGGAGCCTAAATCTCTTACAGAGTTCCAAAAGCTCTTCAAGTGAAACGAAACAATATAACATATGATTTGAACAGATTGGCAATGTGGGCGTGGTTAACAAAAACATCTGTTGCCAAGGAAATTAAAAAATATACTCTGTCCGATTCTTTTAAAAATTACATAGACCTCTTCGGCAACCCCAGGTGACCAAAAAATTAAATGGTTGCTATGGAGATAAAACCAACAGAAAAAGAAACTGCCATTTTGAAAAAAGTGTTGTTTTTTTTTTATCAATTTGTCAAGCTCAGGCCTGACCAGAGTGGCATGGGCAGGACATAAGAGTGTAACAGCAATGCAATGTCACTTGCGGGTTCAATTTTGTTTATTCATTATTTTAACTTTCTCTAAGTTATTTATTTTTTATATTTCCAATTTTAGTTTTGGTTGATCTTTTTCTTAGCAGTCATTTTTCTATCTTAAGCTACAGTCACTAGTGTGTTTTATAACATTTATAAATGAGTACAAATCCTCCACTAATGTGCATAAATTTGTGAGTGAATGTGAGTTGAGCTAATTTTTATCAAAATGCAAGAAAATACAAAGGACAAGATTTTTTAAATTTTGCTCCTCTTTGGTCTTCCTCCTTGTAGCTCCAACCTCAGCATCCTTTTACCAACATCATCCCTGTCCTTCCTTTAAATGCGTCCAAACCATTTTAGTCTGCTTCCCTGCATTTATCTCCAAGACATCTACCATGATCTGTTTTTTTTATGGATTCAGTCCTGATCCATCTTTGTCACTCCCAAAGCAACATATTCGTCTCTGCTACCTCTTGCTGTCTCTTTCATGAGAGCACTTTCAATGTTTATTCAATAAACTATTTGGATGTCTATCTGATCATTTTATATAAATACACTGCATGAGATACTTGTTTATGCTCAAGTTCTGTCCCATCTTTATATTAGAAAACTCTGCACGGTGCACAAACTTTCCTGCAGCCCACCAGCCTCAGTAATGATAGAATGAATCGACTGGCGATTTGTCTCTGCAGCCGTTCTGCTGCCTCTGGCAGAATTGAGTGGATGCAGCATATCAAAGAGAAAACATGGCGGTATTTTTGACTCTCATCTGATGGCCTGAAGATGCTCTGGGGTTAAGGCTTCACCCTCTCGCTGCTGCAGGGCTGATGCTATACAAGTGTCAAAGGCACTCATGCATGCACAAGAAAAGCCCTCTTTGCATCAGCTACTTTTATCTCTTTAAGTGATTCTTTTAGCTGAAACTTAAAAACTAGTATTATTATGTTTTTAAATGGAAGGGATGACATCTGTTACGCTTTTTCCTATAGAGGTTTTCTAACCAAAATAAGCTCAAATCCAACCCTTTTTTAAATCAACTTGTAACGGGTAGTCCAATAGATCCAGGTAATTAACATATTTTACCAACAAAACATGTGGCAAACTTCATCAAGATAGTGAAGGAGGACATGAGGGTGCTTGGTGTGAATGAGGCAGATTCCAAGGATGAGGTTAGATGTGGACGGTTAAGTGGCTGTGGCAACCTCTAAAGAGAGCGGCCGAAAGGCAAAGAAGAAGAGGGTGTGTCTGCATCCTCCTATCACTTTTTTCTCCTCTCTTTTTTTCTTAAACCCCTTTGGCAAAAGGAGAAGATAGAAACCAGGACAGATTCAAAAAGAAGCCAAAAAAGAGAGAGCAAAATTCCTCTCGACTTTTCCTACAGCTGCCAAAGAGATGTGAAGCCACAAAAACACGTCAACGGCAGGGGCGGAGCTAGAACATTTGATATTGGGAGGGGGGGGTTGAAGACTCTGGAAGGGTGGCAAATGGGAACAGCAGAACAGAAGGTCGCTACAAATAAATGATCAAAAATACATATTTCTAACAGTTGTTGTATTATTACTGTTGCTTTTATTTCATAAAAATATTGCTGTTGTTTTTTTTTTTTTGCAATGCTTAAAGAAGCTTCTATTGATTCCTTTATCTTTGTCAATAACGAGACTAAGGCCCGATCCAAATTCTTCCCTTGGCCCTACCACAGCTCCCCTCCCCTACATTTACCCCTCCAAACGGAGAGTTATATAAAAAGTGTCTTCGATTTTGGACCGCACTACCACTCGATGACGTCATCAAAAGTCGCCGGTTAGCTACGTTAGCATGGAGCTTCCACCGCTTGAATATACAGAACAATGGCAGTTTCATGACTTTAAAAAGATCATGCTAAAACAAAAAATCATTAATTACATTTAAATGTAAACTTCTGTGCTTTAGAAGGAAAGCTCTTCTCCTCCAAAGGATGGAACTCCCTCGCTATGGAGGGTTTTGTATCCCTGCTCCTCGAGGGTAACCCTTAAGAAAAACTTTTTTCGGACACCACTTTCACTACAAATGCCCGTACAAATGGTGTGGTAGGGCGAAGTGAAGAACTCGGATTGGGCCTAATAATAATTCAAAAAAGTGTGGGGCAACGTTTTTTGCTTGCCCCCCTTAACTCCGCCCCTGCTCACGACTGCCCTTTCAGGTGCATACAGGCTCACTGGGGGCAAAAGATGGGCAAACCCATACGGGGAAGATGACCCACAGGAAATGTCAAAGTTGTAGACCACTGGGTGTAGATCAAAAATGTTTGTGTTTTGAAGGCTGAATGAGCATGTTTCTGTTCAAAACTCAACATTTCTGCATGAAATGGGACTTTTCCATGTTCAGATTGTGTTAAATATAAGTACCAACCTCTACAAGAACATGTAGCAGGTCACACCTTCGGCGTTTCTGTAAACAGCCCTGTTTGAACTTTATTTTTTGTGTTTGGAATCTGCATGAATGTCTTTTCTACATGTGCTCCCTGATCCAGGCACGTGTCTGATTCTGGGCTGCATGATCTACCCTGACGGCTGGGACAGCGACGAAGTGAAGCGGATGTGCGGGGAACAGACGGATAAATACACGCTGGGTGCTTGCTCCGTGCGCTGGGCTTACATCTTGGCCATCATGGGCATCATGGACGCCCTCATCCTCTCCTTCCTGGCCTTTGTTCTGGGGAACCGTCAGGATAGTCTGATGTCTGAGGAGCTCTTAGCAGACAGTAAGAACTTCTTCTTTTTTTTTAAACCATTTAATAAACTGAAACATGATCCCAAAAAAAAAAAAAAACCCATGGCGAAACACAAAGGTGGCAGGGCAGAGCAGATGACCTGACAAGGATGACCATAAAGCCAGACACTTAAATAGGCTGATGGGAAATGAACTGAACTGATGACGGCTGTGGATCATGAACCTGAAACCAGGTGTTTTCAGTTTGTCCAAAGAAAAGAACATCATTGTTAAAAGTAATTTAATGTTTTTCCATTTTATTTGAATTGATGTATATTTCTCCCAATTTTGTCTTATCAGACATTCAATTTTCAAAATTACTTCTAATCTAATCAATATATGTTTTATTATTTTGCAGGTTAAGTGCTTTTCTATGTAGAAAAATTGGTCTAATTGATGAAAAGTATGTTTTAAATACAAAATCTGCTCAAAAATACAAAAAATTTGTTCATTTTCTTCTTTTAAATTGTGTAATCTGAGTTTGTGGATCCTTCCACGAAGAGTTTCTTAAGGTTGTGAAGTTGAATCCCAATCTAAAACATTATTTTCCTCTGCAGCTCCAGAAGTCTATTTAAAGCTCTACAAGCCTCCATATAAATATTCTTTTTCTGGTCGCTTTTAAAACACTTTTTTTGTTGTTTTTCCCAACAAAACCAGCTTAGATTCTGTGAGTGTGTCATCATTGCAAATAAAGTTGATTACTGCAATTTGAAACTCACTGAAAATCTCACATAATTAAAAAAAAGCAAACATTTTTTTCCTCTAGATTGACATTAAAGGCCACCTGCTTTGCTGTTTTTGTTTTTCTCTTTCTGATGAAACTGATCTCTTGATTGGCTGAGATGACATCTCAAAGAGGGTGAGAGGGTGACTTAAAGCGATGCTGGCGGATGAAAGGACGCCGCCGGTGATGTGGGACAGAGATGAAAAGCTTCTGGAGAAAAGAGGGGAAAAAAGAGGGAAAACGGAGCACAGATACGGAGGGTTAATTAAAGACTGTGGATGCTGGACAGTGTCATGAATTACTAATGGCAGTTTGCACAGCTCGCTGCCGGCCTGTCTGAATGAATCACAGCCACCCTATTAGCCTGCAAACAGTCGCCTGTTAGTTTATTTGAGCAAAATGAGTGAAAGGAAAACGCCATTATCAACCAGCAGGAAGACGAGGATGAAAATAAGGCAGAAAATCTGAACTATTTTTTCCATTTTAGATTTTTTCTCAGACAAACGTACAAGTATTAAACCTCTAAAGAAGACATTATCATCGTGGGGGGTAGATTTTTTATGCAATACTGCCACCTGCTGGTAGAATATCAATCCTGACCTGAATTGAGTTATTTTATGATTTAATTTTTTGCTTTGTTTTGCCTCCCCAGAGACCGGAAATAATGCAATATAATTCTGGAAATTCAAAAGCAAGAACAAACACAGGTAACCCTGCCATTCATTTATTTTACATTTTTGACTGTTTAACCTTTAATTTCTAAGTAATTTTAACTAAGCCTGGCAAACAATTCCATATAAAGTGAAAACTTTAAATTTATATAAATTATTAAATTATCAGCTGTCGAATTTAATGCTTAAATTCTATCAGAAATGATGGTATTTCTTCTGCATGTGCACTTGAAGGCTCATTTTTCTGTTTTCGATGGTCGTTTCCTTTTTTTTTTTTAAGTAACAAATATCAAAATAAAAATAACTTTTTTGCTCCTTTTTATAATTTTTTTTATTTAATTAAATATTATAGTTCAAATAAACTTTTATTTTTTATTTTATGTATTTAAAACAAATAAATAAAATAAGAAATAAACTTGTATCACTTTTTTCAGTGAATTGGTATTTTTCCCAGAAGCAACATGTTCTTACCAATACTCAGAAGATTTATTTTGAAATCGTCCTCTTTTTGCAATAAAAATAAATCCTTTACCTCTTTTTATTCTTTTATTATTGTGATCTCGTGCTGTCATTTGTAGATTTAAACATTTTGCTGTCTAACTTCACAGAAGGATTTACAGCAGAGCTTTACTACAGCTGTCGTTGCTGTGAAGCAAGTATGAGTTTGAAGAAGTTGGCTTGTGTTTTGCTGCTACTTCCGCTGCCAGAAGCCTAACTGCAAACATGTCAGCTGAAAGCATTAGACCGTCCCTGATTAATATCTGGCATTTTCATACATGATCGGCCTTTGCATTTTTCACAAAGCATTCATGCGTGGTGACGCTACACGAGCCTCGTGGGAAAAAGATGCTGCGTCCTCTCAGAATAAATTATTATTTTCATAACTAACAGCTTCTGTTCTTATCTTCATAATGCAGAAAATTAATTTAGTTTGTAAACTAAAGATGTCCGTTTTTATGTCCACCAATCCTAAACACTACAAGCAAGTAATAAAAGGAAAAGAACATTTTTATCACTTATTTTGTTCTTAAAATGTATATTTTCTTTGCTGTAAAAGTTAATTGCTGAATTAGACATTAAAAACATTAATTTAATATTAATATTACACATACAAGGACACAAGAAAGTTCTGGCAGGGATTTGGACCAGCATCTAACTGCTATACCACCATGCAGTCTCTTTGACCAAACACATAACTAATAATGACAAAGTTCTACTTTCCAAGACGAAGGAAACATTTCTACTGAAATGTACCTGTGGTTAAAGGTCTCAGAAACTTGCACAAAAACGTCAATCCAACTAATATATTTCAGTTTAGATTTTTAACTTGTCATAGAACTGAACAAAATGAAAATAAAAAGTTTGATCTTTTGTCAGAGTGGATTATTATTAGAATGATCTTATAACACGTTTTCTTATCTTCTGCTGCACAACAGTGTCTAGTTGCTGTTCAGAGACAAAGTTCTAAAAGTATAGACTTGTATTTGGACTCTACGACAACGTTGCCATGTTTATATTTAATAGTGAAAGGAGAGAAGAGATGACAGTACATCAACATCACAACAATAGAAACATGTTTGACTTGGCTTTCAATATTATATTTAGTCGTCCATTTTCCAAACCCGCTTTGTCCCTTTTGGGGTCACGAGGCTGCCGGAGCCAAACCCAGGCAATCTTGGGCGAAGGCAGGGGACATCCTGAACAGGTCGCCAGTCTGTCGCAGCTATATCTAGTAAATGTTTTTAAAAGTGCTGTAATAGACATGTAAAACTATCAAAAGTTTAGACACATCTACTAGTAAATGTGTAGGAGACCTCTGTGTGCAGAACACTAGTGTAGACCTCTAATAGAGTATCATAGTAGAGTTGTCAGAGATGTCCAGCAGAGATCTACAATAGATGTCTATTAGTTATCTAATAAACATCTATGTCTGCTAGATGACTAATAGACATCATGTATCTGGTGGGAAGAAACTACCTAAAGGCGTTTCCAACGCACAAGGCTTGATGGGACCGCAATGCAATTAGCTGTGGGAAAGTCGTCTAATAGAGATCTAAACCGCGATATGCAATAGGGCTCTATGACTTTTGAATTTTACTAGCTGTAAGCTTTGAAATAGCCATGATTTAGATATCTAATAGATGTATGCCTGGTGAGTTATGAACATGTTTGAAACAAACGTAATGAATAAAAATAAACTAAACTATTAAGTTTTGTTTTTACATAAAGAAATTCAAAATTACAACATTTGTTTTAGAGATTTAAAGTTGGCTTTAAAAATAAAACAAACATCATTTACACAAAAAAAATGCTGTTTGGAATGGAATGAGGACATCTAGTGGTGAAACTTCAGATTGCAACAAATAAACTACTTCCTGTTTGATCCAAGATGTCAATTATGTTGGAAGGGTTTTTTTTGCAGCTAAAATGTGTTAGTGAGAAAGAGAGAAATTCTTCAAATTTGTCTTTTTAAAGAAATTGAGAATTGTTTTAAACTTAAAATTTAATGAACTAGAAAACATGAATAAAGAAAGTGTTTTGTTCTCTTTGAAGAAATGGTTTAAACCAAAAAAGTCAGTTAATTTGAGTTACTTTGATTAAAATCAAGAGTTTGTTCTCTGTCTTACAGGGTTGAAGTGATTTGAGGATTCAGCTTCTGTCGTCTGGTGGCTTAAATGAGCTGAAGTGTTGGGAAACATCAGATCCGTGCAAAAGATGTTCTGGAAAAGTGTTGGAAAGCCGGAGGTCTCTCTCCTTCCGAAGGCTCTCTTTCTGTAAAATAGTTCTCATTTTCAGCCGCTCATTTCTGCAGGAACAGTTATCTCAATAGAAAAAATCCATCTGTCCTGTCAGCGCATCATCTCACCCGCCTTTGAGGGCTGGAGCTCCGATTCAGCTGAAGAGACTTAAATCGGCCACAGGACTCTTGATCAGACGAACCCCTCAGACTGGCCGTGGCATCAACCCAATGACGTCAGATTGAATTAAGCAGATATTGACCGACGCGGAGGACTTTGCAAACACACGGTCTGCAGACATCCTCACATTTACTGTCAGTTTGGCGTCTGCACAGATGTGAGGAAGCGTGTCATTTTCTGATGATGTCTTTGATGGGATGAAATTGAAATTATGTACGAAGACAAAGCAAAAAAAAAAAAAACATGAAAAAAGCACTACACTGAAAAACGATATTAGGTTGTTGTTTGCACACGTATCATTTTGTCTTGACCTTGTACTGTGAAATATCAGCCTAACGGTATAGTATTAGTATGTGAATAGATAGATAGTGGTCTGATAGTACTGTAAAGACTTAGAAAGGTGTAAAATGTGAAAAAATAACAGAGTTACTTTAAAGTTTTAGTCTGGTGTTTGGGTTTATGCAGACTTGCATACACCTAAAATCTTTTTTACATTTATTTTATAACATGAGCTGAAAGGACAGCCCCCCAAAAGGAAGAAAAAAAACGATGTAAATATTAAATGTTTCCAGAAATTCAATTTCTACCACAGATCATCATCTTTTGTATGTATTTGGTCATCACACATTAACTGATGGTTCACAATATTGATATAAAAAGACTTTGTTTTTGTAGTTTAAAAAAAGAACATGAATTTGCCTCGGTTGTTCGAGAATATTTGTCTGTTTACATTTTAAGTATCCGTTCATGCAGCTGCAAACCACAAAATAAGGAAACAAAGCACGGTTGATGGCATCCAGACATACAATCCTGTCAAAATAAAGAGAAACAAAAGGAGGTGTCACATGAGAGTCCATTTAACAACTTGCTTTAAATGTTCATTTTTGTTACTATTATTTGTGGCTTTCTGTAGGCAGAATAAGAGGTCACCTGACCCCGACCAAAGTCAAACTCAGACTAAATGCAACATACTGGTCAAAGTTTGTAAAAATTCCTGCAAAGTTATCCTAAAGAGTGATAAACCAGAAGTTCTTGGTTTGTGTGAAGTTTTACATCACAGCGAATCATCTATGCCAGGGATAGGCAACTCGAGGGCCGCAGTGTCTGCATGATTTCCAGATATCCAAGCCCAACTCATGACTGATGTGTCCAGCCAATTAGAACATGCCAGAGCATGGTATGTTAGAAAACATGCAGGAATGCAAAAGATTGTAGAATAAGGAATATAATTTTTAAAAGAAGTTTGCGGGTGGCTATGATGAGTACCGCTGTAAAGAAACAGTGGAAACGTTAGCTTTAATGAGAGCTATTTGGCATTTCTAATGTCAATGTCACTTTCTGCCAGTCAATGGGTGGCTACAGTGGTTCCGAACCAACCGTTCTGTTCCACTTTTCAATGGACCTACAACCAATGGAGACCCTACAGGAGGTACGGTTCGGCACTGTTTAATGGGTCCATTCTACAATGAAAACGTTCAAATACCAGACTGGATCGTATTGTACCGGACCGCTCAGTGGAAACAAGGCTTAAGGGGTCTCACGTTTAACATTTAACATAGATTCTCCTGAACCCGCTTTCAAGTGGTAGGGGTGTGGACTTCCTACAAACTCAATCCTGATTGGCAAGAGTGGTTTCCATGTTGACTCAGACTGATGCGGACCATTGACTGTATATGAGAACTGGACAGAGTGAGTGTGTCGTCACCCAGCTCCAACAAAATTGTCAATTCAGTTGCTAATTATGCGTGATATAGCCACCGGGTTGGTGCCAGAAGACATTAATAAGGAGTGATTGGTTCGAGTAATAACTACCGAAAAGACATTAAAATAATTAGCATTATCAAGATCATGTTAGAAAGGTTTCAGAGTGAGAATGGTTATTTTGACAAAGACAACAACTTAGTAATAACTGTTTATTTCTTTAGAGAAGTCTTTTGGCTTCTTGAAACCAGCGAGTGGTTTCTTCCTGTTTGGAACGCCAGGGGGCAGGGGTCACTCAGTTCAGTTCTCACATAAAGTCAGTGATTCAGACAAATCACTACTTACTGATGTTGGCCAGCTCGAATACAGTGGGGTCCATATCGCCAATTAATTGTAACCAAATTTACTTCATTTTATTGGAGCTGGGTGTAAACCATTTTCTGTGGGTGATGATGTCACACTCAGTCCAGTTCTCATATACAGTCTATAGAGTTATAAGGTCAGTTACAGTCCTTGGCCGTGATCGACCATCATCTGTTAAAAATAAAAATTTTATTTCAGTCCTTAAATAAAAAAAGAGTATCAAAAAAAAGAACATAATGTTGTTTTGATCAAGATTTTTTTTTATTTCAACATTCTCCTGCAAAAGTTCCCACTTACCCATTCCAGTTCTTGTAGCATCCAGGAAGGACCTCTCCATCTGTTTAAAACTTGTGCGGCATTAAAGACACATTTGTCAGCTTTTACATGTGTACTTGTTTTTATACTAATTGTAAAAGTTATGATAAACTATTAAAGCAGCAGATAAAACCTTCCTAAATCATTAAGACATTTCAAATCTTTTTTTTCTTTTAGTTATAAATATGTGCATTTTCTTTATCTATAATGACTCAAAGTGTCAGAATGTTTAGCTATAGAATGCTGACCTCCAAACAGAGATTTTTCATTATTCCCCTCAACAACTCTAACCAACTTTGACTACTTTCCATGGAAATTCATTAGTTTTCTTGCAGGAGATATTACAAAAACAAAAAAAAAAACTGCACATTTTTCCCTATTTCCTAAATACCAACGGCTTTCTCCAAGTTCCTATCGAAGACACAAAAGTTTTCCATACAGACAAATGTCAGGACACATAGTTGAAAACTGTCAATACAGTGATTTATTATAATGAACCATGAAAATAGCCAACCAGTGCCGTGTCTGTGAGTTTCTCCCCTCCACACAAACATACACTCACACACAAATAATAAAAAAACGAGGTTAAATTGTCAATAAAGGAAAAAAATAAAATAAAAATAATGCTACAGTCACAGAAACATTGAGCTTTGCCAAGAAAAACGATCATATTTACATCTATATTTCAAAATGGGATGGGAGCGAAATATACAAGCGTAGAAAAGAAAAGAAGCCAATATTTACATCCTGTTTCTGGTGAAAGCTGAAGTAACCACCTATACATTAAATTACACTTTCTACAAATAACCATTGATATTCAAAAATAAACCGCTAACGTCCTACTTGTAGGTGAGACCCATCTGCCTACCACAGAAGACTACATGCATATAACTCGCACACGTGACTCCTCTAAGCTGCCATACACACCGGAACGCACTTCCATTCACACACAGACACACAAGCGCAGCCTCCTGCGGCAGAGACGCATTCTCCTCCAAATGGTTTGTTCCTGAATCTGCAGCGGTGAACAGATTATTTGTTGTTAGACAGAAGAATAAAAAAAATAATTGCTTTTTTTTTCTCTATACAAAAAGCTTTCTCTTTGTTATAATGATCCAATAGATTAAAACGAATGGTGTACAGAGCTGACGACAGGAGAGAACAGAGAGGAGGACCTGGGGGGAGGCTGGAATGTCCACTGATATCCAAAGTGCAGGAGCTCACACACGCCAGGTTTCTGAAGACAGAACGGAGCTCTCCTCCCCGACAGCAGGAGGAAGTCATACAAAAACGAATGAAGGCCAGGCAGAGGGGCTGTGAGCACCAAGTGGATAGTTCATCTTCATTTTCTTCTCTGAAAGTTCAGTTTGTAAAGATTCTGTAAACCCCCCC
>BSAI01000030.1:7650058-7691664 GCA_036245035.1 Adrianichthys oophorus
CAGGGAACGCATCCACAGTCAGAGGTGGCAGTGTGGAAACCGGGGAGCTGCATTCAGTCTTGGAGCCGCTGCGACGAGCTTCTCGCTGACGCTTTCGGTACTCGAGCAGAGAAACCTGGAAACGACAGGAGAAACTTCATTTAACAAGCAAAGGCTGACCAGTAGAGGGCGGCACACCCACTTCAATGCTTACAAGTGGTTTGTGCAAAGACTCCCTTGAGACCATGTAATGCTTATCGTTTCATTTTAGAGTTTCATCAACACAACAATTGAGCTAATATAATTATTCCAATAAACAACATCTGTAATATAAGTATGAAATAAAATTTTGCTTCATTAAATAATACTATTAAATTAAAAACATCTATATTTTCCTTTAAAATCTGAGATTAAAAGTGATTATGTAATTAATTATTAGTTTTTCTTTTTAGATTGTTATTATCAAATCTAAGTACTAAACTAAAAGGTAAATATTTGTTTACCTTCCCCATACATTATCTTCTAATTAAAGGTCCACTCCAATGAAAATTGTGTTTTGGTGGTTTTTATTTTCTGATGCTGGAAGACATATTTAAATAAAATTAAGCTTAAAAAAACATCTGTGACATATAAAATACTGGGCGGGCCACGAGCTCCCTGTTCCGCTCCAATCTGATGTTTTCCTTGTCCGAGCGTCTGGCTTAAAACCATAAAACTGCCGGATAGCTCAAATATTGCTCGTTATTTTTGTTGGAGGTTTGAGGGACTGTAACAGAGAGCTCTCAGCAACAGGAAGGGGAAGGGGGTGCGGGGTTGCTCTGCAAAATAGGTCCCGCCCACAAGTTAGAGGTAAATTTCTAATGAACAACTGCCACTCTGCAGAAAATAATTCCTAGAAAAAAACAGATTTTTTTTAAAATTTTGGCTAAAAATGGCATAATTTGAATTAAAACTCCACTGGGGACACTTTGAAAAAGTCAAAAGGTGATCAGAGTGTGTCTTCAAAGGTAACACAAAGGGGTTTGATTTCCTTGTGAAGTGTAGAGGGGAGACATACTTTCACAAACTCACCTTTTTCTTCTGTGGGGGGTTCTGTGCAAACCCTCCTTCTCCGCTACCATCTCCATTCAGAGAACGCGAGACGTTGAGTGAACCCCCCTCCTCTGAGCAGGGGTAAAAAAGCTGCCCCTGGGATTCACTAAACTGGGGCTGAGAGGCAGCCTGTGACCCCGTCCCTGCTGCAGCCCCAGCTGCAGCCTCATGCCTGAAAGGAGACGAGAGAGGCTCCAGGGTGTGAGACGGGGTGAGGTCCCTTAAGTTCGAGTTGACTGGAGAAAAGTTCAGGCCAGCTGGTCCAGTCGAGCCTCTTTCTGGGCTTTTTATCCACCCAGGATATGAAGAAGTGCATGTTTCTACACAGGTGGAAGGCTCACTTGTGCCTTCTGTGACACCTCCTTCTGTCCTGTCCTCACTGCAGTCCACTGACTCAGCAGCTGGAGGCTGAGGACTCTCTGGAACAGACACCTTTACTTCTGCTGTGAGTGCCTCTGAGCTGGGGTTCCTGACACAAGGAGAGGAGACTAATGACGGAGGACGATCAGCCTGGAACAGAGGGGAAGAGTTCACATCAGAAAACAGAATCTCCTATGAATTTGAAAGAATTTGAAAATTTGAAAAATCCTGAAAATCCCGCCTCTCACCTCTTGCACAGGGGGCTTTCCGCTAACCTCTGGTGAGTTCTCCATTGAAGATTCACTCTGTGCAAAAATAGGAGACTTTAATTCCTCATATTCTAAAACCAACTGTCTGTCAATTTTCTAATAAAGCTGCACTGCAGGGGTTTCAGAAGCCTGGAGTTTGAGCCCTGTGCTCTACTGGAAGCAGTCTTACCTCCTGAGGGGTGTTGGGTACGTGAGTCGGAGTACTGGAGACGGGCTCTGTGCTCGCTTCCTCTGTTCGGGGTCGAGGCGGCGTGGTTAATAAGACTGGTGTTCCGTGGGTTTCCGATTGGTCGACTCGTGTGGGTGTGGCACAAGGGGAACCGTAGGGAGTGGAGCTCTCAGACATGCAGGCATCTAACGGGCTCAACCGTCGCTTCTTCAAAGGGGTGGGCAACTCTGAAGAAAACAAAATGAGAGCTTGATAAGAATCCAAGGAACCTGGAACTGTTGGAAAAGTCTGCAGCAGGTTCTACTCATACATTTGAACACAATTCAGAAAACATGTATTCTAAGAGAAGGCAAACTTCTATGTTATATCCAACTAAGACAAGATATGCCTTTATTGACACTGTCCGCATGTACAATGAGATTAAATTCCAATAATACTGGAAAGATCAACAAATATGGACTTGTTTTGCAGATATAAAGATCTAAATTGTCCATCCATTTTCTAAACCCGCTTTGTCCCTTTCGGGCAGTTGTGTAAAGTACTTGAGTAAATGGAATTTGTTACTTTAAGTTTGTATTTTTTGGCTACTTTGTACTTGTACTGAGTATCAAAAATAAAAGCAACTTTTACTCTTGACTCGATTACATTTTTTATTAAATATTTGTACTCTGTACTCCACTACATCTAAATGGACACTTACTTATTACATTTTCTCAAGTAAATGTAATTTTTGATACTCTTTTTGATACACTTTTGAACATTTGATTAAAAAAAGTATTTTTGATACTCAGCATAAGTACAAAGTAGCCAAAAAAAAACAAACTTAAGTAAAGTAACAAAGTCCATTTACTCAAGTACTTTACACCACTGCTTTCGGGGTCATGGGGGTGCCGGAGCCTAACCTGGCCACTTGTGGGTGAAGGCAGGGTACACCCTGGTCAGGTCACCAGTCTGTCGCAGGGCCACAATTAGGGATACGTGATATATTGGTGCCAGTATTGGTATCGGCCAATACTTGCATAATTTCAGATGATCGGTATTTACCAGATATAAAAAATTTCACCAATGTTTCTCTTTTACTTTGACTGGTGGATACTGCAGGAGAAGCGCTCCGTTTAGCACAAGCTTTGACTGTGGAAGGTGTCTGGAGTCTTTTCACAGTTTCTGCACAAGACGATAAAATTGCTGTCTGAGCAGCAATTCACACTTGTCAACAAACTGAACTTATCAATGAATCCAGCTTTATTTACAGAAAGCACTTTTCATGTGTTGCAGCTCAAATGCATTACAATAAAAAGCAAACATCAAAATACAAAGAAGAGAAAAAACTAAAACCAATCCACCTTTCTGCCACCCTCCATTCACACATACACACACAATCCATACAGGCACAAATGAATGACTAGAATTATAGAAGAGACATAAGGCTGGCTCTGCTGTAAGGAAACAATATTTTGAGGATCTCTTGTATCAGGAGCAGCTCAGCATTCACCCACAACAGACAGTAACAGGTTCCACTCCACAGCCGTGAGGCTGCAATGTTACAACCCAGGCGCCCCAGCAAGGACAAGCACCGCGACAATAAAAACACAGATCAAGCCAGCAAGTCCCGGTACAAAAGATCCCCCTATGATAACATAGCTTCATAAATGTCAGTGATGCCAAAAACATGACCAAACATCCAGCTATGCGGTCATAAACGAGTCCAACAGTCCCTGGAGAAAACCCATGCATGGACAGGAAGAACATGCAAGCTCCACACAGAAAGGTTCCCCATTGGTGATGCTGTTTCAAGTCACCCTGGCGGGACTTAAACCAGTAGCCCTCTTGATGTGAAGCAAGAGCGCTAACCACTTCCCCACCGTACAGCCCAGATCCAAGTTGTGCTCTCTATTTCAGTGTTAGAAAAATAAACCTGTTGTCAGATTTTGGGTGTTTTCAGTCGGGATGTCCTGATCCGATCATGTGATCAGAAATCCGGCCCGATCATGTAGTTTCAGACTCGATCAAAATCAGATGTGGCGTCCTGATCAGGGATCACATTTTTATTTTATTCTTAATATGATCAGCATTATATATTTCAAATTGTTACGGATAAATTCTTTACTAGAAGTCTGCATAACATCGATGGATCACGACATTTTTTTGCCATAAAGCGCAGGAGAATACGGCACCAGTTTAAGCAGAAGGCACACAAATGTGTTCATTTTTTTAATGCATTACTTTTTAAAGTATCAGATTGAGACTGTATCTGCAAATTCTCATAAATCAAAAAACTCTGAATCAGATCTGGGCCAAATAACCTGATTGGAACATCCCTGGTTTCAGCATAACTTACCAGGTAGTGAGCAGGTGCCATTATAGGGCAGAGGGCTGTCAGAGTCTCCATTAATAGAGGGGCTGAGAGGGCTGTCGCCAAGCAGACTCTGTCGTCTTGCTGGGCTTGTGGACCCCTCCTCTTCAAGCGCTTGTTTCAACCATCGCTGCAATAGTTTAAAAACACAGACATAAGTAATACATCAACCCCAAAAACCAAACATAAAAACAGACAAACATTGTTGAAATTAAATCAAAGCTGCAAAAACATGTATTTCTAATCGCAAAATCATATCTAAATGGAGCAGTTCTGCCTACGATGGTACATCAGAACTTTAAAGACCCACTCCGATCATCTTTTGATCTATTTTCAAATTGTTCGCAGTTTTCTCGGACATAGTTTCTGCAGAGCGGCAGTAGTTCATCAGAAATTCACCTGTGTTGTGGCGGGACCATTAGTGTGGAGCAACCCCGCCTCCCTTCCCTCTCTGTCTCATGTAAGGACCGCTCAACGTATTTTTTATGTCACAAATAAACTCTTCTGCAAGCAGCATGTTTTGCTCTTGATTCACAACAGTCTGAAATGCATCTTTAAGCTTATCTTTTCTTTATATATGTCCTCCATCATCAGAAAAATGTCACAGAAACAAGTTAAAAAAAATAAATAAATAAATAAAAAAACTCAATTTTCATCGGAATGGGTCTTTAAGAAAACCATCATCTGTACCTTCTTGCAGGAGCCGGTGGTTGGTGGTGTTTCTGGGAGTTCCCGGGAACGCCGTCTCCCACTGGGCACTCCAGGAGTTGCCGGGCTGCGGTTAGCCAGGAATGGGGATGAAAAGCGAACGTAGTGTTTGGGCGTGCTGTAGACCTGTGGCGAGCAGGCCATGCCTGGTAAAGCATTGAGCTGCGTGGCAAGAACTTCCGGGTCACTGCTTATTCTCAGCGGCCGTTCTGGGGCTGGTTCTGGTGTTCGTACAGAAACACGGTCCTGCTGTTTCTCTCCCACCCATTCGCTCACAAAGTGCTGTAGAAAGAAGATTATAAAAACATGCTTAACTCCTTTTAGTTACATGCTTTTAGTATGCAACAGGCAGGAGAATCCAGAAGTGAAAAGGTCCACACCTTTTTAGTTTTGAAGTTTTTGCTCGCTGTTCGGTTTCTGTCAGGCGCTGGCGAGCTGCTCTGAGGAGGGCTGCTCTCTGGTGCTTGTGACGCGACAGCCTCTGGCTCTGGCAAAGGAAGTGTCTCTCCCTCTGGAGCTTCACTGGTTAGAGGCTCCACAGTCTCTGCTGGAGAGCCGGGCGTCAGGTCCGAACAGGTACTGATGGTCCGAGCTCGGCGGCGCTGCTGACCGATGTGAGTGCGGTTCCTCGAGAAACTCTTCCTGTTCCTTGAAGGTTTTACTTTTGCTGGCTTTAGGCCCGGCTCCTCCTTCACTTCAACAAGAGGCTGCAAAAAAAAAAAAAAAAAAGAAAAGAAAAAGAGTAGGAGTGATTAAAAATAAACACTTGCAGATGTGGGGAACCATCAGACCTAAACTGTTTTGTTTTCAGGTTCTGTTCTCACTTGCGTAACAGCTGGAGAATCTGCAGTTTCTGGTGTGGCAGGAGGTTCATCTTTAACGTCACCACGGCCCCCAACTTCTGATTTTATGCTACCAATTCTCTCCAGGGCCTGCTCTCTGCGCTTCTCCCTTTTCTCCATCCGAGCAAAGGCCTGCAGAATGGCCTCCATCTTTCTCTCCTCTCGGGTCTGCAGAATGGTGCTAGGGGTTAGTGTGGGCTACAGAGCGAAACACTTGTACTGTAGTGCAGTGATGCAAACGAAGAGGCAGCTGGGAAGACTGAAAACTCACTTTAGCACAAGAAGCAAAAGAAAAACGGCAGCGACAAGAAAATGTTGCAACGTCTTGTCAAAAATGGATTACAGCACTGCAGTTTTCCAGGATTTCCTTACATGGAAACCAGGGCTATCTCCTTCAGTTAGAACACCCCTTCAAGACAGATTTACACCACCCAAACTCTGAGAAAACCCTTACCCTTCAACAATCGGGGCCAAATTTTGTCTGTGAAGATGGGGCGGTTAGTGTGCTTAACCCCCCTCCCAGCAGATCTGACGGCTGTTGTTGGATTTATTTGTGAGAACTGGCCATGTATGGATTTAAGATTACCTCCTTGAGTTTCAGTCCCCTCCAACTTGAAGCCACCCCGACAGCGAGATGGGACTGCTCTGCCGGGTTGGCCTGAATCTTTAATAAAGAAACAGCCCAGTTTAGAAGAGGCATGTCCCCCCTAAACAAGGCTCAGCAGACATCACTGGGGGTCTGGACTAAACCCTAACCTCTGCTGGTAAAAAAAAAAAATATTTTCAAACATCCATCTTAAAATAAGACCCAAATCGTAAAATATTCAGCTGAAGCTACTTTGATTGATGGAAATTGGTTTACACAGAAATTTTGAGAATTTTCAAATATTTCAAACCAACATTTTAACATGTCCTGCTGCTGTAACCCATTTCTACAATCAAATGAAAAGTTGCTCCACTTAAAATGAAATATATGCTGCCTATAAGCAAAGTCACACACAACACTTCACTTTAAAAATACAGTGATCCCCTTACTATAATGCAGTTACCTCTTGCTGTTTCATTGATTTTGTTTGTGCAATTTTGCATGCTTTTTACATTTTTAACAGTGCATTGTGTTCTGAGTCCTGATTGGCTGTTTACTTGTCAATCAATCTCCTCTGTGCCGTGACTCCTGTACAGATTGTGTTTATTTTGCAGTAGTTAATAAGAAATTTCCCACTGAGCTGCAAGCGAGACTGTTGATACGGAACAACCCCGCCTCCCATTCCCGTCATCCATAACTGAGCACTCTGTTTACACGTTCTCCCACTAGCTTACACCATCAACATAACATTACCAATGCAACAAAAATAGTGAGCTATCCATTTGTAAAACTTCAAGTCGGATACAAGCTCAAATGAGAAAAACAAAAAATGTATGTAGATCTAGTCGTCTGCAAGTGGATGCATCAGAATGGGTTGGAGCAGGGAGCTTGTGCCCCACCTAGTGTATTTTCTACATCCCAAATACGCTTTTTCCAACAGCGTTTCAACACCTGCTCCTGTTTTGCAACAATTTGTATAAAGAAATATTCAAAAATGCAATTTTAAGCTCAAGTCTTTACAAGAACATACTAAAACATCAAAAACAATTTTCATTGGAGTGGGTCTTTAATATTTGTTTTAGGAAATAGTTTAAAGTGCATAGTGAGGAGTTTTACAGTATTAAAACAACTTTAAAAAAAAAAAACGTTCGCAGATTTTTTTTTTAAATCGCAGATTACTTGTAGAATATAAGTGCTGTGATAAATGAGGGACCACTGTAACTCCTGCACTCTTTAAACTTTAAACAAATCCACAAAACCTACATTCTTAATATTTCAAGAAAAATATTTTTACATCTTTTGTCCTTCTATGCTGATGATATTCTGATCGTAGGTGGCGTTTATAATGAGATCTAAGCAAAATAAATGATTATATAACAAAGTTTCTGATTTAAGATTTCATCATGATAAAGCTTAATGTTATAGGATAAAACTCATTACTGAAGCATAACTGACGTCTCTTTTACATAGAAAACAATTCATTGACTGTTTAGATTATGATAGACCTTAATTTCCCACAACTAAAGGCCTTTCTTCATGATATTGCAGTACTGCAGGTATAATGGTCACAGTGTAAATAAATTGTGTTTCTTTGTCCTGGCACCAAAGCTATCTCCTGAGCCAACAAAGTGCAGCCTATCAGATCTTTTCAAGTCAATGTGGCCCTGGCAACAAGGACAGTCCTATGCAGCCCATCTCTCCTCCAACCCCCCCTGCTATCAACTATCCATCTACGTCTAGCTGATTAGTGGAACCGCGTGTTGCCCAAAGATGAGTCAGCACTTTACACCTCAGGCCCACTGTGTAAAATGAAGCTGACTGCAGGGTAATTTCCAGAGTGCATGTGTCAGTGTGCTATCCTGGATTGGATGTATGAGCTCCATCTCTCACTGGCAGAGGGAGGGTGGTGATGCCATGATAGGCCATATCACACTACCAGCCGCAAGCAGATTAAAAGAGCGCTGCAACCAGAACACCTGTGGATCCTATCAGCTTTAACAGAAACAATGCTGGCTTAATTCTCGCAGGACTTTCATGTTTTTATGTGAATACAAGAAGCAACAAATGAGGGGAATGAATGTCTGGCACAAAAGAGCCTTCAAAAGAAGAGAGAACTGAAAGCTGAAGGAAGGAGGACGATGCAGGATGAAAGTGGGAGTATGAGAAGAGTAGATGCTTAGGAGGAAGCTAGTTAGCGGAGAACTGCTCTTATCAAAGCAAGTTCACACCCAGAACTCGGAGGCAATTCTACTTTTTACTTTTTCTGCTAGATGGCAGATTTGTGCAAGAGGAAAAAATGTTTATAAAAGAAGCTGTAGCCCCTAGCTTGATACACTTACCATCTTTCTCCTCCTCTCTGCAATCTGCTCCTCTGATTCCATCTCTACTTCATTGCTAATGGTGGTTTTGTCTTCTACATCCTCAAATAACTCAGGATCCTGTAAGAGGAGAGCGGGATATGCCGCTTTTATCATGGCTGGTCATTCAGTCTGGCTACAGACTAGAAGAAACAGGGAAAAGTAGGAAAGAGGGGAAAATGGGGAGATGGGGCACCCTGGAGCAAAATCAAGTGATCAGTCCTAATGAAAAAAATTAAAATAAATAACGTAAACCTGATTGAAAATTTGTGATCTGCTAAGATTAATTATTTAGTTTTTATTTTTTCCAAAGCTGCAAATTATTTATACCTTTCTAAAAAATAAAGTTTTTTTAAGCACAACATTATGGTTTTAAGTGTATGGTATCATTTTATACGGTGTTTTTCCAAACATCTCCACTGTTCTGAAGGATGGCTTTTAGCACAATGACTCAACACACTCCCTAAAAATACAAAAGTGCTAATTTGGTTGTAGCAGGGAAGCTGCTGTTTTAGAAAAGATGATGGAAGAATTTTTCTGCAGCTGACACAGATGGGAGAAATGACGCTCTGTGATTCCAATCAGAGCTTTCACATCGAAATGAGTGGTTGTAAGGAAAAAAAAGTAATGAAAAAAGAATGGATTAAAAAAAGAGGAAATTCAACAAAGGAGAATAACAATTAAAGGAAAAGATTATTTTTACAGAGTCAATTTTAAGCATAATGAAGGTGAAAGAGTTCTACTAGACAAAAAAAAAAAACGTTCAGGGAAGAAGAGATTTCCTGTGCATTTAAAAGCATTAAAAACTCGCCTGGTTGTTGGAGATGGAGAGGCGAAGAGGAGAAAGTTTTCTCTGTTTGCCGTCGCCCACACCCCTGCCTTTCCCCTCGCCGTCTAAAGCAACATTCTGGTTCTGCCCTTGGTCGTCTCGGACTGAGTCCTTGTCTTTGCGGCTCCCTCGCCGCCTGCCACCTGCACCCATGTTCTCAGTGGGCTCATGGTTATGCTTAAGCACCGGGCATTCTTGGTTTCCCTTCACGCAGGCACAGTCCACCTTGTATTTACTGCAAGAGATAAAGGTAGGCGGGTTAAACCAAACTGGCCTTTCTGCTGATGTTCTGTACTCTGCATTGAAAAGTTTGTAATGACTCACCAGTTGCCATAGTCGAAATCAAAACCGATTGTTATCTCTGTGCCTTTTGTGATGTGCCTCAACGAGTAGATGTATAAGTGCAACATGCCATCCTCAATGACGTGCCGCACCTGAGAGAAGTTTAGCAATGAGTGAGTCCAACAGTTTTTACAAACAAAAATGGGAAAAATGCTTTCAAGGATTCACATACTTCTGCGTTAGGAGTGCAAGAACGACGAATAAACCGAGCTTCGTTACCGAAGCTGCGAGCGTCCACACACATCTCCAACCCATCAAATTTAGAATAAAATAATACAAATGGGTACGGCCTGAAAAGAAAAAAGAAGTGAGGCATAACTGATAGGAAAACAGCAGAAAATCTACTGAAACTTGCAACATTTAAATGATTTAATTTATCTTTTCATTTCCAAAAAAATTAAGAAAACGTTCACAATAAACGGACAACTAAAGAATATATTAAACTGTTTATTTACGTTAAGAAAAAAAATTGTAATTTTATTCGTTTGAAGATAGTAAAAAATAAATAAATCACGATCTTGTGTTTTTGAAGTGCCACTCCGACCATCTTTTGATCCTTTATAAAGCCTTAAAATTATTTTGTCATTTTGAGCCCCAAAAAAAAACAAACTAATTTTTTAAGACAATTTTTTCATTAGAAATTCACCTCTGAGTTGAGCAACCCTGCTAACGTACATGGATCTAGTCGTCGAAAAGTGAATGCATCAGAATGGAGTGAACCAGGGAGCTTGTAGTGCATTTTGTACATCACAAATAAGCTCTTTTTCAAACATAATTTTTGCATCTGCTCCTGATTCTTAACATTGATATACTCAGAAATGTTATTTTAAGCTTAATTGTCTTTATATATGTGTCCTCCCTCATAAAAAAATGCCACAAGAACATGTTAAAAACACAATTTCATCAGAGCGGGTCTTTTATGTTTGATTTGTAAACTACAGAGTATACAGACCTCTTGAAGAAGTATCCATTGGCCTCAAACTGCTGTCGAAGCATGAACTTTCCCCTGTACTCAATGATCAGGGAGTCTGGGGCCAAGTCTCGCACAGCCTTCAGGATTTTCTTGTTCTTCTGAACTTGACTCTGAAAACCACACATATTTTCATATTTTGCAATACATTCAGGCTTAATACATAAAAGGGAAAAGTAAAAACTAGCATGTGAAGCTGTAAAATGAAAGAATCTTTGGATGCGGGGATTCACTTATGGTTATCCTGAGGTTTACCTCCACTGGGGGTTTGAAAGAGGCTGGGTGCGTGTTGTATGCCAAGCTTCTGCCGTCTCCTTGTTCTTTAACGCGCAACAGGACTTGAACGTCCTCACTATACTGATTGCTGCTGGCCTCCTCATAACGCTCCATCCACGTCTTGATCTTGCTCTCCCACAGAGATGGGTGCTCCACCGGCTCCACCTCAGGAGCAGCACCCTGAAAAAACATTATTAGTTATGGGTCAAATAAAAAAAAAAAAAACTCAAAAATTAGATGATGCCTTCAACAGCTTACCTTTACTCTTGAGGACTTTCTGGATCCTTCTCTGAAGGCCTGAAGGCAATGTAATCACATATAAATCAATGTTGTACTAAATAAATGCATAAAAATCCCACTTTAATGATCAATAAAAATAGAGCTCACCTTTTTAGCTTTGGCAGAAGATGCTGGTGGGTCTTTTTCACCACTTTTTTTACGCTTCTTATCAACCTGCTTATTGCCGAGGCGCCCGGTCGTCAAGGTGATGGTGGTAGGCGTATGCTGAAAGGTGGAGTACAGCTCTAGTGGGACCTCATCTCCACTCTCTGTGGCACTGGTGTCACCATCTGAACGTACAGAAAACTTGTTAGACAGCAGTACCAACAAAGAACCAAACAATGAAACCATAAGACTGAGAATATCATGGAAGATGAGGCCAACAAATTAGACAGTTGTAGTTTACTGCTTCTCCATAGGATGTCACTATGGTCCAAGATAAGACTGGGGGGAAAAAAATTAATAAAATGTCTATCTGGCCTGCAGGGGGAGGAGGCTGTACCCTCTCACAGCCTACAACCTGCAACGTTCACTAACAAACTGGCCTTTTACTGCAGTGAGGAATGCAGAAACAGCAGAGATGAGCTGTAGGTGTGGGCTCTCAAAGCAAGTACACAACAAGCTAGTCCAGCTACACTTGTTAGTACTGAAGGTGAACTGGGCTGTTTTGAAGCACATGTTTGCTCACCAGATAAGCACTCCCTTTTCCTGGTTTGCAGCAGGATGGCCCTCTCTCTGTCCAGGTGCCGTGGTTGGCAGCGTTCGCACAGATAGGTCTCAGGAATGTTCTGCCTGTCGATGCCCATGCAGTCTATGTGCTGCCAGGCACTGCAAACCCAATCAAAGTTACTCAGAAACTCAAGTACTTTGGCTATTATAAACTGGCTTCTTGAGAGAAAATAAATCAACTCAACCATATTGGCTGACA
This sequence comes from Adrianichthys oophorus, assembly GCA_036245035.1. NCBI lineage: Eukaryota > Metazoa > Chordata > Actinopteri > Beloniformes > Adrianichthyidae > Adrianichthys > Adrianichthys oophorus. Next base: position 7,662,398 of record BSAI01000030.1, read on the forward strand.
AAAAAAATGACTCAACTTTTAAATACTCGTGCTGCTCAGGACTTTACCTGCACTTGTCACAACAGATCATGTAGCCATCATCATGGGTGAAGCCACAGATGCAGCGGGTGATGTCCGCCCCGTAGCTGCCATCTTCTGACGTGCTGAGGGTTGTGCCCCTGGAAGCTTCGTCCTGCCCTCCAGTAACAAAAAGCCCCCCCTCTCCTTGTCGTATCAACATGGATGGTGGAGGGGAGGCTGGCGGCGTAGGCGGGGGCCGCGCCCCATAATTATGATCCTAATAAAAAAGGTGGAAGATGTACAGGTCAAGCCATGAGTGCAATCGATGGACTGTGAATAATATGGGATCCAACAGGACCAAACTTGTCTGCAATCTTTACCATGAGACTTTATCGATTATAACTTTAAAAAAAAATACTGACGTGTTTAGACAAGATTTAAAAATGCTCATTTGTATATATAAAAAGGTACAACAAATCATTTCACTCTTTTTAAATTTTTTTCACCCTTAAAAAAACAGGCTACTGTGTATTTAGGGAGAAACTAAAGTATTTAAAAGTAACTAAATAGAAATAATGAAACTAAGTTGTCAGTTTAAATGTATTTTATTTATTCAATAATTATTCATTCATTCATTTTCCAATCCGCTTTATCCCCTTCGGGGTCACGGGGCTGCCGGAGCCTAACCCGGCCACTCATGGGCGAAGGCAGGGCACACCCCTGGACTGGTCGCCAGTCTGTCGCAGGGGCCACAATCACACACCCATGCACACTCACATTCACACATAGGGACAATTAAGAGTAACCAATTAACCTGTGAAGCATGTTTTTGGACGGTGGGAGGAAGCCGGAGTACCCGGAGAAAACCCACGCATGCACGGGGAGAACATGCAAACTCCACACAGAAAGGTCCCCCAGCCAGGACTTGAACCGGGAACCTTCTTGCTGTGAGGCAGGAGCGCTAACCACTGCGCCACCGTGCAGCCCTATTCAATAATTAGTTCCAGTAATAAAACAGCAATGTAGACTCACTTTGATCTTAAAGTTTTTTCAACTTTATTTTAATGAATAAAAAGGCCTATTGCACACTTCATTCACACCTAAGAATTTTTACTTAACTTTTACACACAAAAACTGACAGAACTGTGGGTGTTTTTACTGTACAAAGGTGAAAGTCAGTATGTATACTCACAGCATATGGTAGGCCAATGTAACTATGGGAATGGTGAGAACTGCTGCTGTAAATCTGGTGTGGGTAGCTGGACTTTTCCACCACCACAGGGCTGGCCTCCACTGATTCTGGTCTGTTGGGCAACAGCAAAAAAAAAAAAAAAACATTAGCATTGATTGGGACACCCTTTTAACAAGCTAACTCTGCAACAGTTTCAAGTGAAAGTTAATCAAAAACATAGCAAGATTAATTAGCGATGGTGACAGAAGCAAGATGAATAGAAAAATAAAAGTGGCTTTCATTTTTTGGCCGTGGTTTTAGTGCACACCAGCAATAACAGACAAAGCTCTTGCAACTGTAACTGGCAGAAAAATGGCCAAAAATACAGCTGTTAGCCTCTGAACTCACATGTCCGAGTCAGTCAATTGTTTCAAAAATACGTTGTGCCATTCACACTAAACTACAACTGTGTATTTATTTCTTTTCATGCCTATTCATCCCAAACCAGTAAATCTGCTTTCCCTAAACAAGCTACTGTAGCTGAAAGAACCTGTTTTAGCTGTTGCAGACCAACAACCAATTTATTTTTCAGCTTTTGAGGACGTTGGTACAAAAAAGAGGGAAGTGACAAAATCAAAACAGATACTATGAGACAACGTGGTCACGTATGAAGGGGAATAAAAGGAGGGAAACATGGACTGACCTACTTGAAAACTATAAATTCTGAAAAGGGTTTGTGCTGTAATTTCAGGGAAAGGAAAAAGTCTGTGCGGCAGCTCATGAGTCGCACATTTCATACTCTGCTTTTGTGAAGACTGAAAGCATGTGTCACCTACGAGAGCGCAACTGCATGCTGGTTTCTTCAAACAAATGTGAAGTCAAAAGTCTCATGTTGGATTTCCCCTCATGAACAACCACGCAACTGTTCTTTAAAAAGGCAATGTGTTAAGGTAAGGCTATGACTCAAAAACACATGACAAACTTTGAAAGTGACATTTCCAACAAAAGCACTATACTAAGAACCAACCAATTCAAAATAAAATAAAAAAGTTAACCTATAAACAGAAGTTTGAAAGAGGAGAAAAAATTAATTTGACATGTGTCCTTTAAGTATCGACCCTACTAATTTACTCGAGGAAAGTTACAGTACCTGCATCAGCCTGTCTCAGTGGTACGGCTCTCCTTGCACGCCGAAACAGCAATGTGCAACACTTCCTGTATGCATTACCACTTGATACTTCACTGTCAAAGCCAAGAACGCGAGTGCTCACATGAAATCTGGAGGCGGTGCCACTGTAAGGGGTGTGTGCACGCACAACAGATCAACTGCTACACATTTTAATAACTAAGCTGAGCAAAATGACTGGTGTATTAGGCATAATGCCAGTGTATGAGGGGTAAATTCCTACTAATTTTGATCTCCCACTCAAAAAATAAAACTTTTTACTGCACTTTAAATGCAATGTTCAAGAGATTTTTGGCTTTTATCTATTTAGGTTTGAAAAATCAGGAAAAAAGGTGGCAACCAGCTTGACAACACTCAAGGGACTGGCTTTCTGACAATGTGCAGTTCAGAACACAGTGTGTGTGTGCATGCATAAACAGTTTTGCTTTTTCTGTGGGTTTTGGAGAAGGAAGTAAACAGAGAGACATAATGAGAGAGATGTAAAAGTTAAGGAAAACCATTTTTGAGGCATGAATTTCAATTTGAAGTCACTATAAATAGCTTGGAAATTTGAGGAAGAAAGTAAGAAGGAAAACCACGTCCTAAAACAGCACGACGAGTCACAGTCAACGAGGATGAAGAATTATAGATAAAAAAAAAAAAAACACCAGTGCAAAAGAAAAACAGCCCTGAACAGCGAGAGGTAATGCTTTTGGCTCCACAAAAGCTCCCACTTGCTGCTATGGCAACACTACGTATGGTGACTGCGAGTGCGCGCACACACCAGGCTCCGTGTGCAAAACTGTGGACACACACTGCAATAGCCAACAGCTGGTCATGCTGCTGCAGAATTCAGGGGGACGTGGAAAGGACATGATGCTGTTTCTGGTGAGTAGCCAGCCCCACTGTTACAGATTCAGCTGGCTCTCTAGCAATTCACCACGGAGCGCCAAATGTACGTCCATCTATGTTCTGTCCCTCTGGTCTGGATGGGAATTGCGCAGCAGCAGGTGGGAGCCCCTTTCAAGCTTGTTATCTGCTTTTCAATAAACCTGCAACAGGGAATCCAACTCCAGGCAGAGACAGACAAAAAGTAGCTGAAGGGGGGTCTAACTTCTTCCCGCTGCTTGGCAGTGGAATCCTGTGGAGATGAGGCGGAAGGTAGAGCAATGCCTAGGGGCCTGTTGAAGACGCCATATCTGTTCGAGGACCACCTGTCACTCAGGCCAGTAACTACAGCAACGAACCTCACGCAGTGCAGCGAGGAGGGAGGGGAGCAACGGGCAGATACCATGGCAACTCGAGCTGTCACGGCAACAGGGCTGATGAAGGGAAAGGGGGTGGGCTATTCCTCCTTTTAAAGAGAGAGGAGCCTCTCTATAAGTTGATGACGTAAGTTCTTTTTAAGTCGTATGTCTTGCCTTATTTAATTGACCAAAAAAAAAAAAAAAAAATCACAGCAATGCCCTTGACAAGACTGCAAAAAAAGAAGAGAGGAAGGGAAGAAGAAGCTTGCTGCCATGACTATCTGCACTATTTTTCTTCACTTACTAAATTCACAGTACATGGGTACAAACATCATGCTACTGGTTTAGAAAGGAATGAAAAAAAAAAGTCATGCTGGGCACTTCTGCGTTCGTAAAATACAAGTGAAGCAACAAGGTTATGGTTACTTTTTATGTAAAACAGTAAAATCCATGACCACACCTACATTTTTACGTTTAATTAGTTCAGGTAAATTTAAAGCACAACTGCATCGCACATCAGTTCAACCAAACAAGCTACTTCTTCAATAAAATCTATTTTGCTTGAAAGAAACTGCATATGAAAACATGAAAATTAAAGGGGAAACGGATGTAAGGAGTGACGAGTTGTGGTAAAATAAAATTAATAAAAACTCAAGCTTTGTTGTTGATGACCTGTAAAAACCCGGTGTTACTTACTCTGAGCCTGCAGCCATGTCCAGGTACGAGGTGTCAGCTGTGTCCACCCCTACTGGGATGACTATGCTCATGACGTTCTCTGCTTATTGCTTGTTTTCCTACCGAGTCCAGAGAAAGGGAGTCCAAAACACTGAGGCATGCCAGCCACAGCAGTCATTGCAGACATCCAAGTGCATCCACAAGGCCTGGAAAACAAAGCAAAAAGATGGCATTAAAACAATTAATAAAAATCCTTTATTTTGGGCGTCATCATTTCAATCAATCCTATTAGGACAAAAGCATGGCTACTTTTCTCCAAAATTACCCATCACATGGTGAATGGGGTATTCCCAGAACATGTAATTGAATGATTCAAAATTACACATCACAGAGGCTCTTGAAAAAAGAAATGATGACCAGGAATTCCCCACCTGACAGAGCTACCAAGTTATGCTAACTGACTTATGAAAAACAGGATATGCCGTGTGAGGTGAAGTCTGAGTTGCAGCTCAAAACTGAGCTAAAGCGACCTTTTACCACCATCTGCCAGAAATGCAAGAGGCTGCAATAGAAGAAAATCCCCACAAAGGGGAGCAGGAGAACACACAGCAGCAAGCCTTTATGGAAGGAGGGAGGATAATGCAACACAGAGGCCTTTTTTGCCCCCTTTAACTGAAAAGGACTGCTCTATTCCAGGAACTTACTTCAATAAAGACACAATGAAGTTATTTGGCAGTGTGTATGCTAAGGTTCATGAATTTCATTAGAAAGCAAGCTTAAGATGCTATCACTCCTGCTAGTACTAAATATGTGAATCCAAGTCAATCACAACTCATTCAACACTTCAGGTTAGTGGATATATTTTGTCGTTTTAATTCCAGAGTACTAGACAGGTTACGCAAAAATACACAACAGTAGTAGTAGATTGGGTGAGGCCAAGTCTCGGGTTTATGATGTAAACACACATTGGAGCATGTGTGTTAGTGTGGCTGTCCCTGATGCAGGGAGCTCTGTTGATAAGCGGGATTAGTGGGAGGGGACAGATGCTGAGACAAAATAGGCTGGAGGTCACACCTCCGCCTGTTCATGCAAACTGTGGCCAAACAAAAGCTCAGATCACACAGCTTTGGGGAATAAGAGGGAGATGGGTTTTTAAAGGAGTAATATCTCATGTAGTTAATAGGGGTATGCTTTGCAAGCAAAAGAACAATGATGCCGAGAAACTTGCCTATGCATGCCTGGGATGTTTTGCAGTGAAAGAATGGGGCTGAGCGTGTCTCCAATAGACTCAGATACTGTATCATTTGAGGAAAGATGTGCGTCATTACCAGGTGAGCTGAAACATCTGTCAGCAAAGCTTCTTTCAAGAAAAATGTCTCTTGGTGGTAAAAAAAAAAAAAATAATGAAAGCCATCCTCTATAGATTAAACAGCTGTGGTAGTTAAAGTAGGTGTTATCTCCTCTAAATCTAGATCCAGCAGGACTGTGAGACCCTTGTAGCCCCAACAGCTGTTGGTTTCAAGCCTAATAGGAGACAGAAGACACTGGTGGCTCTGTGTCAATCAAAGCTTCAAATATCACTCCAATTTTGAGTTGGGTACCTTTAAAAACACGTTTATAGGCAAATTTACGATTGAAGCTCAAGTAAACTTTTTCTTAAGAATCCACTCCAACTATCTTTCGAGCTTTTTGAAAGGCGTTCAGTCATCTTTTAATATTGTTTATAGAGTTTTTAGCCAAAATAAAAAACCTGTGCCGATTTCTAGGACTTAGTTGCTGCAAAGCGGCAGGAGTTCATTAGAAATTCACCTCTAAGGGTTTTTTTTTTTTTTGTTTTGGGGGAAGAGGAGGTAGTACACAAGTTGCCTCCTCTTTTGTAGGTTAAAAAAAATAAAATAAAAAAATTCACCTCTAAGGTAAAAGTCCTGGACAGGACAGTTGACACAAAGCAACCCCGCCCCCCTTCCCACTGTTAGGAGCTCTCCATTTACTTTCTCTTCCGCTAGCTTGCAGCTCCTTACACCCCCAACTGAACATTACTGGTGGAAACGCAAACAGCGAGCAATATTGGAGCTATTCAGCCATACAGTTTTGAATTAGATGGCATCTCAGACTAAGATTAACAAAGACATACATAGATCTTATAATCTAAAACTGGATGTGTTGGAGGGGAACGAAGCAGCGAGTTTGTGGCCCGCGCAGTGTATTTTCTACATCCCAAATATCAGCATTTTTGTCTGCTAATGATTTACAATGATTTGAATAAAGAATTAGTCAGAAATGCAATTTTAAGAGTAATTTTCTTCATGCGTGTCCTCCATTATTTTAAAAATACCACAAGGGCAAAGGGTTGTTAAAAAACAAAAACGGGCTATTTTTATTGGAGAGGGTCTGCCGTGGGTCATTAAGTAGCATTTTGGCAAACAGTTGTCCCTTAATTGTAAATGTTAACTCTTCCAAAAAAGATTCTCTCAACAGTAACCTGCTTTTCTCTTTTGTAGAATGTTGTTTTTTAACATAAACCAACTAGTCTTGATGTTTCTGGTGAGGACTACACACTGGCACAAGCACACATTCACACGTACAAGCAGCCCTTAACTCATAGAAACTGACAGATAACCTCTCGCCCTGTCCTTTTAAACATTCTTCAACGGAGGAGGCCCTTTGAGCTGTGTGCAAACATAAACTGCAGCCAGACACAGTCAAGACTGACAAAAGTCAGGCGGGGAGAAGGGGAAAAAAATAAACTACAGAACAGCAACATTCCTAACTAAATCTGAGCTCTGCTGTGACTGGCTGTCTGCTCCTCCTACTTCCTAGAACTGCCCATCACCCTGGAGTGGAGAAATACAGCAAAAAAAAAAAAAAAAAAAAAAAAAAAAAAAAAAAAAAAAAAAGGGGGGGGGGGGGGGGGGGGGATACCCTCACTCCCCGCTTTCCTGTGCCCAGTCACCCCGCCCAAGCAGATTTTTTTCCCTCTCCTTCCTTAATGCACTTCCTAAACCGAAGTAACATGGAGCTGAGAGAAAGGCAATGTCGCAGACACGATTCCTAATTACAACCGAACCATGAGAGACCATTTAAAGCCACCTTTGGCTAAATTCAGGGCTGTTGTGGAAACACGTGACAGGAGCAAGCGGTGTGGAAAACAGGAAACATACAAAAAGGGAGGATGAGTAAAACGAGAGAAAAAAAAAGGACAGAAAACTGGAAAACAGTAAGTAGGGGCAAAAAGACAGAATGGAAATGTTAAATTAGTAGTGTTTGATTTCTATAATCCTAAAAAGCTTTCTTTGCACTACGGGGAGCTTTACAAATCGCCATCTATGAGGGCATTGGGTGGGGGAGGTGTGTGGATGGGGACTGTGACAGTGATGCTTCACAGACCTGTGAGCGCTCTGGGTGGCAGAGATGAGCACACGGAAAACAAATTTGCCCTTTCCCCCCCCCATTTTCCCCTCAATTAGAAAAACCATTCCTGTCAACCCATACCAACAAATCCAAATAGTGATGTTCCTTTGGACGGCTTCCCTTTTGCACTGATTTGTTGTTATAGCTAGAAGCTTTATACCGTTTCACCCTTGTTTTGACAGCCAACCTTCAGCAGATAACTCTTTTAGATAGGTAGGAGGAACATACAAAAATTAGGAAGTCCCGACTCAATCTCATGGTCCTCTCTGCTACACCAATGTGACTTCACACGAACCCACAGCAGGCTGCGGTGACTCAGCTTAGAAACTGTTGATACAGTGAATACAGTCACATACACAGGAAGCTTGACCTGGATGGAATGCAAGTCTGTCCCTCTTTTTAAAGACCCACTCTGATCATCTTCTGATCTATTTTAAAATCACTGATAGAGGTGTTTTCATTATGATTACCCCGTTTTTATCCAAAAATAAAAAAAAAAGCCTGTGTCGTTTTCTAGGAACTCACATACGAGTTGTGGGTGGGCAGTTGGTGGGGAGTAATCCCGTCCCCACTTCCCATGATCCATCTGTTTACATGCTTTCCCGCTAGCATACAGCTGCTCACACCCCCAACCTAACATTAGCGTAGCAACAAAAATGGCGAGCTACATTGGAGTTATCCAGCTGTACAGCTTTTAGCTCAGAGGAAAACGAAGACATACATAGATTTAGCCGTTTACAAGTGGGTCCATCAGAATGGAGTGGAGCAGGGGGCTTTTAGCCCCTGCTCAATGTATTTTCTATGTAACAAATAGAATCTTTTTCAAACAGCCATTTTTTCATCTGCTCCTCACTGACAATAGTTTGACTGAAAAAACTCAGATGAGTTAAATTTTCTTAATATATGTCGTCTATCATCAGAAAAAAAATTGTCACAGGAACATCTTAAAAACATCAAAACACAATCCCATTGGAGTGGGCCTTAAAATAACACATACATAGTACATAAGGGATGGTAAAGAAATATTTTATTTCCTGGTTGGTCAAAGTAAATTAGAACCTCAATTTCAATCTTTTAATCATTGGTATTCTCTGATTATAAATGATAATTTACCATTTTTAGGTTTAATAGTATTTTTAAATGTAACAAAACTACACTTCATACTTATAGGACAGATACTACTTATATTCACTAACATGAAACAACAACCTTTCACCCCTTTTGAAAAACAGGAAATGCTGAAATATTGATACAGCAGCAGATATTGATGCAAGCATCTAGTTAACCAAAGTTTGTAACTAAAACTAGTCGTGTTAAGTTTGCAATGCAATACCCATTTTATTAAGTTGACATTAAACATGTTGACCACGAACTTTCCAACGTACTCGTGGGGCTCATCGATGCAGTGGAATGAGTTAAATTCCAGAAAGTTCGATTCGCAGAGTTCTTTTTGCATCTTTGAAATAATGTATTCTTAAATGAGAGGTTACCACTTTAGATATGAAAAATGAAAATGAATCTGTGCAAACCTCAAATAACTTAACTGTGAATGAATGGAAATGCTGTTCAATAAAAGCACAGGTTGTAGTTACTGCATACAAAGTCACACAACCAAGCTATATGTGGTCAAGGTTGAGTTACTTCAAAGAATTGTAATTTACAACAGTATTCATGACATCAATCTCTTTTTCCCAGGGCTCTAATACAATACGCTTCTTGAGCTATTGTAATTACAAGTTTGACAAGCAGGAACATATGCAGCTGGTCATTTAAGCATTTAGAGAATGCACTAGCCAGCTGAAGAAAATGTGAGCTATTTGACCATGTGTGTATGGAGGGCAAGAACTCCAACATTTTTGAACAAATTATCCGTGTCATGTCTGTAGAGTAACATTCTAACATCACTAACATTGGTGACACATCCCAATCATGTTTAGATAATCCTGCTTTATTTTATTATTCCATAGAATAGCAGCAGAATGGTTCTGGGAGTATAGTAAGGCTGCAGTCTCAGCAGCTCCGGCACTAAGACCACCTGTCAAGGAGACAGCTTTCTAGTTTAAAGAGGGATCTGTTACGACCCAACTAGCAGCACAAAAAACAGGTCACCTGAGCCCTGGTTTCTCATCCCAGGTGGAATACCATGTGACAAATTGGGAGCCTGAGCCTTTCAGCTTTGTCTCGGGGTCTCTCGGGGTCTGAGAACCACACGTGAGATCACTGGAGACTGGGCAAGAGCAACAGAGCTTGGGAGTGAGCAGCATCTAAACAAACACTTACTTTATCCATACAAATATATTACTGAAATTAAAATTAAATCAAATTGAATTTATTAATAATAAATATAACAAAAGAAAAAAACTACAAACAAAAGCATGTCTATGGGCCTGTGGCTTTAACTGTTTAGTCGACACACAAGATTTTATAACAGTATTTTCTCACTTGTAAACAGAATAGTACAGAAGAAAATATGTGTTCAATTGATTTATGTGTAAACTGTATTTGTGTTTTAGAGTTTGTGAAGGTTAAGGTAAAAAGAATTGGTGCCATAAATCTGTGCTGCCTGACAAAGAGCTGTCCCTTTAGCAGAGCCATCACACCTTCACTCCATCCTGACAAACTAAGTGCACTATGCAGAGCACTTCAAATTGCCTGTTCAGCTAAAGCAGAGAGAAAAAAGTAAAGATTAAAACCTGAGGTGACTGCTTGAATTCTGTGCATTAGAGACTTCTGGAAAAATCAGACAATTGGCATGAAGTTAACCATACTTTTAACACTAATCAAATGTATCAAGACTAAGTGTCTATAATTTTTCTTGGTTCTTAGTTAAAAAGAAGGTTCATGTGCTTTTACTTAAACTATAGAAACATTGTTTTTGTTGATTTGTTAAGGAAAACACGCTTACAAAAAGCTAAAAGTTTAACATTGTGTACATAACATAATTTAGTGATTAATAGGAAAAAATAAGAAATTACATAAGATGAAATAGAAAAAAGTTTAATGTCAAGCAAAAAATCAATCACAACTAACTCAGTTTACTTTAAAAAAAATATTTCTTTTTTCCTTACAGTTCACTTTAGAAAAATGTGTTCTTCTCAACAAATAAGGTTTTAATAGGTTACTATTAGGTGGGTTTATAATTAACTAAAAACTGAACAAATTAAAAAAACAAAGATCTGATGCACAGCAGATGACTTTACAACAGATATAAAAGTTATAAAAATGAGGAATAGACTGAGTATAAATGTTTTACAAACACATCCTTTTAAAACATATTCTGTAAATCAACAAAACTAGTCTCCTGACATACTTTTAGCGTTCTTTAAATTATTCTTGCCATTAAGAGATAAACATAACAGTAAAGATGTATTGCAGTTGACTCCTTTTTTTCTACAGGATTATCTACACTGATATGAAACATAATCATGTATTACAGAATGTTATCAGTTGGAGACAATTCTGTAGATTCTGATCAATAAACAGCTGCATAGATATAAATACAGTTTGTTTTGGTTCTAAAACCATGCAGCCTAATCCTAATTTCATGGAATTTTGTACATTTCCGACAAATAATCTCTCCTGTAAAGCACGAGCAAGACCAGTGACGCATCATGGGGGTCGCTTAATTATTATTTTTTAAAATATAGATAACCCATTTCAAAAAGAAAACATGTTACTGAGATAACAATTTGACATTATTTTTTATGTAAACTAGAATAAAATGTAGTGCAGTTGCTCTACGGCAACTATGTCGGCGCTGCAGTCAGTCCTTCCGATAGGGGTGTGGAGGGTACAACGTTGCTATTATGTTACCACAACACCCTGGTGGTGTCGCCATTTTCAGAGCGCTATTCTCGGGACGGCGTGTAGCCAGGGGAGCCTCGCCATGGGAAGAAAAGCCCCAAGAATGCATTCAATCAACCTTTTCACACATTCTGCTCCAAGTATCACCCTGTCGGTACAGTTTCTGTGTTGTTTCAACCAAGCTTCGGCCCGTCCGTCGAAACGCAGGGCCAGTGAACAGCATTAGCTTATTTAAATGTGATGTTAGGAGGCTACACGAAGAGCCATTCGAAGTATCGAAGCACGCTTTGTGTTAACGGTGGCCTTAACACGCTTTACTGAAAGGCACAATTGACTAGCTCGACGCTAAAGGAGCGCATAAAAAAGAAGAAAAACACGGCACTGACTGAGCTAATAAGCTAACGGAAGTTAGCCACCATGATGCGTAGATGTTTTACACGACTGAGGTGGATTAATGCTTTAGTCGTCACAGACAGGAAGGAGCAACGACATCGCTGTCGAAAATGGCAGTTTACAAGCAACTGCGCTTTCGTCCAATCCCTTATGCCATGACTGGGGCTGTCAATTGAGTTTCTGATAGTGTGAGAGGGGAGAATGCAACATCCCCTCCCCCACCGTTGCAGTATTTGATCCCAATTAGACACACTGACGTGAACGTACAGTAAATTTTACCTTTATGTAGAGGCATAGGTACGGGTGAGTGACCCGTCTCCCTCTATTTATTATCGACTTAATCGTATTAAGACAGCAGTTCCATAATGAACCTTTAAGATAACAGCGCACACTAATCAGACATTATTTAAGTCACTAACAGCTGCTTTTACTCCCCAAGTTGTCTGGGACACAACCAACGGAACGTTCTTACGCATCGCTTGCGCGCATCAAAACGCCAATTGTCCCCATGCTTTGAACAATGATACCATTAGAAATTCTCGGAGCGGAAATCGTGCTGTAAGGTGAGGCAAAAAGCTACCATGGCGGAGTTATGTGGTATTTGCACAATGACCATGTTGTAAACACTGCTTGGCCGATGGAAATATTCATAAAAAGAAGTGGCGCCTTTTTTCCTTCTGAAATAAAATCACAGTTGCATAAATGTTATCAGATATAAACTAATTGGACAAAAAAAATGTAAAAAGGTTAGTTGCGTGCACTAATACATTGAAATACTTAAGGCAAGATTAACAAAAACGAGAAATATAATTCAGCAAACCCTATATCACGGATAAATGAAGGAAGGATGCGTTCACGAACACTCCAACCCTTTTTCTTTTAATCGTTGTACTAGTAGTATTTAAATTACGATTGTTATATTAGTGTGCGGAAAAAGAATAAGTGAACAGCTGCACATTTTATGGATGTACCCAAAAGCAAATAAAACTCTGCGCATTATGGCCCGTGGTGTCAGCATGTGAAACCAAACACCAAGTGGCAACCCTTTTCTGCCTGTCCTGCTTATTTGTATATTTAAAAAAAATCAACGTGCGTGGAAAAATGTTTCCGATGATTATCAGCAATGGCAACTTTTGACCGTTGAATGAAAACCTTTTATTTTGGGTTAGCACGACGTAATGCAACGTTTCGTGTACGCGTTTTCGGTGCCGGTGGACTAGTATAAATAACACAACTTTTCAGTAAATTGACTTTACAATTGTTTTAAGATATCTAAAGACCAAACTAAATATTTTTTGCGTGACATTACGCGTTTTGTCAATCCATAAACGAAGTCAGAGCCCTGCTGTCTGTGTCAAGCTAATTTGATCTAGTAGCATGCGCTAGTTAGCAAGTACTCTGTTGGCTTGCCAACTTGATACCCACATTGGGAACCTGCAGCATTAAGTACTTGCGTGGTTGTAGAAACACAAATAAAACCGATATGGTAAACGTATAAAATAATTTAACAATTTTTATAAGCGATTAGAGAAGCTTAAACTCATCTGAATCTACGTTAGCAAGTATCAGCATGATGTGCCTAGCCAGCTAACTAAAGCCAACAATAGCCTTTCAAGTCGGATTTGTGCTAACCCTATAACTAGCACTTATACTAGTTTACTTACTGTTTTAAATCCAATCTGGAGTGACTGAATGGTTGAATGGGGGACCCGGGTCAGACCCCCGTCGCAGCTTCCACAACCAAAACAATACTTCAGTCCACACACTGCGGATCCAAAGGCAAGCTTCAAATTGTTTGTATATCAACTTGTCCTTTAAGTACTTATTTTTTCTAAAAAATCCATCGTTTTTCTAGGTTACGCTGGAACCACAGTATGTCGTGGAATCGCTCCCAAACCGTTAAACAGAGCAGCAGTCATCGGCGACTTTTAAAAAAAAAAATTAGATCCTCTAAAACCAGTCTCTTTTCCCTTTGCAAAAATGGCGGCCCTGCCAGGACTGGTGAGACTCCGCCTCCACCACAAACCCCCTCCCTCCAAAGCCTTCAGAAAAAAAAAAGAAAAGAAAAAAAAAACATAGCACCGCCTCCTCATACTGCGGGGTTACATTCCCTCTTTAACAGGGGCGGTTTGTGGCAATAAAGTCTTAGCAGTAAACTACTAAAGTTTGTCATGTATATGTCACTTTCTTGACCACATTGTGTTTTTGTAGTTTATTTTAATTGTTTACAGTAGGTAGCATGATTAGGTTGATTTAAATCAAATCTGACAAAACAACCTTTTTTAGCTTAAGTAGTCATGGATATCTCTTTCTGATCTGGTATTGAAAGTTAATTCATGTGAATAACAATGTGTTTAAATTCTGTTGAGCTTCCTTTCCTTCTCAGGGAAAAAGAAACAAGGAACTTAGCTAACTTAGTTAACCTATTCATGGGAAATTTGGCCTCAAGATGAACCCACTGCAAGTTCATGCACAATGTTAAGCCAAAAAATGTTATTTAAAAAAGTCAGAAATATGTAAACGTCGGTTTATTTAATCTACTTTAAAATCATCCGCTCTTGTGTTGTATCTGAATGCAAAAGATCACATACATGTTACATAACTAACACAGTCCTACTGTAGCACAAAAACTAATATTGGAGGAAACTAGCTACTAAAGTACTAAGCAAGAAGACTAACTAATTTGCAAAAAAAATAAAAACAAACACCAGCATGTAGGAAATAAAGCACATGTGAATAAAAAATACATTTACAATATTTATCCAACATACTAAATTGCAGAGATTGACAGATAAACACAAGGCAGCTAGTTTCACCCAGATCTTCGGAGGAAGTGCAGTACTGACATCCAAAAAAATAACTGAATGCAGTGGTATTTAGCTTTATACGTTTTTCTTGTGTTTTATTTATTTTACTATAAATAATACAATATTTATATGGTTTTTCAACATTATTTAAAAGAAGAAAAAACAGAAAACATAGCAGATCTTTACTGGCGTGGGAACCCAGAGTCTGTAGAAATCCCTTTGACATCATTTATATCGAGGGTGGATGCTCTCATCGTTTCCATGTGTTGACCCTCCCCCACCCTAAACCGCATCTTCTCGCGCATGCGCATCGTGTGGAGGACTGCTGCGACTGCTGGTACACGAACATCCAGGGTATTCGCTTACTTTGTTGAGCCGACGGAGATACTAAAACCCGGGCTCTGTCATCGAGCTGCTTAAGAACAGTAGGATAAGTGGTCGACTCTGGAGGCTCCCTCGAGTTTTTGGATTGGAAAACGTACCCTCCACCTGTCGTGATGTTCGTCATGTTGATCCAGTTCATGTTACTGTTGTGTATCAATTTTTGGTGAGGAATTAGTGGTTATTTGAAAGCAATTGACTAAAACGTTCATTTTTGAAAAATGAGAGGTTTGAGATGACATCATTCAGATGGTGTTTGTGGGCGGGCTCTTGAGCTGAGAGGGGAGAGGGGCGCAACCGGAGAGCAGTTACGGCCAGGCGCCATTAGGGAACGACGGAGACCTAACATTTAAGGATTGTCGATAAAAATCACATTGTCATTCACGACATAATTCACCAAGGTCAATTTTATTTTGTTAAATGCCAGAAGGGTTGTACTCCATTTAAGGGAACTACAATCCGCGTTCATGCAGTGAAAATTGTCGACTGGAAACAAGATGGCGCCTGTTTTTTTCCCTTGTCCGGTACTTGGGCGGTGGCGCCGCGCGCGTCATCACTTATTAGTTATTACCTGTTTTTTTTCTTTCTAAATCAAGTTAATTTGTTTTAAGGTAACTCGCGTTTTCAATTGTGCGCTCACTTGTGTTTGACTGATTTCTGCATTTTCGTACATGTTGTTATTGTAACAGATGTGTAGCCAGTAAGCAATTATAAATGTTTTTACAATGACATGATCTTTTGACAATTCAAACGCTATTGTAATGCTGTAAATGTGTAAACGCAGTATAACTGGCTTGTTCGATAATAACGATGTGTTTTCCTTGGCGCCATCTCGTGTGCCAGACAGGAAATAACTTCAAGGTTATACTATTTTGAACAATCCCAATTTTACCACCTTCAGAGCAAAGTGTAACAATGGCTTGAGTCATATAAATATGTTAACCAAGCTATTGTAACCACGTCTTGGCATTTAAATAAAGAAGTAAATCCTCCATTTGTCAGCCTCCAAACGGTAGCTATTATTCCATTTGGGGAAAAAATAGCATATAGATTCCATGAATGGAATTAATTTTAGTACTTAAAGTGAAACAATACATGCTTTCTCTTGCCCGAATTTGTGGAGCAAAAACAGGGATTTATTTTGCTGCCGCGCCCCCCCCCCCAAAAATAAAAGCATTGAGGTTGTTTACGTGACCACAGAAATCTGATAACCAAGTGTAAACTTCATATACTAACACTGATTTATGTGTCAGACCATTATCACATTTTAATCTCTGTTCATGTAACCATTGGACTGTTTTCAGACTTGTTTTTATGAAACATAAACTGTAATCTTGTTCAAATTAAACATCTCTACAGTCTCACAGCTGTTTGTTTGTTTTATTGTTGTTATAGTTGTTCACTACTTCTCTGATTATTTTTTTCAATTTAAAACAGATGCAAAAGAGCAAGGTAATAAATACCCAAACTGAACATTGGATTGATAAATTGGATGTACATTTACATAAGGAAGTTTCTACAAGCAAAAACACCATGTTTTAATGTATTGTAATCCATACATCTAATTTACAAAAAAAAAAGTTTAACTTGCAATGCATTTAAACACGTTTTTATATGATATTCTAAGCGCTTCTGCGGGAAATCGGAAGAGGGCGCTCTAAAACATTCCTCCTTTTTATTCAGCCAATGAACACAGCGGAACAACATGAGGTCATCACAGGTTATCCAATCAAATGTGGCGATATTGATTGGCCTTTTATTGACAAGGAGAGAAGGTGACTTCTCGGCAGGAAGAGAAGTGCCTTCGGCTAAAACGTGCATTTAAGACTGGCTGGAGTAAATCTACCAATATGACTTCTTTTGGGAAGGCGTTAGGAGTCCTTCGCGCGGGAGCTCAATTGCTTAGGCAAAGCCCGGGAAGAATAACGAGCAGAAAGTAAGTATGCTAGCAGTTAGCCTAATGTTAGCTCTTCAAAATGTCGCGATCGCATAAAATAGTACGACCTTGAATTTGATATTTTAACTAAACGCGCATCAGTACACGATCGAAAAGATCTCAGTTGGTGTATTTTCCCGATATTTCAGAGCCAGCGGCGGACCACACATCGAACCGCAGTACAGACAGTACCCCCAACTTACGAAGAATCAGAAGTTTCAAGCGGAGCTCATCAGTGGAGCTATGTGGTTCTGGATCCTGTGGCACTGCTGGCACGATCCAGATGCAGTCTTGGTGAGTATGCACCTGCCTCACCTGGAATTTGGTATTAATTATGACGGTAATAGGTAAAGAAAGCTTAATTGGTGTATTAAAATCCTCAATACAGTACTAGTTCAATATTCGTTGGTGATCATTTACATTTAAAAAGATTTTAAATCACTTTAATTTATTTAAAGTAACAGCATTGATTTGATAGGTTTTGGATTGTTTTTGTAAACTCTTGTGAGGTGGGTTTTTTATTTAAGTTGGGCCATAAAAGTAGCATTAGTCTACATTCTAATTAGGTTTAAGTTTTACGGCATTCTGCATTTATCCAGACTTGGGAAATGCACATGAAAATACTAAAGTGTCCACATGTTGTTGCAATTTTTGACCATTCTTCCAAAAGCGCTTTGTTGAGGTCACACACTGATGTAGGTGGAGAAGGCTTGGCTCTCAGTCTCCGCTCTAATTCATTCCAAAGGTGTTCTATCAGGTTCAGGTCAGGACTCTGTGCAGGCCAGCCAAGTTCATCCACACCAGACTCTGCCATCCACGTCTTTATAGACCTTGCTTTGTGCACAGTAATAGTGGAAGAGGAAGACGCCCGTTCCAAATGGTTCCCACAAGGTTGGGAGCATGGGATTGTCCAAAATGTTTTGGTATCCTGAAGCATTCAGAGTTCCTTTCACTGGAACTAAGTCCTGAAAAACAACCCCACACCATAATTCCTCCTCCACCACATTTCACACTCAGCACAATGCAGTCTGAAATGTACCGTTCTCCTGCAAACTTTTCCATTTTGTTATGATAGAGCTGACAGTTGACTGGAATATTCAGGAGCGAGGACATTTCCCAACTAGAGTTGTTGCACATGCCACCTGTGCAACAAATCCAGGAGCTCTGAGTTCCTGAAAACGGCCCATTCTTTCGCAAATGTTTGTTTTTATACACCTGTGGCCAGACCAAGTGATTAGGTTACCTGATTCTGATCACTTGGATGGGTGAGCAAATCATTTTGGTAGTATAGTGTATGTTCACAAAGCACTCACGCTGACTGGATGCTGTGGAGCAGCATGAGGAAAAATGTGTAATATATGTTAAGTGAAAAATATTTCATTGATTACCAGTGGAAAGGGTCGTGTTTGAGGTTTGCTGCTACTTTTGTTTGCATGACCATAAAATAGGTCATTATTTGGCAATGAATTCTCTTTTAAGTGGCTTTAAAAGGGTTTTGAAGATCTAAAATATCACCTAGAGAAACCTGTGGGACATCCTGGAGTAAATATTAGGTTTAACCTTCAGTTAAGGTCAGTGGTTAGTTGTCTCAAACACGTTTTTATGGCTGCTAAAGGTGGCTGTCAGATCATGTCACTTGTTAGTGTACAAGTATTCTATTTGTACAAAAAGTTTATGGGGTTTTGGGATTTGTTCCATCTCCTTTAACCTTCTATAGCTTTCTTTTGGGGTCACCACAGAAAATCATTTGCCTCCATCTAATCCGATCTTCTGCATCCATAATTCCTGATACTAACCTTTCTCATCACTCCCAAACACAACCTTAACAGGTTAACCTCCTGTCTTTTCTCACAGTCTCTAAAATAACAATATGGCTGCTCTCACCAGTTTTCTACACCTTTACTTCCATTCTTCCTGATGCTCTTTTGTCACACCAGAAACCTTCCTCCACCCTTTCCAACCTGCTTGCACACACTTCTTCACCTCTTTCCCATACTTTCTCTTGCATTGGACCAGCGCCGTTTATCCCCGGTCCTCAAGATCTACCACCCTGCTTGTTTTCCTGCTCTTCCTTCACTTCCTCTTGGTGGTTGCACCTGGGTCATGTTCAGTCAGAATAAGAGGAGGAGGAGGTAAGGAAGTGCTGGAATACGGGCAGAGTGGTCGATCTTGACGACCATTATTGGACAGCCCTGATCTAGATAATTAAACCAATGTCAGGAAAAAGTCTTTAAAGCAGACAAATAGTCCAAAAACTACTAAAATGTATAGTTATGAAGATGTGGGAAATTGAGTTCTTGTAATGTGGAGACATTGGCAGATAAATTACAATGAAATGTTTATAATGCAAACATATTTTTTACTACAATTAAAACAAATGTATAGCCCTGACTTTGAGGATTTTAAATTCACATGATTGTTTTTCCTAATTGTCACTGTTTTACATTTAGTTCATGTAAACTTTGTTGTATTTCTTGCCTCTTGCAGCTGATTTTGGTAAATTTCTGGATTTAAAAGCTCCTACAGTGATATTCCCTTTGTTCCAGCTGGACATAAATTACATTTATAGTTTCTTATGAAGCACCATGTCTCTTTTTGTGTTTTATCATGACATGTTATTTTAAAGAAATAAAAATGTTGCCAAAGTTGAGAGTAAACTCTGTGTTCTCTGCAGGGTCATTTCCCTTGGCCTGATGCCTCTCAGTGGACAGATGAGGAGCTCGGTATACCACCTGATGATGAATAAGGTGCATTGACTCACTATTTTAGCCGTTGCATTGTCATGCGGGTAGAAAGTGACCCACCGACATGTCTAGTCATTAAAAAAAAATACCATAACCTTTTCCATCCAACTGTAAATTTTATGACTTCATAAATGTATCATTGATACTTTTTGTTTATATTTACTTGCAGGCTCTATGCCACTGGGTTACAAAGATTGTGTTATGGGTCATTTTTGACCCATGAATTTATAAAAGCATACAAAAATACATCAAAGCCCATACTCACCTTTTGCACATGCATGTGCTGAATAGTTGATATTGAAAATTATTCACAAAGTCTAAAGAACGTTTTGTTTTTAGAAAACTCAATTTATCTTTCACTTTCTAAAGAAATACAAACAGAATAAACTTTGAATTGAAGAAATTCCAGATTGACAGTTTTTCTTTAATATAAATAAAAATAATTATATCATACCAATAATAAACCTTTACTGTGTTTAAAAAGTGTTATGTTCACTTTTTGTATTGTTACATAAAATACAATTGAAACAGAGTTGAATCCATGCATAGCTTGTCGTTTTATCATGCAAAATAGATTTTAGAATAAAAATTCAATTAAGATGCTATACTTTAGGGTTTTGGTGGGTGGGTCACTTTTGACCTGTAGGGAATAAACCTTGGATTTATAACCACATCTGTAGATGGAAATATTTATAATTGTTCTTTTGCAGATCACCATGAAGGATTCAAGCTGTTTGGCTAAACTGTGTGGAAATGTTCAAGGTTTTCTGAAAGTCATTGTTGTACATACACTAATAAAATTCTATAAATTAACCTGCTTTGTTCTGTATTTCAGTATTTTACTTTTGTAATAAAACAAACGTACAAAATTACACCTCTTTACATAATTGCACTCTAAAGAAATAATTTTTTTAAAACGTTCTTGTAAAAATTTGGAGCATTGCTTTATTCAAATCATTCTTAATCTGGAGCAGATAAACTGGGAACACTTTTATAATAGATCGATTACCAGAGTGGAAATTTGAAACAAAACCAATGCTGCAAAGTTTGTTTTCTTTTCATTTACAGTTAGCAAAAAAAAAAAAAGTTTTATTACATGTTTTATTTACAGACATTTGAAATGCAGAAACAAAATGCAATGCATTAACAGTGTCAGTTAGCCAGTGTTTGTATATTTTAAACCCTTAAAAGCTAAGGGAGAAAAAACAGAGCACACAACACAAAAGCCAAGAGAGCTGCATAAAAAAAATAAAGGATCAAATCCTGTGCGATGAAGACGACAGCTTCTGACCAGCTCGGCCTGGAGACCGGTCTGTTTTTTTCAAAGCTCTGACATGCAAAAGTACAAAGTTAAAGTGTAGTGTTGGGAATTAGTCCAAAACAATTTTATGTCATTGAGGCAGAGTGATGAATCACAGTTCCTCACAGGTCAACCTGAGCAAAGCAATTCTCACGCTGTTCAGAGGTCTTAAAGCTACATGGCCTCTTGGGTGTCATTCACTCAGTTGAAGTCGGGTGTTTCGGGTGTAACACTGAGTTAAGCATTTATTAGGAGGTAGAGGGGATACACAACCAGATTCCCGTCAGGCGGACAGCGAGGAGCAAAAAGCTAAAAGCGGAGCGTTTTTCCGACCTGCATTACCTCAGCATCTCCAAAACAGGAGCGCTGAGATTCTCCCGTCTGCATCCATGATGTGGCTGGTGGTTTCCTGGAGGTTATGTCCATGATTCCCTGAGAGTGAAGAAATGCGCACCCAGAGCAAAAACACAAATCTCACAATAGCACTTTAATAAAAAAAAAATAAATTTAAAAAAAAAAAAACCTGTGACGTTTTCCACTGATTTCTAAACATCTACTTTGGATCAACCATGGTGGCTCAGAATACTCTTATTTTTTTTTTTGCTAAATGGCAGGTGGCACTAAGTGAGGATGCTCTGGTGTTGATATGAAAGTTGACTTTTTTTTTTTGTTAACTTCTGCTCACCAAAGCCCAACAACTCTGGCTACAGGAAAAAGAGGAACCAAGATGAGAATCAATGCTTTAAAAACAGGAAAAAGATTTGTCGGTAAACTGCTACCCAACAGATAATCACATTAAAACATCAACATTTACAAAACGTTTCATAAAAAAAATCTCAGATGAAGGAAAAAAAACCTCAGAAATGCTGAGGTTTTATGGTCAACATAAAATTCAAAAAGGAAAAAAAAAATCACCTTTTGCAATTAATAAATACATCATTCTAAATAACAGAAAAAATGAGAAATAAATTAAAACAGGATCAAGTCATTCCAGAGTTAATGACTCGTAACTCCTATTAAAACCACTGAGAGGCAGCACTTTGAGTAACGAAGATCCAAATTACAGTTTTGCACCAAAAGCAGCGCAAACCTGCGACGCCCTTTTTCAAAGTTCCTCAAAAAGAAGAAGAAGTGCTGTCTCTCGCTTCTCTCCTCGTTATTGCTGGTGTGATTGAGATCAGAAGGGAAGAAGGAGTGAGGGGACAACGTTGGGTGGAGAAAAATACAAAACGAGAAGCACCATTTGAAACTTCCACCACCGTCCACCTCCTTTAGAGCACCACCACCCTCCTGGATTAGAAGAAGAAGCCGCCACCAACCAGCTGCTCTGCGAAGCAACAGGAAGTGCACTGAACGGGGGGGCATCAGCGAATGAGGTGCGGATGATCTTGGCATTGAGAAGATGGTATTTTGTCATCTCCCCAAACAGAAAAACTTCTTTTTTTTTAAAGACACCTTCAATTTTTGTCCGTGTGGATGTCCGCAGATGTCCTCGTTTTGTTCTTAGTGTGCTTATTGTGAAGTCGTGCACTTGCTCAATCCGTTACCCTGTCCTCCTAAGCATGCACAGTGAGCGCCTTTTTCAAGAATCGTTCCAACGCGCTTGCCTCCAGGCAGTGTTTCCCCTCCCAGCTGAACAGTACAAAAGTGTCCAAATACAAAAATGTCTTCTTTTTTTTCTGCTTTCCTCATCAAAGTCAGAAGTTGTTCTTAACTGTGGGGGTGGGGGTGGTGGTGGGTGTTACACAAAGACGTGGCTGTGTCTGTTGAGTTTTAGGATTTTGCCCAGTCTCTGCTTGGCTGTGGCCATTCCCTTTTTGGGCCGTTTTCCTAAAACAAAAAAAACATAATAAAAATGGAAGAGAAAGTAGTAAGTGACGGTGGAGCCAGAAACTGTCAAATGTTGTTAAAAAACTATTATTGCTACTTTGGAAGAAGCCCACTCCACCATCCCCAATGTCTTGCCTCTACAACACAATGTTTTTTTTAAACTGGAAAAACTACAATTCTCATTAAAAGGTTCAACTGAATAAATGTATAAATGACTGAATCCCTACTTCAAAATACTACCAGCAAATACTTAAATCATTACATTAAGGAGGGGAGGGGAAGGAAAGGAAAAAACACCGTCTATAAATGAAAACTAGACTGACTCCTCCCCCCTAGTGTTCCACACTGGAAGTTCCCGCTGGAGAAGCCAAAATCCCATAGACTTCTCTAGAGAAATAAACAGCTATTACTCAGTCATTATATGTGTCAGAATAACCATTCTTTCTCTAATAATTTTTTGAAGTGTTTTTGATAATCCTGAAATTTTTCTTGATATTTTTTCTGCAAGTTATAAACAGACCAATCAGATGCCTCAATAAAAATAGATGGTTCCATGTCAAACGTTCAAAGCATTCGACAGATTTGTTGTAGACCGCTTTCAAGTGGTAGGGGTGTGGAAGGGAGTGGCGAGAGTGGTTGCCATAGAAACTTTGACTCAGAATGACTTAGACCAGTCACTGCTTACTGGCTCTTATTTATTTAATTATTTCATCAACAACGTTCCCTCGCTATATTGCGGTTCACTGTGATTTCACTGTTTTGCAGATTTTTTTCCCGTGCAATTTTGCATGCTTTTTTACATTCAAACAGGGATCTGTATTCTGAATCTTGATTAGCTGTTGACCTTGTCAGTCAATCTCCTCCCTGC
Organism: Adrianichthys oophorus; assembly: GCA_036245035.1. NCBI lineage: Eukaryota > Metazoa > Chordata > Actinopteri > Beloniformes > Adrianichthyidae > Adrianichthys > Adrianichthys oophorus. Next base: position 7,686,130 of record BSAI01000030.1, read on the forward strand.
CGTGTCTCCTGTACATAATGTCTTCAGTTGACCAAATGTACATAAATCTCTGATGGCGTGCAGATCGGTTTTTGTTTTATAATACTGGACTTATTTTTCTATGAAGGTTTAAACTTTACAGCTTTGAAACATCTGTAATCCTACATGGCAAATTTCACCTAATGTTTTGGAACCTATAGAACACTTTTCCTGTTGCAGAACACCTGAAAGTGTTTTATATATATGTAAATAAAAGTAATAGTAATGAAAGTAATAGTTAAAATAGTAATTATAATAAAAGCCTCTCAATACACATTATGCCAAAAACAGACGACTAAATGGGTCACACTCCCACCTTTTGTGGCCTGATTGCTGATGGGTGGAGGGTTGGGGGCGTGTCTCTTGGAAGGGTGTAGGGGTGGAGACATTGAAAGGTCACCATACTGGTAGCCTGCTTCTGGGCTGGGGAAGCCCTGATTGTCCCAGGCCTCGCTGCTGCTGTTGCCTTGGCTGTCCATCATGCTGCCGCCTCCCTGCCGGGAGCACTGGCTGGAGTTGGACCACCAGGACTCCTGGGTTGACGCTGGCCTCTCTGGCTTGGAGGTGCACAGCAGTCCAGCCATGGACAGCATCCCCTGAATGGCCTCTTCTGTGCTGGGTGAGGTAGGACGTTCTCTGGAGGCAGCAGAAAACCAGGCAGGGTTATGGCCAAGTGGAGTTCAGAAAAAAATGTCCCGGTGTGAACGGTTTTCTCACCGCTTGAGTGGTTTGCAGTTATGCCTGAGTTTCTGGCCAGACTGGTCCAGCTGTATGGTGTGCCCTGAGCCTGTCTCCTCTTCCTCCTGGGAACTCTCTGAATCCTCCTCAGAGGAGGAGGATGATGACAAAGATGCTTTACACTGCATTGATAGAAAAAGAAAAACAACAGCTATAGCAGTTTAACTTTTCAACACAGGAAATGCCGTCAACAACACCTACACACACTCTTTGACCTACCGAAACAGTGACAGTTTACACTATCAACCTAAATCACCTAATCCTGACAAATCAGCAGATTTATGCATAAACATAGAAATAAGTTGGTTGTTATGAGTTATGGTAGTCAAAAGAATGTCAGCACTGGAGTTAAAGCTCCAATGTTACGCTACGTTCACAACAGGAATGTGACACATGTCCGCCACATGCAGTTGGAAAAGGCTTGGTGCCAAATGTCAAAGCGGTCCAAAGTCGCAAATCTTGCTCTTTGCTTTTCCTTTCACAGCTCTATTCTGATATATGAAAAGGAATTAAAAGGGACGCCATCTAAACGTCACTACCAAGTCCCCGATTGGTCAACATTCTGATGTTGTTTCCCACCAAACAAAGCCCATCTTTTACCTCTGTGGGAGAGTCGCTGTCTGACTCCACGTCTGACGAGCTGGAGTGTCCTGAGACGTCTTCCCTGAGTTCGGTCTTCACGCTCTCCAGACCTCCTGTGACCACACAGACACATCATCAAACAAACGTCTCCTCAATAAAACAGGGTCATTTGTGGGTGAATTACCGAGGAGCACGGGTTTCACATCTGCGCTGTCCTGCTCCGGACTGTCCTGTGTTCTTTCCGGCTTCACATCCACGCAACTCTTTGACGGGCTCTGACCCGCAGATGACTGCTCCCCCTCTGCCTTCGAGGGACTGCTGCCAGGCCGCCGAACATCTCTGCACACAGAGGTATATTAATGAAACTTGAAATGCATGTAGCTGGAGGATTTTGGGTTAAGGAAGAATCTATTTTACCTTAAAAAAAAAAAAAAAGGGGGTGGTGATGGGTCTCACCTGATGATTCTCCCGTTGACCATCATGAGCCGTAGGTGGTTGTCTTCTAGCGACTCTGCAGCGGCGGCTGCTGATGCTGTTGACACCTTGTTGAGTTTCCCGTGAACCTTGGCACAAAACGCTGCATCCTGGAGTCACGAGATCAGACTCGGTTAACAGGTTTCAATCCACGTGATGACACAGAGAAGATGCTTTTAAAGACCCACTCTGATCATTTATGGATCTAAAAGTGTTCCCACTGGTCTATGACTTATGATTATTATACTGCTTTAATCCAAAATGCAAAAATCTGTGTCATTTTCTTCTTGGAGTGGTTATGTAAAGTTACGGAGAACTGTCAAGAACTCCATAACTTCTAAGGCTTTATTTTTGCTCACCTCCTCCAGGGGTCCCACCTCCAGCCTCTTCAGTACCTCCCTGGTGTGCTGCTCCAAGATGTCCAGGTTGGTGGGTACTTTGGGAGCCTGCTGCTGCTCCCTTAATCGCCGGGCAGCTCTTCTTGCCCGCCGGGCCTGGCAAAACCTCTCCAGTGCGGAGCGCGTGGCCGGGCAGCCGTTTGTTCCTGACGACACTCCACATCCCTGAGTTTTTACTGGCTTGTTACCACTTCCTGGCTCCTCCTGTTAAAGTGTAAAAGACAACCGTCACGGATCTCGTTTCTGCTGAGCTGCAGGAAGCGGAGCGGCTGGGATGCGTTTTTAAAGTAGGTGTTGGGTATCTTTCTCTTTCACACGATTCAATCCGCATCTGGTCACATGGTCCACAAATTGATGCATTAAAGATTCAACTAACTTTGTGGCGATACAATACAGCACAATCCCTTTCCCTGCATATCTGTATGTTTTATAATCCTATTTTTAAAAGAGTAGTCCTTTTTTATTTTCCTAATCTTTAAAAAAAAAATTCACTAAAATGTAAATTTTTTGTCTAGATTTCTGTAGTAAAGAAATAAACCAATCTTCAAAAAAAGTGGTGCATTTTCGAGAGATGCATTTTTTTAAAATGAGTTTTTCCTCACCAAGAATGACAGTCTAAGGACAGGGATGCCAGTTTAGCTTAGTCTGTTTAGTTTAGCAACCAGCTATTGTTTATATCTTATGACTGGCTTTATGTTCTTTTGTATAAATACCGGTGTAAAGCCCATTTTGACAACTGTGTTGTGATACTGGGGAATATAAATAAAATTAAAATGAACTGAACTGATCGTGATTCGTTCATGATATGCTGACTTTTTTTATTGTATTTATCTGCAATAATAATATTGAAATATATAGTGCTGATAATAATAATAATAATAAATATCTGATCTCTAATCGAGATGTAACATCTGAAACTGTTAAATTGGCTAATTTTCTGATCACATGTTTGGATCAAGACAACCCCAGTAAAAATATGAAAACATCAAATAAGTAAAGAATATGTTACCAGTCTCAACTTTCACTAGTTTGCCACTAGGGGGCAGGATATGCGAGTCAACAAGAACTGCAACCTAAATAAAGTGTGTAAGCTCTGCCTGTCTACAGTTTCCTTACCTCCAAGTAACGAATTTCCTTGGTCAGCTCTTTAATTAGATGGTTTGGCCTGATATGGTCAGGTACCTCACTTGTTGGCTGTGTCGCCTAAAAGAGGAGCACAGGAAGAGGCTGGGTCAAATATCTTCCATCTGAGGAAGCTTCTCACATGACCTCAGCTCCACAGCGCTGGATGAACATCCGCACAGCGAGCAAACGGTATTTCTCTCACCTCTCTTTTCAACCAAGTTTTTAGTGCACTGATTAAAGCCTTGACTCCGTCCACAAGGTAGGTTGGCGGCGGACAGTTGTCCTCTCGTAGCTCTGAGAGGAAAAGCAGAATTTCAATTCCTTCATCTCTACATTTCCACAACTTTTATTTAGACATGACAGAAGTACATAAGTTGTACCTGGAGTTAAGCTACAAGGTTCATTGACGTACTTTCGAAGCAATTCTTTTTTGAACCAGATTTTTGAAGGTGGTTTGTGATTTGGTTTCTTAAATTGATTGTTTTAAATTGTTCAATATCTTGACTCAGTGAATTAAAACATCTTTTCTTTTGTTTTTCTTCTGAATTTTGGCAAAGGGAACATTTTGCATCCTTTAAACTACAGGTACGTTTTCTTTCTTTTTTTTTTTTAATCGTTGTGTATATTGACAATTCTGATTTGCTTTATATGTTAATTTTAAAATACTTTGGTCATGTAAATCTTTAAATTTTATTTATTTTTAATTTACTGAATAATGGACTGGATGGATCTCTATAGTTACTGCCAGAGAACATTTACATTGCCTTTTTTTCTAGAATAAAAAGTGGACTTAAGCATGTTTTACACACATTTCCCCAAATTTCAATACAGTAATTTAAATATGGAACAGACAAGGACATAAAGTGAATACAGTGCTCTGTTATCCAGAACAGACTTAACTTTATGAAAAAGCAGCCGTTATTTTTTGCTATTTTTGTTTTGATATTATTGATATGAAATTTCAAAGTAATATCCTCATCAGTGATGACACCCAGAAATTTAACTTCATTCACTGTCAATTTCAATACCATCCATTTCAAGTGAGATATTTGGGTTAGCGAGTCTGTTGCCAAATACCACGAAAGATGTTTTTTTTTGCAGTTTAGTGATCATTTATTTACACTAAACCATTGTTTCATTATTTTAAGCTTAGATCACCTCTTCTATATGTTTTAAATTGTCACCTTCATGAAAAGCTGTTCTGTCGTCAGCAAATAAGATACATTTCAACCTTTTATTGAATTAAATTGAATAACTTTGGTCCTGGGACAGACCCTTATGGTACTCCACATGTTATGCTGCAAAGATTTGATTTGATTTATTTGTATATACTGTTGTATTTTGTTTAGGTAACTTGTTAACTATTAAAGACCTTTCCTGTTTGAGACAGTCTAAAACAGGAAAACACTGGAGAAAAAAAAAAGTGTTTTTCTTACCGTTTAACATTTCCAGGAGGTTCTTGGCCACATACCAGCAGATGGCCTCAAAATACGGAAACTTAAAGAGGTCTGGGGTTTTGAGGCGACGCTCCATTTCATAACACCTACAACAAAAATGTTAAAAAATTTGAGTTTTTTGCTGAAATTCCTTCTAGTTTATAAACACTTGTTTCGGTGGGGACTTTACCTGAGCTGCATGCCAACATTAAGGTTGTGAAGGAAGTTCCCCCCAAACGCCATGCAATCCTGAGAGGTGAGGACACCATGAATCCAGCCTGTAGGGGGCAGCAGAACACAAAAAAAATCACCCTGTCAGAAACTTTAAGAGAAGTATTCCCAGAACACAGATAGACAAGAGGTTCTCCAGATTGGTGTAGTTTTCAGAGCTGGATATTCACAAGGAAAAGAAATAATCGACAGCGGACTTGTTGACACAAAACCTTTACTTCTTAATCCTCCCAAGCTCAATGGGAGATAAGGCTGTCTGTCAAAGTAAAGAGTCCTGCTGCAGAGAGACCTGATACAACACACAGTGGGAGCCAGAGGGAGGCTGATAGATGGGCCTGATAATGGACCGCTTGACTGACCTACGGAGCTCCCTGACCCCCCCCCCTACTCCTTTAATCGCACCTCTCTCCACACCCTTTTTGACAACACTTGCCGAGATTGAAGATGTCCAGGAGTTGACGTGCTTAACTGAGCTAGCTGTCTGTCTGTGTGTGTGTGTGTGTGTGTGTGTGTGTGTGTGTGTGTGTGTGTGT